>CM062346.1:7954910-8354910 GCA_031216105.1 Dalbergia cultrata
GAAAAATACCAAACAGCTAGGAAGTTTTTTGGAATTTTATTTTCAGAATGATGTGGCCCAACTCATACCAAATTGATCATTGTCAATATATAGACTCAAAATATTAATAATTTTGATAAGAAAATAAAGTTTTATTTCCTTTGGCATATTTTTTTATTTTTGGGTATAATCCCTTTAAAGTTTTGCATAACATATTCTTAATATGAGCCCTTTTATACTTTTTTTGCTTTTCTTAAATGCTTAAAAGACTGGAAAGCTTATTACATAATATTTACATAGGAAATATAAGAAATTCTTAAATAGTCTAAGAACAAGACAAAATATTTGTTGTGTACTCTTTATGGTTGACTTCCATCACTCTATATTTTTAATGCAATCATTGATGTATCAATTAATAAATAAATAAAGTAAATATTATATGTTGTTCTCAGAGCATCTAAAAATTTCTTATGAAATAATGCATAAACTTTTATTGTATTGATAATTCATTAAAGAGTTAAATTTCTATAGTGTATAGAAGTTAAATCTTAAATAAATACACAATATTTTATATTTAAACAATTTTTTTTGTACAACAATATTATAAAATAATTTTATATAGTCAATCAATAGAAAATTACCAGAGTGATAATTCCTAAAATGTAATTGTCCATATCATAACCACCAACCATGAATTTATGATTTGTTATTTTGGTGAAATTTTATTAGTTGATGATATAAAATTATTTTATACATAAAAATTAAATTCTTTAAATAATTAAAAATATTTTTCAAAACAATTAAATCCTCGTTTATTAATGCAATCATGACTCATTAAAATATAATATAATAATAAATTAATTTATATCACTTTTAAGAAAAAAAACTTTATACATATATCAAATATATTATCATGTAAGTAATTGACTAAACTTCCGACTATTTCGAATGTCTTGAGCATATGATTCAAAATTGATTTTATACAGCGCGGCAAACAGCAGTAATAGTATTAATAATAATAACAACAATAATAGTAATAGTTTAATTTTGATACAATTTAATTTTATATCATTATCTAATTATAATATTTTAATTATATAATTTTTAAAATAATAAATAAAAAATACAACCATCAATCATAACTGGCATTATAATACATGATTAAATTGTCATGCAAAAACTATTACAATATATATAAATAAAATCTTGATATTAATAATTCGCTTTAGAAAAAAACATTTGTTCATGCAATCATGACTCAATTAGTAATTCGCACTGGTGGAATTACATCTTGTCCCCCTCTGTTTTCAATTCCAGCGATAACAATATCTCTAACCACAAAATGTGCTGTGGCAGTAACTCATGTTATTTTTTAACTATATGGTTAGATGTTTGATCCTTATTCATAGGAATGAAATATATTTTGTGGCCAATTATTTACCTTTCTGATAAGATTTCTATAACTAGGGGATTAGTGTGGATGCGTTGATTTCAATTAAAAAAGAAAAAACAATCAATATTTCTTATTCTGTTCATTGTGCTTTTAAAAGCCAACCGATTTCTCTCCAATTCACTCACATTCCTTCTCCGTATTAACAATAAGCTATTAAACTAGTTCATAGCAAAAGAAGAGACACTCTCTTTCCTCTTCTGCATTCCAATACTCTTTCTCGGTTTCAATTTCAGTTCCGCACCACACCTCACCTCACCTCCATGGCTCAGTTTACCCCCTCAGGTTTTTCATCTCTCTTGCACTCTCCACATGTTCCCTTTCCTTTTCTTTCTTTCTTTCCTTTTGGGTGTTCACAACATTTGTTATGGGAATTCATTTTCTGGGCTGGAACAGAATTTATGAGCTGAAGATTGAGTCTTTTAGATTTTCTGGATATTGGGTTCCTGCACTTATCAGTTATTTTTTCGTCTGAATGTATTGTTTTCTTTTTTCATTATCGGAACTTTTTTTCCCCTCCAATTTTCTGTAAATGCATGCATAGGAATGATATCATCATGATGAGGGTGTTTTCTTTAACCACTGCTGGTAACGTATCTTGAAGGGTTTGATGTGAAGATCTGATTGGGTTGGGTGAAGAAAACCAAAGAAAAAAAGATGAGCACATTTTGTTGACACTGCATTGGGGTGGCAGAAAATTGGTAAATTGGAAAGTACACATCTTGAAAGGGTAATGCACTTGATTGTCATGAAATATTTAAATTCAAAATACCAAACTATTTGTGAATTTTGGCTTCTAAGGAAACAGAGGGGTGACAACAGGAAAAGGTAGATTAATTAGGATATAATGTTTCACTTGTCAACTGATGATGAAATTTTCACCTTTTATATTACCAAGTTGCTGTATCTTGAAATTCCTAATTCAGGGTCAGTGTGTCGTAGTCATAGACATTGAGGGAAGCCATGGTCCCCTTCTCCAAAAATTTTCAGTAGTGTTATCTGTAAAGCTTTCTTTTTTCCTAGAAAAAGCCTTCTGAAGATACCCTTTACTCTAGTTCTGCCACTGGTCCAAATTTTAACTTCTTTCTTTGCAATTAGAATGCTGCTATTGAAAGTTTCTTAATCCATGGTTCATGTTGGCCTGAAGCTACTGCATCTTTGCAGGTAAATTTGATGATTTGGTGGAAAAAGATTGTAAGGAAAGAAGTGAATTAGTTGTTTGCTTTGGTGAACTGTTAATAGACTTCGTGCCAACAGTGGGTGGAGTGTCACTAGCTGAAGCACCTGCCTTTAAGAAAGCTCCCGGTGGTGCTCCTGCCAATGTGGCTGTTGGCATCACCCGGCTGGGGGGTTCATCTGCTTTTATAGGCAAGGTGTATTTCTCTATTCTATGTCTGTTTAGGCAGATGGTTATTTGGTTTCTGTTACTACTGCCAGGTCTTCCAGGAAGAATTTTTTCAAATCTTTGTGCTTAAGACATTTATCATCTGTTTTGTTGTTTTAAACTTACTACAGTTCTCTGAATAAAACTTTCCTGTAATCCCTTCCTCCCAAAATAAAAAAAAAGGTGAAGAATGGGAGATATAGACAGTGTTTGCTTGATCTGCCAGAATACAAAATCACAGATTAATTCTTTTCCATCTGTTTTTTAGGTTGGAGAAGATGAATTTGGGTATATGTTGGCTGATATTTTGAAGCAGAACAATGTAGAGACATCTGGCTTGCGGTTTGACCCTGATGCAAGAACTGCATTAGCTTTTGTTACGCTTAGGGCTGATGGCGAGCGTGAGTTCTTGTTTTTCCGAAATCCTAGCGCTGATATGCTTCTTCATGACTCAGAACTTGATAAAAATCTCATAAAGAAGGTGTTTTAATTTCTTTTTATATCTATAAAATTTAGCCGGAGACCTTTGGCTTAAGTCAGCACACTGATAATCTTTATCACAGGCAAAAATATTCCATTATGGTTCCATCACCTTGATTGATGAGCCGTGCAGGTCAGCTCATCTTGCTGCTTTGAGAATTGCTAAAGATGCTGGTTGTATTCTTTCATATGATCCAAATTTGAGATTGGCACTATGGCCGTCAGCTGAGGCCGCTCGGAAAGGCATAATGAGTGTATGGGACCAAGCTGACGTCATAAAGGTATATAATATGTGTTGCTAGAAGTTGTTAATATGATCTACTCTATAAATGGCACTTCAGAATAAAATAGTTTTTCTGTTTTCTATTCCTCTTCATCATTATAACAAAAATAAAAAGTATCTTTGGTTTGTTTTCCATTTTCATTTTAAATTACACAATACCTCCTTGTAATCAATGATAAAAACATATCAACTGAAATAAAAACAGAAATCAAACTACATGCCCTTTAATTTTGTCATTCTATTTTCCCTTTCCCTTAGTACACCTAATCTGTTATTTTCTGGTGTATATGCAGATAAGTGAGGATGAGATTGCATTTTTGACTGGTGGTGATGATCCTTATGATGATAATGTTGTATTAAAGAAGCTTTTTCACCCTAATCTCAAGCTGTTAATTGTTACTGAAGGGTCGGAAGGTTGTAGATATTACACCAAGGTAAGCTTACCAAAGTCATTATTGCTGTTCTATCTGTGCCAGTGTGTGTGCCTGAATCAACATTTGTTACTTTAATGAGTGGGGCGAATTGACGGTTGTGACTTGTTGAATGTGAATTTTATAAACGTAACACCATCATGTTGTAATGCACTCAATAGAAAGTATCAACTTGTGAAATTGATAAAAGGTTTGCCTTAAGCTTCAGTCAGTTTACATGTTTTACTTTTGTCTCTTGAAATGGTTGTCAAATGTCCATGCAGGAGTTTAGGGGCAGAGTAGCAGGTGCTAAAGTTAAACCGGTTGACACGACTGGTGCTGGTGATGCATTTGTTAGTGGGATTGTCTACAGCATAGCTTCTGACCAGAGTCTTCTTCAGGTAATTCAGAATTTTTTGACACATTGTGGTGGTTGATTAAATTGTCCTTGCGCTATATGTGTATCTCCTGGAATAGAATTTCATGAGCACGGTTTTGATATAGGCATATAGCTTGAGTCCAGTGCTAATCGTGTAGTTACTCTTTGCAAGATATGAAGTCTTTCATATAATGCTAGTTGAGAATTCTTGAAATGGTTCCTTCATGTTAAGGAATAATGAATTTGTAGTGTACAAGCCCTGCTTCCCCCTTCAAAATCTAAACTCACAAATATACTCTAAATGTCCTCCAATGGGCAATAACGATACTGATAAATGGGACACTAGTTGTTAATTTATTCCTCTATCTAGTTTGAAAGAATAAGAAATTGGAAGCATTTTGTTTCAGAGAATACAATAGTTTGATATGATGTACTCATCATTCTTCTTCTCCCTTAGGAGCTTATGCATTTAGTTTCTGTGGCAGAATGAGGAGCGTCTCCGAAAAGCTCTGCATTTCGCCAATGTATGTGGTGCCATCACTGTAACACAGACAGGGGCAATTCCTGCACTACCTAAGAAAGAGGCTGTTGTGCAATTCATGTTAGAAGCGGCTCCAATATAATATATAGCAGCACAGCACTTTGACAGCCCTTTTGTTATAAAATGTAACATTTTGTTGTTAAGCTATACATAGCTTAGGTCACTCTGAGCTTCTTGTATCTTTTTTGGGCTGTTCTTTTCTTGTACAAAAACTTCAATTTGAGTTGCTCTCTCAAGTTATGGCTTACGGCAGTTGGGCACACAGTTCATCGTTGAAGGTTAAATTGTTATAGTTTTAAGATTTTGTAATAAATCAAAGTTATTCATTTATATAGTGAAGGAAATGAAGAAATTTCAATGTCTTGCCCATTATTATAAACTCCTGAGCTTTGAAATGATGTTAATTTCTGCATGTTTTTCTGAGTATGATAATTGCTATTGACAGTGACAGACAAAGATATTTAATTAACATACTCCTGCATAGAATACCTTGAATAAGTAAATAAAAAAAAAAAGAATACCTTGAATAAACTCCTAAGCTTGCTGCCATGTGCAAGGGCCTCCATTGTTTTTTCAATTAATAATCAATTTTAGTAGAATAAGGGTACACGGTAGTCATTTTCATTCATGAAAATGTAATACTTGCTTAGAATAATAATTTATAACAAATTTTAAAGTAACGATAATGTAAGAAAATTACATTTAAAATACTGTTTTATCAATTTTTAGCCTATTTTATCGTATCTAAAGCGTAAAAAAAACTAGTATTTATTTTATTTTATTTTATTTTTATAAAATGGTAATATGGGCACAAAAATGTAAAGTTACCAAGAATTCAAGAGAAGGTATGCACCCACGATGCACCCTTTTCTTGCTGCGTCAATCTGTGTCTCTGGCAAACGTGGTAAGCATGTGCAAGCAAACACGTCGTCGTCTCCCAGGGAAAATGACTGCTACAATATTAAGCAGATAATTATTATTTAAAAAAGAAAAAAAAATCAGAGGCCATTTTCGATCCTTCAGAAAAGCGCGTTTCGAAACCGGGTGGGTTTTAAGCCGCCGCCGCTGCTGCTGCTGCTGCTGCTCCGAGATCGCAAAACGCGGCGTCGGCGGCACACGTCGGAGATTGTGAGTGTGGGATTTCCGAAATGGCTTCAAAGCCTTCGCTCGTCCCTGAGATCGGACCCGACGGTCTCCCTAGGGAAGCTCCCGTCATCGGCTACACCGAGAAGGTTCCCTCCATTCTTCTTTTCTTCGCTCTTTAATCGATGGTTACTTCATTCTTCTCATTCTTCGTTTTTTTTTTTTTTCTTCCTGTTATTGTTGTTGCAGATCATCGAAGAAGAGCAGCTTCAATTGCAGAAGTAACTTCTTCTATCTTTCTGTTTTTTTCGTTCATTCGGATCTGCGGATGAGTTGTACTCGATTATTGAATTGTTATTGTGCGGTTGCATTGGGTCGGCATTGTTTGAGTTTAGGTCATTTGATCTTTTATGGTGAAGTCACACTGTGTATTATATGATTTTTGTCTTTCCAAGTAGAAATTAGACGCTGATTTATATAATCCTGTGATTCTCCTTGCAATGATAGCGGGAAACTTGTGGCTATGTAAGATGGAAGATGCAATAAAAAGCAATTAAGCAACAGCATTGTTTATGAAGTTATGATATTCAATTATTCATTAGTTTTGCAGAACCGGTATTTTGTAAGCAGAAGGAAGTGTAGGTGATAATTTTTGCATCTGTGCTTAAAAAGCTGGAATATTATGATGATTGGAATTAATTGCATTCTTTCGCTGGTGGTAACACTAATAATACATGTTTATCATCTTTATAAACTTAGGATTGTTGTTTTTCTGTAAGTGTTATTGGGATTCTGCGGAGCAGAACTTGTAATTTAGTGTACAAGTTATATAGAAAATGAAGTTGGTTGGAATAATAGCCAATCTCTCTATTGCGGAAGTAGAGCTAACAATCAAATCGGACATACAAGGTTTTTCGGATTTGAGCTGATTAATTTCATGAATCATAGAAACCAGTAAATAGATCTCTATTGTTCGAAGCAGGACCCTGCATAGTTTTAAGTTCCCCTTGATCCCTTCTCCACTATTGCATGAATTGATCATTGTGACACTTTCAAGATTGAAGAAATGCAATATATATTGCATGAATTGATCATTGTGACACTTTGAAGATTGAAGAAATGCAATATATATATATATATAGTTAGACAAGAGAAAGAGGCCACTATTTCTTGCCACTGAATACTTGTGTTAGACAATCAAGGAATGAGGCTTTGTCATCTTGATCTCTCTTTATTTTTATTATTATTATTTTCAGATACATTCAAGAAAACTATTCTAAAATTCGAGATGTGGAGCGTGAGCTTGCAAATCTTACAATGGAGCTGAAACTAACTGCTGGGCCAAAGAAAGCAGGTTTCTACATGTCATTATTGCTTCTTATGGCATATAAAAAATGGTTCTTTTTCTATTGTTTTTATAGTGAAATGACTTTGCTATACTTTTATACATGATGCATAATTTAAGCACTTGAACTTTTGAGAAAGAAAATAGAGGCATCAACAGAAAGAATTCGTGTGGCCAAGGTTAAAGAAGAACAGGCACGGAAGGTATCTTACTTCACTTCTCTCCTACTATTTTCATGATATCAATATTTTAGAGAAATATGTGCCATGTAGTGCATTATGTGAGTGCCACCACCTACTTACTGTGTGACTTCAGATCTGAAGTTCATTTTCAGCTCATAGTTGCTGGAAAAGCTTAAGGAAACATGGGTGCATTTAGATAAATTTTTCAAAAAAGTAATTTTAAGACAATGCTCAAGTATTATTAAAAAAAGGTACTTTCATCGCAAGCAAATGCTATCTGCTTTTTATTTTTTTTGTGCAGTAACCTACCTGCTATAACAAAAAGCACAAAATTGATTATCATTTTATTCTATTTTTTAAGAATTTTATTTGGTCTACACAAATTTAAGATTTTTTTTTATTTTTTAACCATAAAAGTGGTTTTTTGAAAAATAAGCACAAACAAATGCACCCTGTATGTGTATAAACTTTTGTGATAATTGTAAAGTGCTTGAATGAATAGTTTGAAGTGTAGTTTTATTTTAATGTTGATCTTCCAAGCAGAAATTCTGACCGGCTGGCACATTATGCACATTTGACCTTCACATGTACTGGATAGGATTCTAGAGTTCAAAGTTCAAACAGTGCATCCAATCTTGGTAAATAATTGGCACATAAATTGGAGGAGATTTTTTTTAAACCGTTTACTTATTGATTGCATGTAATTCTTGATCAAAAACTCATTCAATTGTGATAAATAAATAAATAAAAGTATTTCTTAATTTTATGTAAATAGTTTTCTCTCTTTCTTTTTCTGTGTTTGTTGAAAAAGGAAGGCTGTTTATTAGCAATAAGATTCCAGAACAATTATGCGTAAATAACAAATACATACAAATTGATGTGTTACTCTTTAACCTTTTCTTTTGCTCTCATCTCCCACAGTCTTGCGTTCAAACTGTGAAGCTGAACTCACTAAATCACTGTGGATGCCATATAACTAAATGCTGTATGGATGATGTGGGATATTTGATCCACTAAACTATCAATGAGTATCATTAAGTACCTTCAAATATAGTTGATATCTTGACTGTTTGCGCTGCAGGCATGGGAATCAGCATCAAAGGTGGTGAAGGATGAAGAGGCAATAAAGCAGAAGCTATGTGAAGACTTGAGCAATCTGGTAAATAGATTGTTAGAGGAAGATATAATATACCTTATAGCTGTTGTTTGATAATTGATACTAACAATCTTTCATAGGTTCAAGAGAGCAGTAACTCCCAGTTTTCTCGGCTGGAGGAATTAAAAAGACGATTGGAAGCTTTGAATCCGAGTCGTGCATCAACTAATCCTCATCATGTACGTTTTCTTAGTGTTATTCAATACTTATATTGATATCACTAATGATGACTTCTGAGGTACACAGCTACTTTTGGGGTGTGTGCTGCACCCTTACTAGGCACATCTAGAGCCAGTGCCTTAGTGAGTAATTGAGTATGACTCAATGTTTATCGGAACTTCTGACTATATGTGCCGAGCTTCATATACAATGCTGCCTGCTGGGAAACTGATTATACTCCACTTAAGTATTTGTACTTTCAGATTAAGATACTTGGAACCGCATTGGGAAAGTAGGTTGTTGGTGAGACAAGAACTTGCTTGCTTTTTCTGACTTTCGTAATGAAAATGTTGTCTTTTTCTGCCCACCATATTGCTGAACAATCCTAATCTCGGGTGGTATTGTTAGATATATGATGCTTATCTTGTTATACATGCCAGTAAATGTTAACCATGCATTTGAATTATGTTAGGATGGGAGATCAGCAACTTCTCCTCAGGATAGTACAACCCATGATGGTTCCTCAGTTCCTAGTGCAAGGGAATCAAATGGGGGATCAGCTGAGAGTGTTCCTGACCAAAGTAGTGTTCAGAAAGTTGCATCTAATCAGCAGCCTCCTAATGAAGGCGAAGGAAGAAGCAAAAAGAAAGTCAACTTCCAATTTAAAGGAAAGGGAGTTGGTGCTGTGCCCAAGGGTAGATCTTCAGCTCCTGGCTGGACTGGTGCTGGCTTTGACGTAGATGGCAGAACCTGAGAGTACTATAGTTAGATATTACTGCACTAAATACAAGGTATAACCTTCGGTTCTCCATTCTTTTTACCTATTACCATGGCAATGTTGTCTTTTCCCCTCTGTATTATGTTCGCAGCATTTGTTGGACGCAGAATGACTGACCTTCTAACTTGTATTCGCTAGCACAAACTTGTGAATGCCTTATGGTTCTGCTACTTTCGGGCAAGAACAAATCAATATGTTGAGTTAGATTCTCTTTTCTGATTATGCAAGCTGTCTCATATTCTGATTATTTAGTTTGTACTGCTAAGTATTTTGGGACAAGTGCTGTTATGGTAAATCTTTGATGAACAACCGTTAATGCTTCACATACTACTAAGTGCTTTTATAGGAAATTGGATGTGATAAACAATTGACAGAATGCCACTCTTGAATTATAAAATTCTTAGACATTTCAACCTTCATTCTTTATCCACTCCTCTTTACAGTGAGAGCGATGGAGGAGGAGACAGGTCCATTCTTGTCCTTTCCCTTATGCTTATGCTACCTCCTACTGATGGTCCTTGGGCTCTGCTATGGGATAGTGCTTGTTCCATATCCTAACTCCTCTTTATTGGCAGGTTGGATCTTACGACTCATATCCTTCAAAGCACGCAAATAGCATTGCTCGGTCAACGTGTTTTGAGAAAATTAAACATATTAATCACTAATCAGCCAGATGAAATCCCATGTTTCCATATGGTGTTTCATTTCATGTCTTTCTTAAGTATTCATTGTTACGCGAAAAGATAAAAATCAAAACCAATTTTATAATTTATAAATTATCAAATATACAATAAGTATTTTTTATATGGAAATAAAACAATTGGAGGAACAGTAAAGGAGATACGTTTGGAGAACAGCCATACTTTGGAATTGATCATCAAGTGAACATTTTTAGTCATCTCTTATAATAAAAGCTCTGTACTTGCACAGCCAACGTTCCCGCACATTTGTTGGACAATGAGCTAACTTTATTATTCTATTATTATATATTTTATTTCGTTGATGTGACTACACAAAGTGAAATTATGCCTGCATTTTAGGTAAATGTGACCCCCACAACCCATTTTCTCTCTCATGAGGCCGCCAGCCGAGACCAAAGAAAAGAAATCAGCCAATTTTTGTTTTAATTTTATTTCTCATATATTTATGAAAGAGAATCGTCGCTCCTCTTTCTCTCTCTTCAAATGCAAGCCGTCCAGAGACTCGAAGAAAGAAAAAAAAATAATACAAGAATTAAAATTCAATCTCTTCAACTGAGATTGTTATTTATTTTAATCTCAAAAGTTTAATTTTTATATACTAATAGTATTTTTTTCATTCTATCATCTAATTATATATTGTCATAATAAAAATAATTGAGTCTTACACTTTTAAAAAAATCATCTAAAAGAAATAATTTGATTAGATGATAATATAAAAATATTTATAGTATCTTATATAAATTAAACTCATTTTAAATGTGTACTCCTTTCTTTTAAAAAATTATGTCAAATTATATATAATCAATGTTCAAGATTTTTTTTATTAATTTTATAGTTTCTCATTATTATTATTTATTTTAACTGAAATATCATTTTTTTTAAGAATTACATATATTAATTCTCATGATCACTATTTCTTTTATTAATTATTTCCTTCTAAACGGATGGCCATCGAAAATGGGTGGGGAAATGTGCATGCGATACAAATTCAAAATAAAAAAATTTAAAATAATAATAATTTATTATTATTTTATTTAATATTATATTTAATATTAAATAATTAATAGAACTATAACGTAATTATAATTATTTTTTCCTATGATGAAAAATAGATAAAGAAACCCATAAATACATAAGATTGTTAATTTTTTAATACTTTATGAAAATAATAATAGTTTTAAATAATGTTGTATGTGAAATAAATGTTTATGTAAAAAATAATAAATATTTAAAATAATTATAATTTAGATATCAAATGTTTACATGCCTACAATTAGTTTCAAAATAATAATTTAATAGTCAATATAAATATTTTATTACAAACTTATCTTTTGTTAAATTTTTACTTATGATTAGGATTACTTATTGTGATAAAAAGGTGATAAAATTATATTTTAATATATAATATAGTATCTTATATAATATTATATAAAATACTATATAATATTAAAATTCTCATACTATATAAAATATCATATTTTAATACTATATAATATAATTTTGCAATTCTCATACTATTATAGCCGTATATTTGAAGTCAGTAACAGTTTTTGCTTAATGCATTACTTAAGCCACGTAAATTTATTGCTACACGCTCAATAATTAACTTTATTATTTTTTATTTTTCTCTTCTTCTTTTTTTTTTTGCGATTTTAAGTGTTAAATTTTTAATGAAATCTATTTGATTTGTTATAATTTAACATTAAAACATTTTACAAAATGATCATATTGACGTCAATGAATATAAATATAATAGAACATGTGTAATTTGTGCTACATTTGTATATATAAAAATTCTATTAGTTTGATAGTGTAATACTATTTCATACTGTGTTGTATAAAAATTAAACTCTATATAATAATAATTAAATGTATATTATACATAATAAAATTAATTCTAATACTAATTATGATTTTTATGGCAATAATTATTAAATTAAATTTTAATTTAATACTAATAGTTAATAAATAATGACCAATAAATGAGTTTAATCTAATAATCATATCTATTTGTTTTTCAACCAAAAAAACGAAAGGAGTACCCCGTCCATTGGACGGGATGCATGACTGGTTATTAAAGAAAACACCAGCACTTGCAATTACTTTGCATTTTATGACAACTAGATCTGAGTTCACTCAATGTGTTAACTGTTAAGCAATATTCTTCCCTTCATGGAATTCAGACCGCAGAAACAGCTATAGTTCTAGTACTACTGTCCTAATATGCTGAACCAAACTCGGTGAAATAGCGGGTAAATTATAGGGAAATGTTTTTTCAAACATCCAAATGGGTACAGATACCATATGACATGAGAGGAATAATGAAAAGAGAAGAAATTAGGAAAAAAAAAATAATGTGCCCTGTATATTCTGAGAGTAGTATTTGGATGTTTGAAATATATGGATGTTAGAATATCATCATTTATTACAAGATAAAATTTTTACTGAGGACAAGTTTTAGAGGAAACGTGGATACATCTGTTACAACTGCTTCAAAGTTCTAACTTCAGACCTTTCAGGCTACGAAACGAAATAGATAGAAAAAGAATGGTTTATTCTCGCACACAGAAAATATGCTATTGGAACCAAGATCAGTGACTTTAGAATCATTTGTCATGAAGCTATAATTGTAAGCAACTTCTCATGATTAGCATCATCGTATGAGTGGAATTCCATGAAGAAGAAAAAGACGACCACCGTACTCAAAATAGCTCTGCAATTCTTCAATTTACCAAGAGGTGGTGGGGCAAGCCATTTTTTGTATATATCTTCGACATTTTCCCTTGAGTTTCGTTTGGCAGAAGAATTAACTCCCTATTTCTACTCCATTCCTTTCAATTAAGATCGTCTGGCAACAAGTTCCCCAATTAAATCCAAGTGACCCTGGAAGGTTCGGCCTACATCTGCTACCACAGTACCTCTACATGTGATAGCTGATTCCTTGTTTAGGGAGAGTTATTTGATAGTACTTCTATTTGTACTAGCTAAGTCACTCGTTGATAGATTTTAGACAGCGCATGACTTTGTGAACTTCTACCACATTAATGAGGTCCTTCCAAGATATAATTATGATATTATCATCGTTCATCATTCTAATAAGTTGAAGTTGTGTTATCAAATAATATCGTATATTTTAAAAATCATATTAATCGCAGTGCTAATTTACTAATAAATGTAATCAAATTTTCCAGATTTTATAATGATGATTTGCCTGATTGAGTTGGGCAATTTCAATAAATTATTTCTTGTCAATGAATCTTTATATCCAGTTCCATTTGTGTGTGTGTCTGTTCAACCATATCTAGAAAATTCAGAGTTTTGCACATAGAAGTGTTTCAATTAAGAGCATGCGATTATTAATTATTTTTTCTTATTAACAGAAGATTAGGTTTTTGGGAAAACTTAATTATTAGTCCAAGGTCAAGTGATTCCTTCAAACTCATCATCAAATGCCTACAGGGATTTTACAAATCACCCATCAATAGATTAGTTATTGGCTAAGGTTAGGCATGTCTCTGTAAGTTCATCCAGTACCTATAAAAATATTTAATAAAACAATTCAAGAATTAAATTCAAATCATGACAATTTATAAGTGAAAAATTGACCATATGAACTAACATATGTCACTATTATTAGATTATTATTGCTTGAATATATTTGATCACCTAAGGATCTAATTAATTCATCGACATTATTGATTGTTGGAGAATCTAATACGGGTTTTATAAAATTACATCAATATATAAAAATCTATATTGTGTTCAGAGTACAAGGATGAAACTTTTGGCAACAGCAAAACAACGTCACTTTATAAAGTAGGGCTGCATAAACCTACAGATAGCTTCATGAAACACCTTGTGCACATTATGTAAGCTGCATTACTCAACTGAAATTGAACCAAACCCAAAATTTCCATATGCCGTTACAATTTATGCTTTGTGAAACTTTGGAAGGAAACATCATCCCATGGGCCCCCTTATTCTTGTCTGGGGTTCGGAAATTTTGACTGCTGACAATTAAATTGCGTTTGCCCATAAAAAGAATGCCCCTTAGCTTGCACTATCTTTCTTCACCCTTTTTATGTTAAATGGGGTGTCAGCTTTTCCTATGTGAGCTTTTTCTTTTTCAATCACTGACTCATTATTAATTATTGAATACATCAATCATCGTCATCTCAGCAAGGTTAACTTCAGTTCATGTGTCGTGAAAATAGTTGATAATGCAGAACCAAAGAATCAGCAACATATATATATATATATAGTTCTTTCAAAAAAGAAAGAAGAATCACCAATATAGATCAAAAACCCTTAAAAGACACGCAGAAACAAACAGATCTATAAGCCAACCAAGTGTAACTCAAAAGAGCTGAACATCATTAAATTGGAGACAGAAAGCCACCGGCAGTGTCAATCTCTTTACCTGTTTCCACCATTTACTATCAGATATGGTTAAATCCACATGTCACCCATTAATAAAGTATTTATTGTATTGCTGTTTGAATTTCCCGCTTATTTTCTTTAATTTTGTGGAGCAATAGTAAATACTTTAATTAGGTATCAGCTTCAGCTGAAATGTCATGTTACTGCACAGCATTGATGCTATTGACAATATTAAATAAAACTCATATATATATATATTGTTCTTTTCTTGCAAATGTATCTAGTATTATGAGCTTTTGTTTCAAGAAACGAAAAAAATATATAAATCTCCGACTTTTGAGTTAACGGAAGTGCTTCAATAATTGAAACTTAGAAGTGAAGGTTTATGTTGTTTCTTTTGTTTCCAATTTAACTGAGTTTCACGACTAGAAAGAAATGAAATACCTGGTTATTATTTTCAATACTTCATTATTTTGTTCTGAAAAAGGAAAAGGTAACATGCTCGCATCACGTTTGCATGCAAAATCACCTGTTAAAGTAAATTAATGAAAAAAAGAACTGATTGTAATCTTGCGCTAGATAACAATCTCAAACTTCCATGAAGTAAGAACCAAATACAACATGATTCTCTGACCATATATTTCCCACTTCTTGTCCCTATAGTAGTGCAAAAAGTGATGTATGCATGTGGCCTCTTTATAATCTTCCCATGCATTCTTTTATGTACTGGAACAGAATCTGTATACTAAGTTTTAGAATGATGATATTTTAACACCCAATAAGAAGGTATTCATAGATACCCAATCAAATTTGAAGGTGAAAAATCAAAATTTATATTTTTAAGTAAAGACTACACAAAATTATTTAAGGGTAATATATTGGATGTCGATATAGTGTTCAAGACATGAATGGTTTAAATTAGGGGTGTTCATGACCTGTCTCGTCCCGCCAACTCGGCCCGGCCCGAAGCTTATTGAAACGGGTTCGGGTCTTGAAATTTGACCCGATACACTTTTCGGACTAGGTTCAGGTCATAGGTCGGGTTGGCTCGACCCAGCCCGAAGTTAAATTATCCTTTAAGAGATATATATTTTTATAATAATTAATGAAAAATCATGAGATTTTAAAGTTCAATTAATATATTTTACATTACTTGATATTATTTCTACATTGATATGGTTTATTTTGAAACTTGTATAGTAAAATATTTCTAAAATATTATTTCTTACTTATAAAATTTTATAACTTTATCATGTATAATATCTAAATTTTTGTATATTGTTTGAATCTTTGGGTTGACCGTCTGTCCTAGGGACATGTCAGTCATTATCGGGTTTAGGTTTCAAAAATTGACTCGGTCTAAAAAATCGGGTCGGGTTTGGGTCTTATCTAACTCGGACCCACCCGTTCCTTATACACCCCTAGTTAAAATAATATTTCGCTAACTTTTATAACCTATTACTTGTGTAAATTAAATAGTAGTAGGTCGCGTTTACAATGTTCCTAGAAACACTGGAACATTCAATGTTCACGGTTTGCTCAACCATTGATCTAAAGGTTGAATAAATCTGGTGGCAAAGAAAAGCTAGTATAAGCTATTACAGTCATATATAGAGTAAGAGCATCTATACCCCATCCAGTTCCCAGTTGATTTTGTAATACTTTAAAATGTAAAAACAATTTTAAAAGACCCATTTCCTCGTGAGGGCAAACTAAAGGGCATAAATAACGCTCAAATTATCAACACAAATTCGACATTTCATGTTTTAAGTGTCCCATAACGTTATAATTTGACATTTTGTTGTATGTTATAGGAACTTTTTAGCACTGTGATTTGGCCTCTACATCAATTTTTTTTTCCATTTATAATTTGTGTATTGTCCATTATATATTGAAATAACAAGATTGAAACATTTTGAAAATGTGTAATATTTTGATTATCTTTTTTTAATCTATTCTCCTTACTAGAATTTCAATCCACATGTTTTTCCCACACGAAAGTAATATAACGCCTATATTATAAAAAGGAGAAGTGCTAAAATTAAGTTTTTCATGTTATTATCTAATCAATTAAAAGTGTAAAAGTTTTAATATATATTGATTAAGTTTTATCTAAACAATTTCATCAATTTATTGTTAAAAGTTTTAATAAAGTCATTAATTTTGATATATTAAAAGTGTAAAAGTTTTTTATATTATTATCTAATCAAATTTTATCTCATTTGCACTAATAGTATAAATTTTTTTCTAATATAGCAATGCATAATTAGATGATAATATAAATTTTTTTTATATAATTAGTGCATTAAAATTAAATTTATTATTAATATAATAAAAATTTAATTTTAATGTATTGATAATGTAAATTTTTTTACATACTTATTTAATCACATATTATGACAAAAGTAAAACAAAGTTTGACTTTTACTTTATTATTTCAAAAGTCATATATATCAGACAATTTAATTGAATAATGATATAAAAATATTTTACACTATTAGTATATTTAAATTAAATACATATAACGATACACAATTAATTGATCCAATAACTTATGAATGCAAAAGTTAGAACATTATTAGAATCCAAAAGTGTAGTGTTGGTAATTTAAAAAGGAAACAGAATTCATGAAGTTTGCTGGATTTTCCTCAAGTTATAAAACTAAACAGATCTATTAATTGAATATACGAATTTAGATATCTCAAAATCAACACTTGATAAACCATATGCAAATAAGTTTAAATTTTATTAGTAATAATACCCTTATATTTGCATATAGTTGACCACCTGTTAACACACTTATATTTGCATACAGTTGATCACGTGCTGATTTAGCTGTCTAAAAACTATATTAAAATTACACATCGCTAAACAAAAATATCTACAAGAAAATAAATTTTACAAAAATGATATACTAATATATGTACAAAACTAGGGGATGAAGCTGGCGAGAGCTAGCAGAAGAGAGGGTATAAGGCATAGATTCCTATGCAAAGTCTGGTGTTTTAAAATACATTTCCTCTTTAACAAACAAAAACTGTTATGCTAATGCCGAAAAAATGGATCTCTTTTAAGCCACTAATTTTTTTATTATTAAATCCGATGGTGAATATTTTACTAATTTCATCAATTTATCATATCTAAAATCTAATTATTAAAAAATGGATGCTCTAATAGAATTTTTTTTAAATATTAGAATAATATTTTTTAAAAAAATAAAAGCAATAGTATTTTGACATTAAAAAATTAAATATTCCACTAACATCCACATGAGATAACTGAGTGGAGGCCACTAATTTATCAATGGTGAAGAAATGGATATGTTACATGACATTTTGGAGGCCAAAATATCATTTTCCTTAACAAACGTGTGGGACCCACAACCACTACAACTTAATCAATGGATCCAAATCCATGGCCTGGCCAGGAGGGGCATCTCATCACGTGCAAGATAACATTACATTATACATACCCTCCCATGTGACACCCTCTGCCCTATGTTCCCCATCATCCACCCAAACGACGCCGTCTTCCAAACTACGCACCAGCCATAACGGTAACCGTTTCATGCACCAACGTCTCCAATATGCCCGTTCCTATCTCCACCACCAGCCCTTGTTCTCCTTCTTCTTCCTTCATCTTACTCTTCATGTCCTCCATCTCTATCAGCCCATCAATGTCCTCAAGAACCTCGCACTTCGCACGTGGGAAACTCCGAACTCTTTTCCACACTACTGTCTCCAACAACAACCCTGCTTTGTGACATTTTGGTCTTACGAGAATCTCAGACAGCAATTCATCGACCAAATCGAACAGTAATCTCCGGTTGCAGCGGAGACCCACTTGCTCTTTCTGCGTAAAGATGCAATCTTTGTCGTTTCCTGGGGAAGAAAGAGAGGAATTTGATGATGGGTAGTTGTTCTCGATGTTGTGGAAAACTGAAGGGTCTAATGGGTGGGAAAGAGAGAACCATTGGAATTGGAGGTTAGGAAACGTGGCTTTGCGTAACCCTGTGCGGGTTAGAATGTTTGTGATGTACTGAAATTCTGCTTCTTCATCGTTAGGTCGGATGGTGGTGGTGGTGGTGGTGGAGACACTGTTGGATTTGTTCTCTTGACCGTACTTGGTTCCTCGAGTAGCGAGTGTATGCGTTGCTTCTTGTTTGTACTTCTGGCGCGAACAACTAGATAACCGTGCGATTCGAGTTTTTGGTTCTTGACTATCACATACCTGCGGTTGATATTATTTTTTTTTCAATTAACCGTAATACACACGCAAATTAAAACTAACTAATCCAAATAGTCATCACAAAGAAGAACCGTATGTAATGTTTGGACTTTTTAATGATTAAATTGAATATAGATTATATGCATGTTGTGAAATAGTGAGATTCAATTGAGGCAAAAATAAAAAAAGTGAAGATTGAAACTGTTGCAATTTAATAATAAATGGATATATACCTGTTTTTGAGGAAGTTTGGTTGCTGGAGGAGAAGGGTCTGTTTTGACAGGGAGAACATTTGGGACATTGTTGATGAGAAGATTTCCTGAAATTGGATGAGTTCTCTTGCTTTTGGCTTTGATGTCATTGGCTCTGCTAGTTGGTGATGATGGTGGAGGACGGGTGACAAATGACTCTTCTTGCTTTCTTTTAATTGATGTCTGCGGTGGAGCCTTGTTGAGCCGTGAACTGAACTTCTCATTCGTGGTAATTTTCTTGCATTTTGGGACCGGTTTTTGGCTCTGCGACTCTTTCTCGGGAATTTCTTGAGGTTTTGGTTTTGCTAAAGCTCTTGAGCTTAGCTGTGTTTCAATGTTGGCTACAGGCGGAGGAGATGATAATGGTTTTAGTACTACTACCGGGTGTGGGTGTGTATTTTGATCTTTTGGGGCAAGTGGTGATGAAGATGGTTTTGTGTTTGGCTTGTGTTTGGTGGTGTCCACAAATCTGCTGAGTCTTGGAGAATAAGATGAGTTTGAGTTCTTCCCTGGGCTGGATTCATCAACTGATGATTTCTTGGTACATTTCTTGAATCTGAATTGGCGAACAAACTCCTCTCTTGCTTGGTGCTCTCTGTTGTTGACAGTGTTGGTGATGTCAAGCCCAACTTTCCTGCTCACACTTTCTTTAACCTGTTTAACAATTTGCCTTGCATAGTGGCTTGGACTTCTGCTATAACTGTTTTCATCATATTTCCTGTTTGAAAATGAGAATCGAGGGGGCTCCAAGTCCTCACCAAGGCCAACGTTCTCCTTGTTGATTTGGAGAGATAGTCTATGTTCAACATCTGATCTTCTTGCCAAGGACATTCTAGGAGTCTCAGGCAAGGAGCGAATGGTTCCTATATTGTCTGTGCTGTTTCTGTGCCTCAAAATTTGGATGTGTTGCTTCCTTGGTTTGAGGTTGTGCAGATGTGGAGGATTATTGCCTCGCTGCTGGTTTGGAGTGGAGAGACATGATGAAGAAGAAGAAGAGGATGAGTGTGCATCGGGAAGAAGATCAAGTCCCATTAACCTTGCAACCAAAGTTGGTGTCTTGGTCCCTGGAGAGGAGATGCTGATTTCTGAGGAAACATCACTCAAGTTGCCTGCTCTTAATTTTTTGCTTCGCTTTGTTTTGATTCGTATATTCTTCTGCATTTTCAAAATGAACAAAACTAGTTTTGAGTGGTCAAAACTTAAGCATCATTAGTGTCATCATTACTCACTTTACAGAATAAAAAACTTAAAATAGAAATTAGTGAAACTCATAAAAATTGGTGAAAAGTTTGCAGGTACTGTTACTAGTGCAGGTTAATCAACTTACTGGAATTTTTAAATCGTCGTCCTTTGAGATGTGTGAGGCAGTACCATCATCTGATTCCAAGCTGTTCCTAGGTGCTTCAGCACCTGAGTTATAACCAAACCACAAACCATAGTTCCCATAAGGAAGAAGAAATTAAAAGAAGTAGTATAGGTACATACGTGTATGTGTTTCAGACTTTAAGAGATCGAGGTAGAGATCTAGACTATAGTGTAGTATATAGTATAGTATGGAATGGAGAGAATATACCTTTGGGGACACTACCAGTGGGCAGGTCTTGTGAGATGCGAGAGGGAGACTTGTGAGTAGGTGGTTGTTGTTGGTGGTTAATGGAAAAGTGAAAGGGATGGAAATCAAAGGCTTGAAAGACTGCACACATGCAACCACCACCACCAGAAGAGATATCTGATCCACCTCTCTTGGAGGACCTTCCACCACCACCCCAATACCATTCCTTACCCATAATTGGTAAACTTGTCCCTTTGCTGGGCCTTTAGAAGCTAGAAAGTTGATCTTGAAAGGCCTTCTCAAAGTGATAAAAAAATCAGAATGAAAATGACACAGGAAGCAGTATAGGCAACAGTCTCAGATCAGACCCGAGAGAGAGAGAGAGAGAGAGAGAGAGAGAAGCTGTGTTTGTGTGGTGTTGGCAAGAAGTTCTAATAAAGCTTGTGGGGATATGCAGGTGAACAAGCGAGAAAAGCGGATCCTTTAAGCATAAAACGGTCACATTTGATATGTAAGGAATTAAAAGTACGCTTGAATTTGTTGTCATGTAATGCTCCTGTTCTTATCATTGTTTTTCTTTTTTCCTCCTTTTCCTATACCTTTTACCTTTTAAAGATTTTTTTAACCTTTTGAGAAGATAATTATATATTATACTACCACAGTACCACCCTAGCTATTTCCCTCTTTTTTATTAGTATATGTTACACATATTGTTATTTACCTTCATCGCACTCACTCCCAAGCTCTAATAACCAGAAAGAACCAGCAATGGTGGGGTTATTGGGAACTGAGATGGCTAAAAGAATTAAAGAATTGGGGAAGATGACGATATGACCGCGCATTCTAGTTTCTAGTCCCCATGAGTATCTTAGTATCTTTTTCTCTCTGACTCTCTTCAGCTATGTTAGATACGCATATATCTTAATCCTGTCATTGATACGTGTTGCAATACCCTCTCCCCTCCTCTGCTTGTAATACTACAATGTAGTGTAGTGACTAGAGAGGTGATAGTTAGTACAACATCTTGTTAAAGTAATTAATGCAAGGTAATTAATGTATTAGGGATCTGCAATATTGTTTCTAATCATGCCCTTTTGAAAAACTACTACCACCACCGCGTAAAAACCCCTCAAAATGTGGCTTTGACATCTTATTATGTGGGAAGTGGGAACTAATTAATCAATTATCAAGGTTATTTATGGTTGATAAAGGAAAATAATAATTTGACAGCATAAAAATATATTTTTATTATATACTAATAAGTCACCGCAACACGGGATCCAGATCCACCACTCATGACCGTATTTTGATTTGTTCATAATTTCATATCCATACTAAGTATCTGTTCTGACCAGGCATGACTTGCAGATCTGTTTCTATTGACTTTTATGATAACCTTTGGATTTGAAAGTTGAATCTAATTGGAAAGAAACGTGTTCCAACGGTAAGAAAGAGACTGCAACCTTTTCATATTTTCGTATCAGCCAAACTACGAAAGTGTGTCTCCTTATAGTCCCCATCTTGATTTGAAACTCCGTCTGCTTTCAATATCTAGCTAGTTTAGTGTGAACCCATTGGACCTTGGTTTTGTTTTTCCCCCGCTGCAGCTGTCTTAATTAACCATGTGGCCCTAGTAACAAAAATGAGCCTAACCCGAATCCCTGCACCTTAAATAAAATTTCCAACATGAAACTTCATGCTTGTTTTGGTTTCAATTTTCAGCTTTCAAGTTTAATTTTCAATTTTTTAATTTCCAAAATTTTATAAAGAAAATACTGAAAACTGTAAAAACTGCAAATTCCAGCTTTCAATATTTCCTTCACAAATCCTAAAAATTAAAAAAACTGAACATAAAAATTGAAAATTGAAACAAAATAGACCCTTATTAGGTTGCCAATTTAATCACATATATGGTTAATTATTTAGATCAGATGTACTGGGATGCCTGAAGTGTTGGGAAAGTTGACTGATGTATATGTTGATATGATAGCAATTGATTTGATTTATGTATATCCTTTAAGTGTGTGTCATGAGATGTATATCCTTAGATTAAGGAATTTTTAAATTAATAATATGTTAAATCTGATAGGATATGGTAAATCTGGTGAGATATATGAAGTTTGTTAGGATATATGGGAAATCCTTTTAAATTTGTAAAATCAGTTAAGATTTGATTTGAAGAATCAGTAAAGATTTGAATAATCTATTACGGTTTGATAAGGATTCTCGGAGATTAAGATTGTTGGTTATAAATAAGACCAATGGCTTAGGTGAATGTTAGTGTGAGAAAACAAGTGAAAGATGTAGATTCTGTTATGAGAGCGGGTGTATAAGAGGCTTTGGGCTAGACATCATAACAAAGTGGGAATTTTGTACTATTTTTATTCTCATAGTGAAAGAGTTATTTTGTAGGATGGATATAGACATGTGATTTATCGAATCACGTTAAATTCCTATGTCTCTATACTCATTGTCATCTTGTTTATTTTATCCCTTTATGTTATTATGTTTTAATTTGGTTTATTGGATTCACAGTGTATTTGTGGGACCTATTCTGCTCCGCCATCTCCAACAACTAGTATCAAAGCTCATTGAAACTAGATACGGTCCAATAGGTATGTTTGGCACAAGGTCAAATCTTGCAGGTTTGCCACCGAGGATTGATGATTGGACATCTTGGCTTGAGGATAGGAAGCTAGAAAGAATGACGAAAGATAATGGATTGCATAGCTACACATGTTCATTGGCCGAATTTTTGAATCAACGTGAAGCCATGTTTTTATGGTGGATTTGGCTATGTGGTATGCTTTGAGGCCAATAGTTTATACTTTGCATGTGACTAGGTGGGTTGGATCAAGGTAAAGCTATTAATGGTTTCTGTAGTGGTGAGACATTGATTTGTTGGGAAAGTTGACTCACATATCTTTATTTATGTATATCCTTTAGAGATATATCCTAAGAAGTATATTCTGATATGTCTATCCTTAGATTTAGAAATACTTAAATTAAGGATATGTTAAATCTGATAGGATATGATAAATTTGATAGGATATGTGAAGTCTGTTATGATATGAGAAGTCCTTTTGGATTTGTAAAATTGGTTAAGACTTGATTTGAAAAAATTGTGAAAATTTGATTTGAAGAATTTATGTAAAGTTGAATTATCTATTAGGATTTGATAAGGATTCTTGGAGATTAAGATCCTTGGTTATAAATAAGATTAATAGCTTAGGGGCATGGTAGTGTGAGAGAACAAGTGAGAGATGTAAACTCTGTTATAAGAGCATGTGTATGAAGGGCTTTGGGCTAGGTATATGAATAAAGTGGGAATCTTGTACTAGTTTTATTCTTAAAGTGAATGAGTTTATTCTCTAGGATAGATATAGGCATGTGATTTGTCAAACCACGTTAAATTCTTGTATCTCTATACTTATTGTCATCTATTTTATCCCTTTTGTGTTATTGTGCTTCTATTTGATTTATTGGATTTATACAAGTGTATTTATTGAACTCATTCCACTATGTCATCCCAACACAAAGTCCCCCATAGAATAGTATGGGTTGCTTGGTATTGGTATTGTATTTATTGAGAGTGGCTCTCTTTATTGGGTTTTGTTTGCCTTGAATTGGGCTTGTTTTTTATTAAAGTCCATTTTATAAAAAAAAAAGAAAAAAAAGAGATACCTATGTTAGTTGTTGTTCGCATTGTGTGCTTCAATTTTCATAATATATATATGCATAGGTTTGGCTACTGGAGGTGTGGAGGAGTGTCAGTGCCGTAAGCAAAAGAGAAAAAGTATGCGTGATTTTTTGTGGTGAGAGAATGTGTTTTATTTGAGTGAGTTTTATTAGGTGGAGAAATTATTTTGTGAAATTGGGTGTATTGGGGTTTTGAGTTTGTGAGAGATTATTAGATTGGTGATTGTATTTTTTCACAGAAAATAAGTGGATTGATTTGTTGAGTTGTGGAAGTAGGCATTGCACCTAAACACGTTAAATTTTTGTGCCCCTTTTTTGCTCTCTTTAATTTTTGGCTTGTGTTTATTTGGAATTTTTCCAACAACTAGTATCAGAGCAAGTTCTAATCCCGCTTCTGGTTTTTTTTTTTATCGCAAGGATGAAAGGTTCAATGAGTAAATTTGATGTGGAGCCCTTTGATGGAAAAAGCAATTTTAGTCTGTGGCAGAGTAATATGAAAGATATTCTAGTACAGCAGGGACTGGCTAAAGCTTTGAATGGGAAAGAGAAAAAGCCTGAAAAGATGTCAGATGAAGAATGGGAAGAGATGGAGATGAAAGCTGTCAGTACAATTCGCTTGTGTCTAGCATCTGAGGTAAAGTACAATGTTTTGAATGAAACTTCTGCTATTGATTTGTGGAAGTTAGAAAATATGTATATGTCAAAGTCTCTCACAAATCATTTATTTTTAAAGAAAGAATTATATCAGTTGAAGATGGATGTTGGTGCTGATATTAGAAATCATATGAATCATTTTACAAAATTGATTACACAATTATCTGGTATTGGTGTGAAAATTGATGATGAAGATAAGGCAATGTTGTTATTATCATCTCTTCCAAATAATTATGATAGCTTAATCACTACATTGCTAGTCAGAAAAGATACTTTGAAAGTTGATGATGTGATTGTTGTGTTATTGGAGAATGAAAAATTGAAAAGATCCAATGTTTAATCAGAAGAAAGTGCCTTCGCTGCTAGAACTAGCCGTGGTAGAAGCATGTCTCGTGACTGAAATTTTGGCAGGGATGATTCTAGATCTTCGGTGTCAAGACCGAACTATAAAGACAAACAATGTTATTATTGCCAGGAGATGGGTCATAGTAAACTTTATTGCAGGAAATTGAAAGCAGATATGGAAGAATTTGAAAGAAGTAAAGGAAAAGAGAAGTTTGAAGAAGCTACTGCAGCTACGTACTCAAAATATGAAATTGAAGTGTTGATGGTTGAAGAAGAGAAAAATGCTAATAGTGATTGCTGGCTTTTAGATTCTGGTTGTTCTAATCATTTTTGTTGCAAAAGGGAATGGTTTGACACTTATGATGCTTGTAGTGATGGGGTTGTTAGATTGGCTAATGATGATTGCTTTGACATTGTTGGAAAAGGGGACTGTTAAAATTAAAATGCATAATGGTTGTGTGTGGACACTTGGTGATGTAAGGTACGTACCTACACTTGGAAGAAATTTGATTTCTTTGGGCAGACTTGATGCTTTGAGCTATGGATATTCTGCAAGAGATGGAGTAATGCAAGTTATCGAGGTGCTTTGAAGATAATAAAGAGTAAGAAGACTGGTGGTAACTTGTATAAGTTGATGGGGGTGACTGTGGTGAATAAAGGTAATGACAGAGTATGTAGGAATGTTAGAAAGATAGAGCATGTGTATGTGCCAAAGAAAAAGGTAACATTAATTTGTTGTACTTTGATAAAGCCTTCTAACTCTTATTGACATATGAAGTTTGTTCCAATTACAAGGCAAGGTGGAGAATTATTGGGTTTTGTTTGTCTTGAATTGGGCTTGTTTTTTACTAAAGTCCATTTAGAAAAAAAGAAAAAAAAAAAGATCTCTACGTTAGTTGTTGTTCGCATTGTGTGCTTCAATTTTCATAATATATATATATATATTTGCATGGGTTTGGCTACTGGAGGTGTGGAGGAGTGTCAGCGCCGCAAGCAAAAGAGAAAAAGCATGCATGATTTTTTGTGGTAAGAGAATGTGTGTTTTATTTGAGTGAGTTTTATTAGGTGGAGAAATTATTTTGTGAAATTGGGTGTATTGGGGTTTTGAGTGTGTGAGAGATTATTAGATTGATGATTATATTTTTTCACATAAAATTAGTGGATTGATTTGTTGAGTTGTGGAAGTAGGTATTGCACCTAAACACGTTAAATTTTTGTGCTCCTTTTTTGCTCTATTTAATTTTTGGCTTGTGGTTATTTGGAATCTTTCCAACACCCCTTAACAGGTAACTTTTCTCTGCTAAAAATTCACTCAAATGGTTTGATAATTATTCTTTCGTAACAAATGTTTGGATTTGAGTTTTGTGAATAAGATAAAACTAATGTTGAGGAAGTTTCACTCCATAGAAAACAATTCAACTCGAATTAGATTAGACAAAATCTAATAAATTATGGATACTGGTGTGCATTGCGATTATGAACATATTGTAACTGATTGCAATTTGTTTCACTTTATATGTAAGATCATACAATCAGAAAAACTTGTTTCTTAATTATTATTTTTTTACTCTCGAAAAAAAAAACCAATGTTAATGTCCTTGTAATGTCTAGCTTTTAATATCAAAAGCATTTCGCTTTCCATA
This sequence comes from Dalbergia cultrata, assembly GCA_031216105.1. NCBI lineage: Eukaryota > Viridiplantae > Streptophyta > Magnoliopsida > Fabales > Fabaceae > Dalbergia > Dalbergia cultrata. Next base: position 7,981,972 of record CM062346.1, read on the forward strand.
AATGTGGAATTTTCTTGTAAGATGGGAGTGATTGGCTCATCATACTTTCTTATTCCTTGTTCGTAACGGTGTCCCTCCCATGACTATTTTTCTTTTAAAAAAAATCTGAACGAAGGCTTGAGACAAAGGGATTTGTTGTCTTCTTGTTTATTTGATGTAAATAAGGATCTATTCAGTTTTAGTTTTTCAGTTTTCAAAATTTTATAAAGAAAATATTAAAAATTGTAAATAAAAATTAAAAATTAGAATTGGTAAGTTTTAGAATTTTTAGTATTTTCTTTATAAAATTTAAAAGATTAAAAAAAAATTAAAAACTCAAATCAAATAAATCTACTTCCTAGTGTCATGTCAAGGAAGGCTTAAATTATTTCAGTGTTGTCAAAAACTCAAAATCCCCCGCCTGACCCGTCAGCTTTTTCTTTTTTTTTTTTCCCAAATTAGATGATAACTTCTTATTTTATAAAGCAATATATGAGAGCTCACAGCTTAATGAATGCGATTTCCTATTCTGAACAAGCTTTCAAGTAAGGTAATGTATCAATTCGGATAAATCAAAATTTTCCTTTACCAAAAATGTGGCAAAAATTGATCTATATCAATGTGGGTGTATGATTATCTAGAAGAAGAAAGTTGATACTATAACAACAATGGTGGGTAAGCGCCCCTGATGAAATAAAAGCTCAAAGCTAATTAATGCACAAGTTCCATGAAATATTCATCATTAATTTTAAGTTGGTGTACTTAAATTGATATAAATACACACCTACCTACATGAATATATGAAACTCTTTCTTTGAGCATGCATTTATTACTGCTCCAAAAGCACATTAATCCCTCAATTCATGGATCCGCCAAGGGAAAGTATTACAGTGATTCTGAAATTATCTCCTAATTGCACCAGGCGAAAGTGGGGTTGCATCCAAAAGATTGTGTGGAGAGATTAAGCTTAGTTAACATAAAAGTTGGTCCAAAGATATTCATGTCAAAAAGTAAAGCAAATCCATTAGCTGAATTTAATCCAAAATAATGAAATGAAGCATCTTATTAAGGATACCTAATCGATCAATAGGACGCCATAATATTTGCTGCACAAGTAACAACAGAAGCAAGGATTTGACTGAGCCTAAATTAGAGGCAGAGCATTGGTGTCAGAAAAGACCACCAGATTCACTTACCCACTGATTTTAAGCTGCTTCTCCAATCTGTTTACCATTCATCTCTCACAATACCTAACAAAATTCAATGCCTTTCAATTGCTGAATGAATGAAAAAAAAATAATTCAATTCTCCCCTCAGACTGCCCCAATCCAATTCATTTACCAAACATATATAATTGATGTCAGCATTAACCCCATGTGTTGAACTTAAAATGAGTCTTGAGTCTCAGACGCAACCAATAACATTAAGATGGACCCCTTGAGTGAGTCCCTTAACTTTTGTACATCATGTGAAGGAATGGAGATTGGTGAGGAAGAGTACTGGGGTGACCACAATGCTTGCAGTTTTGCCGACAGGATAGGCTGATGAGAAAATTACCCACTCATTGTCATGGCATACAAGTAGTGTTAAGTAAAAATCTTATATTATGTCGCTATGATTTTTGGTGGCCTTACTGCTTGGGTAATCATGTAAAAAGGTGCCTCAACCCCCTTGCTTTCAAAAATGTTTCTATTACCTATATTGATACTACACTGCATTACTTTCCCATACATCCATCGTAGCAGGGTTGCTCAGTTGGGTGCTTCCTTGAAAGTGACTGGTCTAGTCTATAGTGGTCCCAATTTCTGGCTTCAAAATTATTTAGCTGCAAATTAAGAAGCTCAATTTTCAGCTTCTCCATCTCTGCCCTCCAAATTAAATAAAATGGGTATACTCAACTTGATTGGAAAAAAAAAAAAAATTCTTGTGAACTGTCATGAACACAGCACTTGTATGCCCGCAATCAAGTTCTGTTTCAACTATTTTCGTGTTGTGATGAACATTACTAAATCTCATTAAGTAGGAAAACAACGTCTTTAAAGAACTAGGGTGAAACAATTTTCTTTTTTGTGTGGGTTCACTCGACTCTTTACTAATTAAGGGATAAAAAATATGTTTATGACATGAGTAGTGTTATGTAATGCGAATTGCTTCTCGCAAATGAAAGTGATGAATGATTTGATTAATTATATATCATATAATTGTACATATACAGTTGAAATAAGGAGATAGTTAGCAGCTTTTTTTTCTTTGTGGTAAAGTTTTGGCTTGAAGAGGAAGGTTCGTCTAATTCTATCAAGCTCTTATAAAGGTACTTATAGTTCTTAAATGTAAATGCACTTACATCCCAGGGAAATTTCTTAGATGTTATTTAGTACCGTGCCATTCATCTTCACTTCTCCTATCTTAACATACCAACCTTACTTTCTATAAATTTCAAATCATCGAATATGCCATGGTGACTGACATGAGAACACATGATCCTGCATTAAAATAATTTTAAACTCATATCCTAATAAATAAACAATGATGAGTCTTATGTTATATCCATTATTTTTTTTATTTGGATGTTATATCCGTTATGTAGATTTGCATTGTAAATTATGAATAACATTTAATAATATTATGGCATTATATAATTGAGCACATGAGGTCATCTTCAGAGCAAGATTCAGTTTCTGCGCAAGACTTGGCAGATTCCGCCCCTCTTTCATTATTCCTCCTGATCATGTTACGTACACTAAGCCCCATATTCTAATACTATTTCAATCTGAAGAGAGAGAACTCTTCTTTAAAATTTGAAGTGAAGTGTTGCGGGGGAGTTGAGAAATCTAATTAAAATACTAAGGATATTGTATTGGAATCACTATTTGTGACTTGTGAGTGCCTACCACATGATTATTCATATTAGCTACAGCTAGCGCATATATATATATATATATATATACCTTCATTTCCTTGTATTTTTTCCCTTTATCCGTTATCTATTCTCTATGTTTTCTGTTTTGTTTTACTCTCCTAAGTCTTTGAGACGTGCATTTTGAAATGAAGATGGAAAACGTATATACGAGTGGGGCCAAAACAGACAAAGGGTATCTAGCTATAACCAGAAGAAAAATGACACCTCTACTTATTGGAAGAGCTTAGTAGCTTCCATTTCAACGTGACAAGGCATAGCTATAGGAAAAGGAGCGTCTGTTATGGGCTATAACACTTCAATTAAAGGCTTGGTAGGGTCGTAATGGGGCAAACCATCCTAGAGTATAGGACACAGTGGCACACTACATTTACATAGCACCAAGATTTATATAGAGAATATATATGTCTGATAGTACTGTCGGGGTATATATAAAAGGTTATGCTTTGAATTTTACAGCTTTTAAAAACAGCCATTATTGAGTATGGGAAATAAGATGAAACTATGGCAGAGGCCCCCCATTCCCTGTTCATGCAAATCATCCAAAAAAAATGGTGTGAGACAGAGGAGTGGGGCAGCACACATGTACATATATAGACTCACAAATTTACCCCTTTTTCTTTATATATGAAATTATATGAATGATAGTGCCACAATTTTTACATAAAAGTATGATTACAGAGCTTTTTACGTGGAAAAGTTAGGAGCTATTTTGTTAAGAATTAAGTCAATTCAAATTATCAGATTGAGAGGAACAAGTGGATGATAACTAGTTATAACAAATTAATTTTTTTTGACAATATGAATGGGTTGTATACTCTTCTTTTTATTATTATTGTAGAAGCTTATTTAGATGAACTCCTTTTTTACATGTTTAACATCGTTACCTTTTTTACTTGTTTGTTTTTGGCTTTGTAGTTCATGACTTGGGAAAACGTATAATAATTATGATACAACCAGAAAGGAGTAGAGAAAGCAAGTATACGAGAGGAAAAGATTTGTATGAAATGGAGTAACACTAATTACTACTATCATATTTGTATAATGAAATAATTATGTTGATTGTCTTGTTGGAAAATGATGGAGAAGAAAGAGAAAAGCAGAGCGGTAATACAACGAGGAATGTGAACTTTCTTTTAAGAAAATCATCAACAATCCACAAATAGGAATAGCTGGTTTATTTTGTAGGAATAGTAGTTAGCTATATTATGGAAACCAACAATTTGTGCTGCTTGTGGTGTCACTCCCACTACCTGAGTTTGGACCAGAACCAAGAAGCTCTGCACCTCATCATCTAAAACCATTTTCAATCACATGCTAAATGCTAAATGCTAACAGCTGACAAGTATAAAACACAATTACCAGGAGTTATGAAAAGTTGGTTTAAGAGATAAACAACGATAGTGCCTTAGCCCTAATGTTCAGTAGAGGATGTGGTCGCGTTTGTTTCGGATTATGAACAAAGTGATTATGAAATTTAAATCCTATATTTAATTGAAAAAATTGAAAATTGATTTTTTAATTTTGGTTATTTTTTAAAAATTATTCAAATATATAAAAAGTGATTTTTTTTAAAGAAAAAAAATGAATTTGAGCTGAAAGAAACGCAAACAAACACTCCCTAAATCTTAAGAAGATAACTCTCATGAAGAGATAAAAGAACTGCTATGTTCTGGTAGTTGAATAAAAATTAGTCTTACGACAATTAATTCAACTAGGTTGAAATTGTAGAGATACCTCGTAATCTCATACTAACATAAAGTATGAAACACTAAAAGTTGTATATTCCAATTTTCAATTTTCAACTCCCAACCGTGTTAACGCCAGAGGGAATGAAATACAGAACTAATATCACAATGATCTGTATAAATGAAAAATACACATACAAATTTGGAGCCAATGTTAAAATGACTCCGTTAGTGTCCTCACTGTTCACAATGTCGTACATGCATAGATATACACACATGGTACACCTGTATAGTTTGTGACACAATATAGATTAAACTTTTTATTTCAATATAATTAGTAGGACTAATAATTAATTGCGTATTGGATATATATTTATTTATGAGCAGCGGTACATTGGCAGTCCAATAAATAAATCTGTCTCAACATCTAGTCTCTGGTAAGTTGGAGTGTGGAGTGCGGCTTCTGTTTCTTCTTCTTCTTCTTCTTCTTCTTCTTCTTCTGCTCGTGTATGCCTGGTAGCCCATTGGTGCTGAGATGGTTTTTCCACACACTGCCATACAAAATAAATAAATAAGCTTAGAAAAATGTACCAGCCCTTTTCGGCAGTACATTACAGGCTCACTCCACCTTCCCCACCTTGGACAAAGTGATCAGGCCAGGGCTTATGCAATGTAACACTCCACTTATAATAGAACAATCTTATTCTTTCATTGTTGTTTTCTATTTACACCATCTTGATTTTACAATTCTAGCAGTAGAGAGAGGAAAGCTAAAAGCAGACTCGTTCAATTAGACCTTATTACTGTCTCTAAAATCCAAATACTATGCCTTTCTTTCAACCACACGTACGTTGGCAAAAATTATGGATTTTCTGCAACTAATAATGGATAGATTTCTTCCCTATTAAGTATTAATAGAACATTAACGGCTTGTACAAAGATCAATTTTGCGAAATAGAAATAACATGCATGTTCAGTTTTCAGTTTTTATAAAGTAAAAACTGAAAATTGAAAACTGAAAACAATATATTAAACAGGCCCTAGATGTCTCTAAAGTAAGAAAAATGTTTTTGGTTGATATTGTTCATCATTTAACATATCAATTTTATAAATCATCATTGTTATTGGGCCTGCTATCATTCAGTTGTTCATAAATAGTGAAGAAAACTGCTGAGATCCATGATAGGTTTTCATTTTTATTTCATTTTCACCACCATAATTCTAACCCCCGAAAACCGAATCATCACAATTTATGAATTTAATTATAATTTCCTTCTCCACCCAATAAAATTACGTATTTCGATCCTTCACACCAAGGGGTGGGACCCATGCCATCCTATTGCAGGTTGGCCATAAAATAAGGTGGAGTTATTTTGGTTAAAAAATGTCAATATGTCCCATCAAAAAATACTAAGTTAACCTATCAACCTGATAGGGCAATCCTTTTTTTGTCATATTTTTAGCTATTTTGCCAACCCGCCTTGTTCCACCATGAGTTAGCCATAAAACAAAACAGGATGAGTTGACCTATCATAATTACTTGGGTTCAAAATTTCAATCCACCTTATCAAAAAATGACGAGTTGGCTAGCCAATGCAGCAAGTCCAACCCATTTTGCCTCCCCTATTCAGACTGAGTCTTTCAAATTAGGGACTAGTTGTCATGAGCGTCATTTTAATTATTTTTTTGGGACATTAAAGGACACCCAGGTACAAAATTGTGAGATCTAATTCCATTAGTGCTATTTAAATTTCAAAAAATTTTAGACATCCAACACACAGTACAAAATATGATATCTTTATTCCAATTCCGTATACACCAGTTATTTGTACAACCCCATCAACATATGTTCTAAATATCTGTTCACACATACTTTGCTAAATTTATTTTAAAACACTTAATTTTACATTTATATTTCTTTTTTCTTATTTTCATGGGTGGGACGAACTAAAGGTAGCATTTGATTAATGATACATGAACAGAAATACAGAAATACTGGGACACAAATCTGTTTGATAGTAGAGACAGGAACAGAAAAACATAAAATTTATGTACTTTCAAAAAGTGGGGACAAGATATAGAGACATAAATTTAATATATTTTCTTTCAATAATACCCTTATACATATTTATTATTTATGTCTCCATCTCTACTGTATCAATTGTTCCTGTATTTCTATTTCAGTCCCCTAACCAAATGCTACCTAAAGATGTCGAAAAGTGGGTCCAAAAATCTTTTCACAATTCAATAACGTGAAACCTACAAAATCTTTTCATGTTGTCTTACTATATTCTATTTAATGTGAAAAAAAAGTCTTAAATATAATTAATACGAGGATAAATTTATATATCAGAGAGAACTTTTTCTTTTTTTTTTTCCCAATTTGATAGCCGAGCTTATACCCCTTACTCTAACTCATCCCTCCAGTATCACTTGATCAAGTTGATACAAAGATGTTAACTTGTTCATTGATCAACTGTAACTGGTACATGCCTGCAATTCTAGCCTCTAATTGATCACTTAAAGCTTTCGTCTTTCTAATGCCTGGTACACATGCTAAAAATCTGTAGCTAGGTGGAGTTGTTTGTACCTACAAAATTGATTTTTTCAGCTCCGCAGTATTGATCAATCACAAAGTTTATGTATTTAGGTATGTAGGATACCTCTATGTTAATGATCCACTCTATTTGACTCCATGTGTTAACCTATGATTCACCAAACAAAAATCGAAACTTTCTCTTTATGAAAGTATCGATTTTTCTATTTTCGGTAATAATGAAAAACTCAACCCCAAATTTAAGGAGCAAAGTACATGAAGGCTGCAAAGCAAGATACATAACAGCAGCAAAAAGAAAACACCTAAGGCCTGAGAATGTAATCTAGAAACCACAAGTAAAACCAAGAGGCAGCAGCATCAGAGAGAATAACATGAGATCAAGCATAATAAACTATACGGTTCTATCTAGATAAAGATAAGAATCTCACCGTTGCACTTAATTTGGCATTCTCTTTGAGCAAGTTTTTCTCCTGATGGGAAAAATTTGTCAGACGTAAAAGATTTCTGTAACACTATCCAGTAAGCGTTTCCAATTAATTTGCACTGGAGCTGATAGGTTATTTACCTTGCTTTGTAGTTCCTCAATTTGCTCCTTAAATAGTTGAGCCTGAGTAGAAGACCAAAATTTCTCAATTCTGTTTTCTCTTCATTGATTTCGAAGGCAACTATAGATATATATAGAGCATTTATGTTATCTCAACTAAGTGAGGCTGTTAGTTGTTACTCACCTTTCTGAGCCTGATCCTTTTCAAAGTTCTGTGCAGCTGGTCCTCCAATTCCATGAGTTCATCATAAGAACAAGGACTTAAGCATTGCCCCATCAGCTTCCTAAGACATTTAAATAATGAACAAAAAACTGTAGCTAATTTATTTTTTAGGTCACAACTTAAATGTGAAATCAGCTCTATGGCTTAAACATATGTTTAAGAGCATTCGATTGAACTAAAGCAAACGCATGCAGCAACATTATAACCTCTGTAGTACTTACTATACGGAACTTTAATGTCAAATACCAGTGCGGGCACACAGAGAGATACGAATTTCAATATAGATGAACTACTATGGTAGGAGTAATAGGACCGTTGAGCTAGTTCTTAAGGAGTGACCTTTTAGAAAGTTCAAGAATCTCAATCTTCTTTGCCATGCTTGCGGTGTCCAACTTCAGTTGCTGCATATGCGAAATATTATTAGGAGAAGCTAGTAATTGATATATTATTTACATTTGAAAAAAAATGCAAATGCCAATATATATCTTTTTTTGGTGTGTCAGAAGAGTGAACATGCAAATGCAAATGACAATATACTCATGGTCTAGCATGTCATCACTTCTTAGAATTGAAAGGGCTAACTCAACCCTAAAGCTAGCTCATTGGGAGGGTCATCTAAACTCTTATAAAGCCTATCTAGACCATTTCTTTAAAGAATATGGGACTCTAACACACCCTCTCATGTCCAGGACTGCCTATCTAGAGCATGAAATTTGCATATCTGGACATTTGCGGGTAACCCAATAACACCATGTGATACGCCTTAATACCATCTTAAACTTTTCAAGTGGATGATTTCATGAGATAGTATTAAAACCACCATTAATGATGGAAGATAACTAAAAAATTATAGAAGGACAAACATATTTCACAAATAAGCTCTAAAATACTAAGGATAATTTGAATGCACTGACATCCAATTATGTATTATTACCACATTAGCAAATATAGTTAAGTCTTATCTGGTCTACTACTTAAAAGATCATGCAAATAGAATATTCGATTGGATGATTGTGTAAAAAAAATTTATATTGTCAGTGTATCAAAATTAAACATAGACACTAATATGCGAATGAAATGGATTTAAAAAGTCTTGAATTTATTGTATGCATTAATGGTCATTTTTTCCTCACATAACATGACATAGTAATTCCCTAATATATATAAAAAAAAGAAATTTTTTCTTTGGGGTGCCTCTATGCCCTATTGATCTTCTACCACTAACTATGACTAAGAGGTCAAAGATTTGATCTGTGATGGCTAAGCCTAACACAATCTGATCATACATTGGAAACCCCCTGAAAATGCAGAAATCTGCATTGCTATGTTGATAGGGTTGTTATAGTGAGCATAGAGGGTTAGATAGACAAGCTTGCTATAGCATTATCCTAGAAATTGATACATATCCAAAACGATACAATTTCACTAAAATACCCCTCCCTCTATATAAACACATCCTAATCGGCCCTTCTTCTTCCTCTCCAATCATTGGGTAAGTTGTTTTTGTTAGTTTTTTCTATGTTCTTCCATGTTTAAGTCTAGGACTCCCTTATGCACGAGTTTTGAATGATTTTTCCTTGCCCAAATCTGCCCTATCATGTTCTTGGGTGCGTATACTTTATTTATGATTTTATGGCAGTTGTTAGGCTATGATTAGGAGTTTTAAAGAGGCTGGAAGGGAATGGTTATTAATGGAGTAGAGAAGAAAGGTGAGAAGTGAAATGAATTATAAGAGACCACTTTGTTATTTGGGAGTTTATAATTTAAGTGAGAGGAAAGGAATGATGTATAAATTTTATTTTCTATTTACACCCTTAATCTTATAGGTGATTTTTCACATACAAAGATTGAAAAAATGGCAAAACAGTAAAAACATGGAGTGAGAGAGCTAGTCCCTCCTTGACCCCTAGATTTGGGGGGTCACTAAAACTCACAAGCAATGGCTTGGAGAGGCCATTGAAGACCTTTGCTATCTTTGCCCTTCCCTTCCTTTAAACCACTTCCAAACACCAACCAACATGTCCCTTCCCTTCCTTTCCATCCTTCTCCCTCAAATTGTACACTCCCAATCATAGCCTTAGTGTCATATCTAGCTTCCAAGGTCAAGTGAAAATATGTTCTTAATTGTGTTCTTAATGTTATGATTGCTACATATAATTTAAAAGTGAAAATATGCTACGAACATGATTTTACACAATATGCCAAGTTTAGAAAGACTATGAACCTTTGAGTTAATCATGAAAATATGTTTTGGAAAACCATGAGACCATGATTGATACGTTATATGCCATGAAAATGTTTTATATGTTTATGAAAAGACTAATTGGTAAAATATGGGATTTAGAAAGTTTACCAAAATTGTCAGACATGTACTATGGATTGATGAAATTATCATGTTTTCAAGAAATTTGGATATATTGATTATACTCCTAGATGCCCAGCAACGCTTTACAAAAAATATTGAGTTGACTACAATTTATCTCCATTAACGGACATTGTATCATAACTTTCGAATTTCCATATTTATGAAATCATGTCATCTTGAAATATGATTTTTGGAATTTCAGTTGTGTTATTGAAAACATTGAACTCGGTATGATTCTAACATTGACTAGACACATATTCTGTGAGTTTCTGAAATTACCATGTCTACAAGTCGATGATTCCTTGGGTATAATTTCAAAACCCCAGTTATAATTGACAGTTTGATTGTTAGAATTATATAAATTTATAGCTTTTAGAGTTTTCAGATTTTTCAATGTATTTGCAAATCAATTTAAAGCGGTAGCTATAGAGAAACAGATAGTGAATTAACGGCAGTAAGATTGTTAGTCTTGGTACTAAGTTATCCATCAGAGAATAATCTTGCCCCTTCAGGGTATTCAGAGAATGAAATCTATTTATATGTCCATCCTATGAGACCTCGTTAGATGCCCTTTTAGAGTTCAAAGATCAAAGTAATTATATTGTGCACAAATGTACCATGTTTAGAGATTTCTATTCCTTTAGTAATTAATACACTATGAAATTAGAAATACTTTCCTATGCAATTGTGTATGTAAATATCAAAATAATGATGTATGTATATTATGTATATATTTTGTTTACTTGTCTTATGTAGGTGGTGGCTGAGAATCCACTCACGGAATCAATGACTCACCCTTCTTCCTTCCTCCTTTCGGCTATCATTCAACCACCAATTCAGTAGATCATAGTTGTTCTAGTGGTGGGCTTTACTTTGCAGTGTGACTTAGTCTAGAATTATGTTATATTGGACTACTCCAATAATTATGCAAGCAGGATTGGAAACATGCATTATATTTTAAGATTATATATTTATTTTCAAAGTTTATGAACACCTTTATATGTTCAAATATGGATATGAAATGCAGGTTGTAATTAAGTTTATGTAACAAATAGATTATGTATTTTATGTTTTGGATTTGAAGTCTTGAACTGGTTTATGAATTATGACTATGGTTATAAAATGAAACAATTTACATTTTCACAAATTGCGGTAGCATATGTTAAATTTAATTAAGATGAGTTCATGGTTATGTATGTTAAACACCTCAGTTTTATGAATTTGAATGTTATGTTTTAAACAGAAAAATGGATGATGATTTAGATTATATTATGTTTTAAATCTAAAAATCACGTTATTCACGCATATAATGAGTCACGCTACCCAGGAGGCTTGTGCGGGAATGGAATTCCTCACATGCCTGTCATGTTCTCTATTCGGGTTATGACATGATCCTTGTTATCCCTTGTTATGAAAAATTGTTCATACTTCAAGTTCAGAAAGGATATTCACGTATAGGGGCGTGTTAGAATATAAAATAATTTATGTATCTCTATCCATCAACTTAAATTTTTGGAGAAATAATTTTATGATAAAGCAAATATTTCTCCTTTTTAACTTAGCAGTGGACAATCCTCATTTGATTATCTAGAAATTAAATTAACTCTCTTTAACTAATGGATTTACTGAAGATCATGGAGCTGACAAGTCTCAGGATCATATCACCTTCAGTGTCAATACACTCTATATTTAACTTTCACTAACATCTATTAGTAAAAGGTATTACAAAATCTTCTCCTGTGACATTTGAAAAGTTTTACTAAAAATATAAAAAAAAAATATTGTTAAAATTCTTAGTAACATTTGTAACATTTTCATAAGTGTAATATATAGTCTATATTGTTAACGAATTTTACAAATTCTTTAATATAATTTTGTAATATTTTTTAAATATTATTAAACTTCAATTATGTTTTGTAGTGTAGCCCTAGACATTTTATGTTCTTTAATCTCAATTAACTTACCACTAAGTTTTCTATAAAGCATTATGTCATCATCTATGTAACTAACTCACTAGTGCTGCAAGACTTGATCATTATTGTTGACCATTAGCAAGCTTTTTTCTGTTTGCACAATTAAAAAGATAATGAAGTATAAACCTATGATGATCTTATGATAGACTACCAAATCCTTTACCTCTAGCATATATAGTTGCTTTGACCATTAACAAGCTAGGTATCAACAAAGCATAACATCGATCCTTTAATATTTAATTGCCTCATATATTAAATTAAATTTGTGATAAATTTCCTCTAGATGGGTGAGTTTTCATTCTACAAGGAAAGCCCATAATTCTGGGAAATTCTAACAGACAATTGTTAACATGGAAAACAATTAGAAGAAAATCTGAAACTTATAAACACAACTAAATTGGACGTGAAATTTAATAAAGGCCTAACATTTGCATTATGTAAGTTTTTTTTTCTTCTCATTCTTGGATTTATACATAATTTTGTTCTGATAAATTCTTGGAATAGATACTTTCCAGCAAAATATGTTATCAATGTTTAATTAATTATCTTTTATCTCAGTGCTTTTTGTCACTCATATCAAGAATAACTTTGAAAGATAAGAAACACGTAGGAGAATGTAAATGAAGCGTAAATTAATTTTGTTATTATTGTGATAATGAAGTACACAGTGAAAACAAACATTATAACACATACTGATAATACCTTTACATACTATATTAAGTGCTCTAAAACTGCAAGATATGAGTCAAACCTGGATATAATCCTCTCCAAATTTATTGGCTGGAACATCTTTGTTACATTTACGGTATCGTTCCAAAATCTCTGTAATGCTGAAGTATTAAAAGAAGTCATCAAAATTAATATATGAACTATATGCATAAGTATACTCTACAATAACTTTGCAATTGAATACTCACACAGCCAGCATATATATACTCAATCATAGAATGTTGGAAACAATTATGAAATTGCAGGACTCAGATTTTCTATCAATAATCATAGAATTGATAAATAGGAAAGGAAGGACACCCAAAACCATCATATGAGGAAGACGATAATTTAATCTCACCCCTCTATTACGACACCACGTAATTAATACACTGTCTCTTCAAAAAAATTTAATATTACTTTAATAAAAACACATAAATAATTTTATATTTAATATTATAATCTCATCCGTGCGTAAAGATCAAGTGAGACAGTAAATGTTATAAACCCCTACAGGATTGGAAAATTTTCTGCTGCAAGTCACAAGCATTTATCATTACTCTGGTTAGCCATCTTTAATTTCAATCATATTAAATCAACACTAATATTGGCCTACATTGCATCATATTACCATCTATCTATGTTTTAATCGGCAAACATGAATACAAGATGGTAACATGGTGCAGAGTAGGTCAATATTAGTGTTGATTTAAAATGATTGAAATTAAAGATCACTAGCCAGAATAATGACAGATGCTTGTGAATGACAGCAGAAAACATGAATACAAGATATGTATGCATCAATACTAGTCATCATGAAACCAAATGATTGAAAAATTTAGGACAAAATGTAATTAAATACTTCCTCCACTCTTTATTAATAGTCATTCTTGAAAAATTGTGTCATTTTAGTACATTTAAAAGTTAATGTATTCAGCTACAAATTGATTAATAAGGAATGGAGAGGTAATGTGTACGGAATGCACGAAACAACCTTTCGTAAATGTACTAGGTATTAACACTCCTTTCAAATTTCAAGATAAAGATACTGGTTATTGGAAAACAGCGCAGAAACACATGCCAGCACTTGAATATGTCCGCACCTTGTCTTGTAAAAGCCAAAAACTACTTGTACGCTGGTTTGGGGAGTATAATGTAAGAATGAAGTCTCTTTATATAGATGGTCGGAGGTGAAGAAGAGGGCATGAATTTTTCCATGCCCATTCTAATTGCCATTTCTGCAGGAGTTAAAGACTAAGCCCCAAGAAAGAAAACCAATCTTATGGTTAGGTCATCAGAACAGAAATCGTCCGCTAGAAGATATTGCATATCAAACATAGGTTCTATAGTTTAGGGTCCTCTAAGATATTTCTTGTTAAGGGGTTAGATTGGAATATGGCTGATATTTTGCAGGCTGCAAAATCAGTACATGCCATCGATCTTAAAAGAATTGGTCCTTGATATAGATTGTGTTTTTATCTAACACCAAAGATCGGAAACAAACAATTGAAAAACAATGCGTGCTGAACATCAAATCCAACGACCTGTGATCAAATTTTGTGTATATAGAAATTAAATGACCTAGCTAGCTAGATCAAAATTCCAAAGGGTTTCAAGCTAAGGGGATTCCAATTTCTTCGGTCAACGTGGTTGATTATGCCATCCCAGTAATTAGTACGAGCTTCCCAATCCGAAAGATTAACTAGCAAAATTTCCTATGTGAGAAATTGAGTGGCTGCAGGTTATGCGTAGTGGAATAGGGAACACAGTACATGTACAACTGAAATTCCCTTTACTTTTTTCTGCATAGATAGATCAACAAACCTCATTACGTGTCACAGATTTGAACCGTGGGGGAGAGGAACAAAACAAGACTACCCGTGGAAACCAGTACTCATCAGATAATGCAAATTAATTAAAATTGATCCTACACTAGGCCTCTCTAGCTAGCAAATTATAAAGAGATCACATTGGAATAGAAACACACCTTTGATTTTTATTCCACATCAGATCAGAGAAGCAAGCAAGCACATCATATCATATCATATCATACATTGATATCTATTTGAGTACTATTTCGTAATGAAAACAATCAATGACAATGAGTATTGAATAGCTTGCTTGTAGCAGAGTGAATGAGGACAAATTAAGGTCCAACTTACTCAGAACTTGAGAACTGATAGAGCCTTCCTTTCTGGGAGAAGATTATGACAGCAACTTGGGCGTCACAAAGAACAGATAGCTCGTGAGCTTTCTTTAGAAGACCGTTTCGCCGCTTTGAAAACGTCACTTGCCGGCTACTGTCATTCTCAATCCGTTTCATCTGAACCTTTCCCCTCACCATGATCTATCTCCTGTACCATGGATGCATCCATCAAAACGAATTTTAAAATTTTTTTAAAAAAAAAGAGGAAAAAAGGTTAAGCTCCTATTCAAGCCCTAGCTAGATGGAACCAAAATAAAATACGAGATGCACTAATTACCACTATTAATTAATTAGATAATAAAGGAGCATAATAAATATTACGAGAAATTCAGCAAGTGGCTTCAAAAAATTCTTCCCTTTTGCTCATATTCTTAGGAGATTAAAAAAATGTAAGATTTTGAAGCATATTAAACAGTTACAACCCACAATCTAGCAGAATTCAGCAACAGAAAAACATTAAAAAATTAATTAATTAAAAAAAAAAAGACTAGGTTCAGGTTTCGTTAAAAACAATAATATCCACGACGAGCTCCAAATGGATCTTACAAAGGTAGTCTAGAGCACAAGGGTAAAGATCAAATACGGTGGAATATGGTTGAAATTAAAGCTTCAGTTTACAATCCGGTTGGACCAGCGAAAGAGCACAGGGTTCTTGTAAAGGCTTTCTATATATATAAGTCAAGGACCAAAGGAAAGAGGAAACTCGACAAAATCTCAGGTCACAAGAAGAGATGAGCAAGTCAAGTGTTGTAGGTAGCTTTGGAAAGAAGAGAATACTAGAAATTATTGTCATAGAAGCTCGCCATGGAACTGTGGCAGGCAAATATTCCAGCAACACTAGCTAGCTTGCGTGCAGGATCGAGCTCAAGTTCTCGCAAATCAGGATTTATTCCTGCTGTTTTCTCAGACCACAAACATACACTTTAATTTTCCTTATTCCTTCTATTTTTGTCAGTCTCCCTAAAGTCAGATGCCCCGGCATACAGCTGAAAGCAATAAAAAGAAAATTATCCTCTTCGCTCATAAATAATTATCCAATTTTACATATATATTAAAATTAAACAAAGTTAAAATTAATTTATTAAATTATTATTATTTTATTTTAATATTTTAACTTCCTCTCTCTTTTTTTACTGTATCTCTTTTCTTTTCAATAGTATTTAATATAAATATTATTAAAAATAAATAATTAATGCCACTTAAATTTTTTAAATAAATAGTTATTTATAGACAAATGAAAAGTTTTAAAATAGATAAATAAAAATGATATTTGGTGTACAAATAAATTACACAACAAATACATACCACACATCTTATCATCATTGGACGTGATGTGTGATATATATTTATTATGTAATTTAGTTATATACCAAACATCACTCAATAATTATTTAATGATGGAGTTAGTATTAAAGTGTAAAGACATCAAGAAAAGAAAAAAAATTATTAAAGAGTTTTTTTTATCATGTTTTGGCAAAATTGGAGAGAATCACTCTTTTTTGTGTGCATAATTAACTATTTGAGAACCAATATTATTTACATGTGTAATGTTATTTTAACATTTAAAAAGTGAGTGTCTATTCATATATCCACTTTATAACTATTGAATATGATGAATATCCTCAATTATCTTTAACATTAATCACATCCAATAATTATATAAAGTGAATGTCTAAATAGACACTCACTTTTTGGATGTTAAAATATCATTACCTTTATTTACATGACACTGTTTCCTCCTGAAAAATAATTATAAGTTAATACCAAACATCAAAATCATCTACAATTTGTGGGATGGCCAACTTCGTCCGAGGAAAAATATAACCATAATAATTAATATCCGGTTGCTTTTTTTTTTTCCAATATGTGAATTGGGAAAAAAACAATAGGTGGTGGTGGTGTGACTGGGATAAGTTGTTCTCATTGTCCATAACCATGTTGTCGACGACCAAAAAAATTCTCAGGTATTTTTTCTTATTATGTATAGCATTCGATATTTAAAATTTAGAGCTATTATTATTTGTCAAGAAATATGACTTGAACACAACGCAAGACATTAAATGAATATCGTAAAAGAAAAACATATAGAGTAGACACTTTTTCTCTCAATAATTATTATTACTTAAATGAGTTTATATTCTATTTACTAATAATATAAAATTTCTTTATATTATTATTTAATTATTTATTATTATATTAATAAAAATAATTAAATCTCATATATACTACTTAAAGAGCCATCAAAATATGATGATTTGATTTTATGACAATATATAGAAATTAAAATCTACTTAAATTTTGCGTCTTTCTCTTATATTTACTTGATGTCTTAATTTTGTGCTTAAATAACATTTATCTTTATATTATTATTAATTTGTGCTTAAATAACATTATTTATCTTTATATTATTATTACTTCCATGGCCGCTTCCACTTTCTATTATTCCACTGGTGGTTAAGCTCTCTCATTCCCAACAAAGAAGTTAGAATCAACCATTTAACAACTCTCCTCTCGTCTGCGAAAATATTTGCAAACTCTCTTCAAATACACTCAAGTATACTTTACCCTTTTATTTTTTTTCGGTGCAAATACTTTACCCTTTATTATATGCTGGAATTGGTTCTCTACAAAACCTTCGAAGGGTACAGGAAGCCCCACCTGCAGCTAAAGTATGTAACCCGTACATCAAATCAAGACTTGCGTTCCCTCCCCAAATGATTCACTCATTTTTCCTAGTGATTGTGCATGTATTTATTAATTAAGGGGCAAATCCTTCTATTGAGCAGAAATAATATTTTAACACTCAGATTCATATGAATCTCATATGATACGAAAGAAGTGATGAAAAAAAAAATAAATTAAAAAAAATAATTGATAAGACTCATATATGTTATGAGTAAGATATTTGGATGTTTAAAAAAATTAAATGGTAAAATAGTAAAACCCCTTCTATCGAATTAGTCATTTCAATCTGAAAATTTTCAATTACGGATGGACAGCCCAACGTCTCCAAAAGCTGAATTGGTTCAAATGACGCGCTTTTCAGCTCTGCTATGAAAAGCGATCCGTATTGTAGTGCTATGATCTCCTAGACTGCTAAGTATCTTTTTGATTAACGACTGCTGATTATCATTTAGTCCAAGGAGTAGTGTTCCTTTCAATAAATTAAATATTGTAAAAATTCTGCATGGGAGGTAAGGTGATAAAGTAATATTTAAACAATATTATATTAAGGAATTTCTCAGATGGAATATGATATTTATGGGTATTGATACCTTTTAAATAATTTATACTTGAAAATTTGCTACATGTTCTATTAACTAAATTAATTAATATTTTAAATACTAACAATATATTCACAATCCTTGAATTTAAAAAGATATCAGTATCATTGGGGTACCAAAATAAAAACTATTATATTAACTAAACCTTTTCTTTCAATGTTTTATTTGTGAAGCTAGCATTGACTTTTATTAGAAGAGTGATGTTAGTACAGGGTTATATTCATGATGAATTTAACACATGATAATATATTAATCATAAAAAATATAAAACAATATCTTAATATATAGATACTATCAAAATCAATAGTTATTTCTTTCAATGTTTTATTTCTGGAGCTAACATTGACTTTTATTAAAAGAGTGATGTTAATATATACTTATATTCATGATGAATTCAACATGTGATAATATATAAATGATTAAAAATATTAAACAATATATCAATATATAGATGCTATAAAAATCAATAGATATTCTATTACTGTGGTAATTGAGGCACACATAGACATGAAATGAGATATTTTTCTGGAAATACAAAGGGCCCAGCATATACCCAAACAAATAAAATTAGTTTTGTTGACGTGTTCTGAAAAAAAAATATTTATTGCTTTATTTTGATTATTAGAAATATTAAATTTTTTTATTTTAGAATGTTGACTATTCGTTTTTGTATTTTAATCTTTGAGCATGTAATATTAGAATATGTGTTAGCAAATGTTAAATGAAACTAATTTACAATTCTATGCTTTACACGCCTTTTAGGTTTGACAATTTAATTCAAAAGAATAAAATATGCACCGCACAAATGATCAAGTACATAAACAGTATCAACTAATGAAAAAATAATCAATCGAAAGTAGTTGTTCACTTTTTATATTTTTAATATTTCCTTATTTAGTCTTGACTAAACTTTAAACTCAGTTCACCAACAATAATTATGTTATCGATTAGATACCTTTTAAAAAATGAAAGTCAATTCTAATTTTAATCATAAAGTAACATCAAAACTTTATTTCCGTGTACGAATTGTAAGAATACTATTTCATTGCGCATATATATATATATGAACACTATTTGAAGAAACGAATTAATTTTATCTTACAAAATTCATGGATTAAGGATTCATTTATTTTCTGACAAAAAATAATTTTATATTTATCTGAAAAAATCACCTTTTCATATAGGTTATTTGTAACAACTTCTCTTTAAAAGTTAAAAACAACTTAAAATAATATGTCACTAGGCTCGTTTGGATGTGTTTTTTTTTTTGTTATAAAAAATATCTTTTTAAATAAAAAAATCTTTTTGTACTTTTCGGTGTGTTTGGATAATTTTTTAAATAAAAAAAGAATCACTAGAAAAAGTAAAAAAATAATCTTATTTGATAAGTTAGAATCTCTATCTTCTAAAAATAAACCTTTGAATATTATATCAAATCATAAATTTGACGATACATACAAACATCAATTAGCTTTTACCTTTTCAAAAGACCTTAATTAAAAACAAATATTTTCTAATAACGATATCCAAAGGAGCATATTATAAAGTAGTAGAGAATATCCCTCATTTTAAAATAAGTAAATATATTACGTCATTCTATCCAAAATTCAAATTTAAAATTGTAGTTGGCTATATACTTCCCTTAGTCTTAAATAATTGTCTAATTATAAATATTTATTGGAATTAAAGAAATAATTGGTAAAATATCAATATTAGTAAAAATTATGAATAATTTACTAAATAACCATTGTTTCTTTTTCATATTCCAACTCTTTCCCTCTTCTTTTACGAATAAGCCAATAGTATTTAATAAAGATATTTTTAATTAAAAAAATAAGTAATATTGTCTAAATTTTTTAGATAAATAGTAATTTATGGACAAATTAATTTTTTAAACAGCAATTATTAAAGGACGAAGGGAATAACATTTTGAGGGGAATTTTTCTTTTTATAATGAGGTATCTTTTTATGAATTAGTGTAATATGGGGTTATAGGGAGATTTGGACTAAGGTGATGTTTTTCAATATAAATCACTTATTAACAATTTGTGAGAGACAATCCGACACTGACTTGAAAGTGACGAGTCTGCACGGGATTTAATAGATCAAACAAAATTATTTTTGTAATGGGTCATCAACACAAATCGCTACATAATGATTTAGGAATTTTTTTTATAAAATCACTACACGTAGTGATTTATGTGTAACAAAAATGCAGAAAAGCTAAAATAAAATATTATTTTATCAAATAAATCGCTACGTAGCGATTTGTATTATAAAATATCATATTGCATATGAATTTTATAAATTTTAATATTGCACTTAACATACCACCCTAAATCCACATTCAAAATAATGCCCCACATTTTGGACTTTTGTTATCGAACCGAAGAAAAATTGAATATATGTGGCCCTCATATTAGTGTGCTAGCCTAGGCAGGTTTAACTGCAATTACAGGTACAACCGAAGCTTAATGAGCTGTCCTTGCAAATTTAATTAATTAATCGAAGTTACGAGCCACCTATTATCCATTTCAGCATCAGGGTACTGTTGGTAGCTGATACAAGACCCTGAAAATAGAAATAGTAGAAATAATAAAATAGAGATATAAAAATATTATTTTTGTATTATGCTTTGTTATAGAATATAAAATATAATAACTATTTTCATATCTTCTTTGAAAATATCAAAATAAGATAATAAATACATGATAAAAACATTATATATCCCCGTTAGACCACCACTAACAAGTCGCTAGACCACACCACTAATGATTGTGAGAATACATAAGAAAATATTGAATATGTATAGGATTATTATTAAAAAAATATTGAATTTCTGTCTCTATATTCTCTCTCTATTTTTCCCACATTTTAGATGTATATAAATTTTTTAATATTTCTGCCTCAAAAACATAAATTTTTTTATCTCATATTCCTATCTCTACTGCTAAATGAATTAGTGTTTTCAATTTCTCTATATCTGTATCAGTTACCAAAGCGATGGCTCATGGGTGACAAAAAGAACAGATAATCTGGAGTCTGGACTACTAAGGTGAACCATTAACAAAAGGCTATTATTGTGTTTATAGTGTAGGCATGTTTTATGATGCATTCTATGAAATTCAGCGCATCATGCATCACATCCATTAGGGATTTTTGGCCCTTCTAAAATGGAAAAAAAATAATAATTATGAACATAAGTGGGTGAGAAAATTAATTACAGAATTTACGATAACCTAGTTTTATTACTTGAAATTGTTTCAATGCGCGAATATCAAAATGATGCAAATTTTGTAAACATCAAATATCCAATTTATTTCCTCAAATTTATAATAGGTGACAAATTAGTTTCTTAGATTTAACAAATCTCATATTAGTCCCTCAAATTTCACAAATGAAAATAAGTTAATCTCTCAGTCAAATTATTATTTGAATTGTTAATAGAAATATCTATGCGTTCTGTTAACTTATATATGTATATTGTTAATTTTTACGATAAACCTTAACTTGCCTAACTCATAGTGACAGATCTAGGAATTTTAGATAGTGCGAGCAAAAATAATATATAAGTCTAATAAAATGTTCATCATAATTTTTTCTCTTAATGTGGGGTCAACCTAATAAGACAATGTGGGCAAAATAATATATACTCATATACTTATATATAAATTCTAAAATTTTGGTGGGGCACATGCCCCCGGCCTCCTCTAAGTAGATTTGTCCCTATTCACTCCTCTATTTTATGTGGAACAAATAATAACTTAAAGTTAAAATTTTTCTTTTGAGCAGAGAGTTATGATGATAGAGAAAATGAAAAAGAAGATCTAAATTACTTCGTTTAGATCAGTAATTCGGGACTGAAATGATTGTTTTTTTTTTTTTTTGGGTCTGACATGAGGTTGTTGTTTGAGTCTTTGAGGGTCTTTGAGGTGAGAGTGTTGAGTGGTGCATGATACACCAAATTTTTTAGGATGTATTATAACACATGCTTGACCTAGTACATACAACAAGTGTCATTAACGAAGCAATGCCAACTAAGGGCTTCTTCAATAACTTTTTTTTCCCCTCCAAATTTGGCTTCTCTAAAATAAGGAAATTGATATAATGAATATATGATGAAAATTATTAATCCAAAAATGAGTAAAATTTAACTTGTATATTTTATCAACCCCCTTAACTCTAGAGAAGTCGAATTCTTTTTTAAAAGCTTCATTTGAGTAGTGGCCTCAATATTAAGTATTTAAATTCAATAAGGTCTCAAATGATCAAACTTATTTTTTAATTTGTCAATCGTCTTCGAATAAATTACAAGTTTTTTTATTCTATGGTCAACTTTTTTTTTTTGGACTTTTGTTCGAAAATATGTTTTGGTTGTCTTTTTACTTTTTGTTAAAAAAACATGTGTTTCACACTAGCCTATTTTTCATTTTCAATAAACTGGAAGATATATGTTAGTGACTTTTTGTTTTTGGGTCCAATGAGCACATGGACTGAGTAGAGATTGGGCCTCAAACATGAACACCGACGAACATAGAGAGAGAGAGAGAGAGAGAACGGAAACATTGGTGACGATGAGCGATACGGTGACGAGGAAGAGGAAAATGGGAGACGCAAAGGACACAGATTCTGCAGCAAAGTGGCCTCCCATCAAACCCAAAAAGAATCTCCAGATCACCCGCTTCCATGATCTCGATCTCTTCACGGTTGGTTACAATTCCTTCCTTCCCTTTCTTCTTTAACTCTTATAAGTGGGACTCTGGTTTGATCCGGTTTCAATGAAAAAATGATGGGTTGTGAACCGTGTTTTCACCCAATTGAGTTTTGAACAGATGCCCACTTCCTCTCTGGATTTGTTTTTGTTAAAAGTTGAAATTTTTGTCTTAGTTGTGTTTGATTCATGACTTCTATAAGCCTATATCAGAATGGGGTGATTATAAGAGTAAAATTAATACCTTGTTGCCACTTTATCATGTTGTTCTAACTTCTAATCTAGATATCAACTTTACCCTTTTTGTTTTTCTGCAGCCTTCAAATGAAAAATGTTGATTGATGCCATTATTTTAAGCTAGTTTTATAACTCATATTCAGACCATTGAGGATTGCATCATACTCAGTTAAATTTTTTTGTCGAGTTGGGGGGAGGCATTCAATACTGTTTGACTCTTTGTCTTCGCTTATTCTTGAGTTTGGACTGGCTAGAAGCTGAAAATTTTAAAAATAAAGTTGGCGGAAGGAACATCACATTATTGTTGGTAATTTCATTGGGTGAACAATATATAATATAACAGCAAATATGCAGTAAACCCATCTTGTAAGAGAAACTGTTTAATGAGATGCACCTTGGTAAAGTATAATGATAAAATTGGGCATGGAGGGCCAAAATATGGATCCTTGTTTTCTGTTAACTTAGTGATTCCTTTTTCTTATTGAACTGGAAGTTCTTCATTGAAGTTAGCTGGCAATTTTATAATGTTCCTAACAAATTCAACAATGTCAGAATTGGCAGTAGGCCAGCTTAATTGAAAGCCAAGCATTGCTTTTTACTATTCTCTAAGTAATTCTTATTGTAATAATTCTTGGTTTAAGAATTCAGGTCAAGAATTTTTTCTCCTCTGCTGAATCAAAAGCATTCATTAAAGCAGCAGAGGCAATTGGTTTTGCTCATCGAGGGAGTCTGGGTCCAGCCAAAGGGGAAGCTTACAGAGATAATGACCGAATCTCAGTGAATAATCCTGTCCTTGCAGATACAGTTTGGGAGTCTGGACTAAGCAAATTATTTTCTGATATAAAAATTCGAGGGAAGGTTGCTGTTGGTCTTAACCCAAATATCAGGTTCTACAGGTTGGTTCCTTTTCCTCTGGCTCAGACACTAAAAACTCATGCTTGCATGGAAGTTAGTATAAGTTTTCAGTTTGCTATAATTATTCTTCGGATGTTGAATTTTCATTTATGCCATCTTCTTCATGAAGTGGAAAACTCCTCCGACTTTAAATTTGGTCATGAGAAGAATGTAGATACTTTAAATGCATTAGTGCATTACCTTCACTAATGATCATGCACTTCTGCATTTCAGGTACAAGGTTGGTCAACGCTTTGGACGACATATTGATGAAAGTGTTCATCTTGGAGATGGAAAACACACTCATTATACTTTGCTAGTGTATTTGAGTGGTGGACCTGGTGAAGTTAAGTCAAAGCCCAAAAACAATGCCAGCAACACCCCAGATTCTTCTGTTGATCCTTTAGTTGGAGGAGAAACAGTCTTCTATGGTTCAAGAAATAGCATTGTGGCTGAGGTAGATTATTTGTTTTTATTTTAGTGCAATATGTGTTGAGAATATTTCCTTTTCACCTAAAATGAGTTTGAATTCTCATTCTGCAAATTTTGGAATATGGCTACATGCTTTGGGTGTTGATTCAATGTTGATTTCATAGGTAGCTCCTGCTGAAGGGACGGCACTCCTGCACCTTCATGGAGATAAATGCTTGTTGCATGAAGCCAGAAATGTCAACAAGGGAGTCAAATATGTATTCCGTTCAGATGTAATATTTGCTTAAACAATGGTTTGATTTGTACCAATTAATGTGGTATACTCTTCTGCCAAAGGCCTTCCCTTTGTTAACTCACTGCATAGAAAAATATTGTATCATCTTGATCATGGAAGTTTATGGAACAGATAAGCTTGAATGTAAGTGCAATTATCAGAAAACAAGGTTAGACAACCTCGTGCTTGTATGCACAAATGAAATTGTTTTATGGCCGTTCTTAAAGTATAATAACATTTATTTGAACATAGGTGGTAACAAGATCATGATGGCAATATTGTAAATACCAACAGTGGTAGCAAAGAATTGAAAAAATAGCACAAATTAACCTCAAATCTCTCCGTCCCTCTCAATTTGCAATCCTGCAATTAAGTCTCACTTCTCCATCTTCAGAGCCTATTACATTCCCAAGTTTCGACATTGAAGCTGCAAACTCTTTGAAGAACAAACTCTGGTCTCTGGCAAATGCTTCAACAATCCATCTAGTTCTGTAATCACCAACAAGTGATTGGTCTGAAGAAAACACACCTTTTCCTGCCAACAGCTGTTTGTAATAGTCATTGTCAAACACTGAAGCTGTTGAGTCCAAGAACTGTCCTGCGTTGTGGTTGTTGTTTGGTTTTGGGCACTGCTTTCTTAGGCCTAGTGCAAACTCTGTGTTCATGCTAGGATCAATGTCATGCAATGAACTGAAGTTGCGAAGGCGAGCTTCAAAGGAAGAACAATGTGAGAAGCCTAGAGTGTGTCCACCAGATAAAGTTGCCATATCTTTAACTCCCAAACCTCTCTTTGCAAAGCTTTGAATGAGTTGGCTCACATTGAAGGTTGGAGCAGGTAAGTTGACCGTATCAGATGCCTTTGACACCCTTCCATCTTTCCTTCCTTTTAATACATTCCAATACGGACCTCCAGACTGTCAAAGTAAGTAGGAAAATTGATCATTATAAAGTAACTTCCTTTCACTTTTCTCAAGATACGCTAATATTGCATGGGAGGATCAATATCCAACATACTAGGTAACTTGCACGCTAATTATCTATGTTAAATTTTTAAACTTGTTATTCAAGATTCCCAGGAATGGATGATCACAGTACAAATAGCTAAAAACTTTGGATATCTGTTAGAGACCAATTCCCCAACGGGATTAAATTGTACAAAAGAGAAAAGTATAGGGGCAGTTTGCACAATGCAAGGGTTGGGACTCTGTATGATTCTAGTGGGCCATTTGCATAACTAAATTGGTGACAGGTGTGTGTGCGTGACTGCCATTTTGGCAATGGGGAGAGTGTGTGGGAATTCTGTTACAACAGGAGGGTTGTTTGTAGTGTGGAGGGGAGGGAGGATTATTCATGCAGTTATTTTGCTAGGTATTTGGAGTGATTGAGCTGCTTAGTGCTCAAGGCATTCTCTCTATTCTGCTCATTTCATACTGTTGCCTTCTCTTTACCTTGGCTGATGTCATTTGTTTCAGTCCAAAAGTGTGTGTGAATAATAAATACTTCTTCTATTTCTGTGTTCTTCCCTTTTGGTTTCTGACAATATCTTACTGCATTTTTCATTTAGAATGTATTTGGTGGTATTATCCAATACTATTAACTGCTATGGATTCTTTCTTGGTATCACCAAATATATGTAGCCTACAAAGGCATCTTGGATAAAATGGCTCCTAAAAGTACCAACTACCAAGATTTTTAAACTTTTCTAAACTAGCTTGAAGGCTTAGCTGTTACCATGACTACCACATCTCTAGCTGCAATGGCAATTATGTCAGCACAAGAGACAGTGCGTGGACAAGCTTTCTCAAGCTTGGCTTTAGCATCATCAATCACGTAGAATGATCGAACAGAGATATTAGGAGGGCCATCTTTCTCTGCTTGGTTAGTGGCAGTGGAGTCCAGCAGTATTGATGCATCACATCCCTATCAGTTGAACATTAATCATGAAAAGATTAGCCACCAATTGGCCAATGGCCATTTTAATACTTCACTAGCATGAACAACATTTTTTTTTTTGTAATTCTGTGTGTGTGTGTGTGTGAGAGAGAGAGAGAGAGAGATTGAGAGCATATTATTCATACCCTTATGAAACAGTCATGGAAGAACATTCTCAAGATACGAGCTGGGACTTTTGGGTCATGCTTAGAAGCATTGAGAACCGTTTCTGAAATGATTTGTTCCAATTGTGGACATGTTTGGTCATAGTAATCAGCATGAAGTTCAGCTTTGGATACTGAAAGCAATGTCAAGAGGAAGAAAGTGATTGGAAAAAAGATGTTTGCTGCTGGGAGAGGAGCCATCTGAATCTGACAACTCAGATAAGAACTCAATCAAGAACTGATAAAGAGAATTGGATGAGGACTCCATGAACAGGTATGCGGTATATATATAGAATGGAACTATGGAAGTGAAGGGTCTAGCAAACAGATGCTTCACGCAGAATGATAGTACTTTGAAGCCACTCAAAGTTGGAATATTAGCCTACAAGTACAGAATTTTGACTCCTGATCTTTTGTTCTTCATTAAGACCCTAGTACACTAAACCACATTTGATAGCTGCCATGTCAAGGGCTAGGTTATGAAATTGTGTATATAATCTCGTGCTTATTATTGATCGTTAATACAATGAAGGGGTTGTTATGGTCTTATTTTCCTGATAAGAAATGGTTTTTCCACGTTCAGGTGTACCGCACAGCAGTACAACACTGTTAGGTGACACAACAGCATCCTAAATTGTTCTGTTGGTGTATGCCTTTCAGATTAGTTCTGTTAAGTTGTAAAGTTGATGAGAGATGCAGTACAAGATTCTGCACTAACAACCCTAGCACTTGAGGATGTCCATACAACTCGAAGTTTGAAATAACATGCAAATTACAGAAATCAACTGAAATTTTTTTTGCAATATATTTGCTTTATTGATGTTTATTGAGTTTAGCTCGATTAGTCAAACATATGTTTTTCAGTATAATGTATTTTGATCATCACCTGTACTTTGTTTTAAAACACATAGTTTTACTAAACTTTGGTTAACCATTGAAATAAATTGGGTGTTAAATTTGACAAAGTAAAAAGGGCTATAACAAATCTTTTCAAATAGTTCTCCGAAAGTATTTTTTTTTTCCCCATTTTTTATGATTAGTAAATGATGTTTAATTTCTTTATTAATTTTGATAGATTATCAATATAAAATTGCCTGCCATGCATGTGACTTTTAGGTAGCAAAAGTTTTATGTAAAAATCTTTTACATTAGCAATGTATCAAAAAAATTAAATCCTTGATTATTGACATTGAACAATTTTCATTAAATCTAACACTTCATTTAGTAATTTTATAATTTATCAAAGTTGAGGAGCTTGCCAGTTATAAACTTTGAACTTTAACAACGTAATTTATGCATATATTTTTTGGCCGTTGCAAAATAAATGAAAATGTTAGTACAAACCAATCAAAAAGAAAAAGAAGAAGAAATGTTAGTACATATTAAAGCGTATTTAACATTTGTGTTTAGATGAAGAGCTCCACTGCCACTATGCTGAGTTGTTCTGTTATTACAATACTCACTAATTATATATATAAGGAAGATAAGTAGATGAAGAGATCCACTATCACGGGTCTAGTCTGATAACTACAGTTAAAATTGGTAAAATAAAGATAGCGATACCAGTGTCACATCTCTATTCACTAGCTAGAACTAGAACGTTTTTCCTTTTTTTATTCAAATGGGAATCAACATCTACTCTCTGCCGAAGCCATATATTCATTTATCCCGCTGCATTACCACGATAAACTTCATTGAAAGTTAACACATAATTGCATGGAAAATTGGAAGAGTGCAATAGAGAAAGGTCCAGAATAAACCTGAACAAAAGGTACGAAAGGGACTCTTTTATGGGTCAAGAAAGGGACTGTGATGGTGCAGCACTGTGGCCTAATATTACACAGAGCGGCAATTTCATTGGTGGATTGAGTCCAATACTCCAATCCATCCCACCATAGAAAAAGTCCAAGCCCAGGCCCACGACAAAATGGGTGGTGAGGCCGTACGTGGCTGCCACTTGGATCCTTGGGACATGACTAGACTAGTTATTCAAAACGTAACGCAAGTTTTGAGTTTCAAAACGGTGAAATGAAACTTACCATTGCCTGGCTTTGCCAAGAAGGTTCAATGAGTGAGTTAGTAGTAACGAGGGAGCAGATGTTGTATCACAATCTAACCACATACAAGGCGAGTTATTCACTAATCCATCCGCCCTCAAATAACTATTTAATTATAAATACTGAAATTAAGGTAATGATTAAGAAAATATTGATGATAGAAAAAGTTTAAAATAATTTACTAAATTATCCTTTTACTTTTCAACTCTAACTTTCTCTCTCTTTGTCCATTAAATAAGTCAATAGAATTATTTAATAAGAATATTTGTCAAAAAATAATTAGTATTATCTGAATTTGTGAAATGGACAATTATTTCTAGATTAAACACATTTCTAAAATAAATAGTCATTTGAGGATGAGAGAGTATTTTATTAATCATGAAAATTTAAATACAAGATGCATTTCTTGAAAACATTCTGTAAGAAGTTGGAGAAAATAGAGGGAGAGCACTCTTACATTTTTTTTTTGAGCTAGACCTTGCTCGAACACTCTTATATCATCCCAGAAAAATTGCTATAGCCAAAGGACTAAAGCACTTTATCATTATTTATTATTCTTGTCCTTAATTGTTCTTTTACCATTATATGTTGATTGATCACTTGCCATAGTATTTAACTTTGCTCTCCGGTGCTAATAATGTTTTCGTTCTTGTGTTTTTAACCAAGTATTTGCTTGTTATTCGTATATGCTCTTTCACGTCTCACGGCCTCACCACAAAAACACATTTTTTTTTAACTGTAATTTTTTTTTCATATAAGTTCCATTTTTTTGCCCGAAATACATACCTAAAA
Source organism: Dalbergia cultrata (assembly GCA_031216105.1). Taxonomy (NCBI): domain Eukaryota; kingdom Viridiplantae; phylum Streptophyta; class Magnoliopsida; order Fabales; family Fabaceae; genus Dalbergia; species Dalbergia cultrata. Next base: position 8,011,909 of record CM062346.1, read on the forward strand.
TGAATAGGAACAAGCAATAATATTTCTGAATTGCATTAAAAAAATCGCAAAACATTAGAGTAGCAAACCACAAGCACTTTGTTTATGCATAAATAGAATAGTTCTTAATTTGGTCCTTCGCAGATGTGATCAATTTCTTAATCAAATATATTACAAATTCTAGATTCACCCCAACGCATATTTCTTTCGCAATTTGCATTATTTGAACTGCTAGACATCAATTCGAACTGTCATTTCCTAACATTTTCCCCTACGAGTATTTTCCTCATTGACACTTTCATCACCTGTCTCTTTCAAAATACCATGTGCTCGTTCATTTTGACCCCTTACTTTGATTTTGGGTCTTTCTTTTGAGATTACTAATATATCATACGTCGAGTAATATATATAAATAATGGTGTAGTTTTTTTATTACTACTTTTATTTACAGAAAATGTTTGCAGGGTGGGGGTACCTTAAGCAGGACGCATTGTGGTGAGTGAAGCACGGGTCCACGTGTGGACCAGCCACGAGGCCATGCCCAGAGGCGACACGTGTAGAGGGAGACAGGCTGTTCCACCAAGAAGTGGGCCCCACAAAATCATAGGGACACGTGCCACAACCTAAGCACTCACATGACTAAAATCTCGTGGCCCAACTTCGGCCACTCGCCATTCTCCACGGACCACCTCACTTTCCCCACCACAGTGGTTTCCACCCCCCAAAACACGTGCGCATACAACCTCACGTGACCGCTTCCTCAAGACCCCACCCCTCCATAGTTGACGCACCTATTCTTAGTCAGCTAGTGCGCGCACACCGCACTCACCTAGAGATTATTATTGAGTAATATTGTAGCACCACATAGGATTGGATTATAGTTATCCACACACATAATTATAAATTACTTTTCAACTTCATGAAGAATCATCATTAATTTATATTTTTACTGTTCTTTCATTTATTCAAAATTAAAAAGATACTATTGGAAGAACAAATATGTCAACTAATGATATAAATTTTTACCACCGATTGATGCTAGAAAGTCGCTTTTGTAAGTAAAAGTAAATACAATTCGTATACGGTGGGCAATAATGCTCAATAATTTCTGGTTCTCGCCGCACAAGTTATCGGATAACCCACCCTTGAACGTGCAAAGTGGACCCCCACTTCTATTGGCGCAGAAGACCAATTTTTCTTTCAACCCCTCGTGCTTCCCAATGGCAACATCATAAATGATAAAGCAAGGGGGAATAGGAAAGGTTAAAAGGTTAAAAAACGAAAAAGAAACTGAACACGAATGAAAAAGCTTGAAGACAAAGGACGCATTAGCAAGTTTGAAAAATATGTTCCTAGCCATTAACCAAAACAAACAAAAACCCAGAGAGCAGAAAACTCCATCTGTCCATTTCTTAACCCCCCAAAAAAGTTCAAGTCTAAAAAACCCTTCTTTTTTTTTTTTAACCTAATTTGAAGGCTTTGAAGTGGGTGGTTGTTCCGACTTCCCAGAAGCACTAGGGCGTCCCAAGAACTGCAACTCTTTCTTATCATAAACTTCCAAAGAGAAATCCCTGAGCATCTGAGTGGTCGTGGCAGCAGTAGGAGAAGACGAGGTGGTGGAAGTAGTAGTAACAGGAGCAGAAGCAGTAGTGGTAGTAGCAGCACTTGTTCCTGAGCTCAAAGAAGGAGCCAAAGTGGAGGAAGAGTTGGCAGAGCCATTAGAAGAAGTGGACCCCAAAGGATGATGATGCATCACCACATGGCCTAATTGCTCCCCTGCCGAAACAAACCCCGATATGGGCCTCGCTTGAACGTTGAAAAACGGTGCCGCATTTGCAGGAATAGCCCAATACTGAGGCACCTGGTTCACAACACCACCACCAGAAGAAGAGGAAGCAGAACCATTTGGAAACATGAAGAAAGGCCCTGCACCACCACCATTAGAAACAGGCCACATCGGAACAAGACCGCCAACACCAACACCAGTAGCACTAGCAGCACTGCCATATGCGGTTTGTGCGATTGGTGCGAGGCCTGAAGAGACTGAGACTTGGTTTTCTTCGTTCATGTCAATGAATTCGCTGTTCGATGCTCTTCTTCTTTTTTTTGTGTGTGTGTCTTCGCCGTGGGGTCTTGCGGGCGATGAGGTTGGGATCTTGAGTGTTCCACCGACGGACACCGCGATCGCCGGGATTGTTCCGGTGCCGGTGGCTTCTATGATCGCGGACTCAGCGTGCTCCAGCAGCCACCGTATTGTTTCCCCGTCGGACTTGTGGCCGAGTTCCCTTGTCAGTTGGAAGATCCTGGCAGCGCACGTCGCCGGCATACGGATTCTCCGCCCGCGTCCCTCCACCTTCGTGTGACGGTCCCTCGACGGCTTCTTCGCCCCCGACGGAACAATCGCCGTCAACGGCGCAGGAACAACCCCCAACCGCTCTTCGAGGCTCTGTTCGGTTTCCGGGAGCTCCTCTTTCAGGGTTGCCGCCGCCGCCGCCTTCTCCTCAGCCACCGGTGACGGCGGTTCCGGTTCCGGGAAAGTGGATTCCGGCGGGTTCGCCATTGGTGTCGTCTCGGAAGGAGAGAGAGTGTTGTCGTCGTCTTCGTTGAAACCGCCGTTTTGTGAAGGATTCACTTCCATCCTAAATGAAAAAAAAAAAGTCAAAAATTCGAAGAAACTGAACAGTTCGAGAGACCCAGAAAATTTTGATCAAAACCCAGATGAGAAAAACGGAAACAGATTGCAAATTTACGAATTTTAAGTACAGTAAAAATCAAAATTTTTTTCTGGGGTGTTGAGGCTTACTATTTTTTCTTTTTTTTCTTCCTCCGGGGCAGGAACCGAACAGAGCAGAGAAAAGCAGAGTTTTTGATACGTTGACTGAGGTTTGAAGCTTTTCTGGCACGGCGAAAGGATTAGAAAGACTAATTGAGAATTGGAAGAGAGGTTTTTCCAGTCTAATTAAAAAATTAATAAAAATAAAATAAAATAAAATAATGGGGACAACAAGGAACACAGAGAGAAAAACAAACCCTAGCAATGGAAGAGAGCCCCACTTATCCGAATGGGAAGAGAGGGTCCCCCAGGGCTAAGTTTCGTCTCTATTTATTTGCACAGTGAAATAAAATGAACGGTTGGATATTCTCTACGCATAAGCTGGGCCGCTAGGATGATGCCACGCAGTGTGCCGTAGGTTTTACTGCAAATCTAGTGTGCCTGTGGTGTTTTTGGGCTCCTTTGGCAACAGTTTGCAGTTTGGTGGTTTGTGGATATTCTTCATTTCCTTATAAGAAAATTTGAAACTTCCCTAACATAGGGGTTGGGTGCAGAGAATAATTTTTACATATGATTTTAGATAGGATTAATCAATAATTAATATGTATCGATAATATATAATGATTATATAATTTTTTGAACAATATAGTTATCACATAATAAAGAAAGATATTATAATTCTTAAATGATAATTAATATTTTTATGGACATGGAATCAAAGTTAATATTTTCGTAATTTTTTTAGTTTTAATGTTTTTACTATTAACCAAAAAAAAAACACATAAGTGAGTAATAGAAATAATGTGAAGAAATTTTTGCATAGTTTTGAACTTTATTATTTTTATCTTTATTTTGAGTTTAATTTTATAATCTAAAAGTTTTTTATATAATTTTTCAACCAACTCATTCTATTTATATGACCTTTTAAGTTATATGTATGAAAGTCAATTATATTTATTTATATGGCAATATATGATTATATAATAATATAATTTTTCATATTATTAATGTATTAAAATGAAAATTTTTACTTTTATTCTAAAATTCTTACTTGCATGATTATTACTGTATTTTTATGAAATAATAGAGAAAAATAATGATAAAATTATTAGTTTAGTTAAATGAAATTTCCGTTTGAAAAACGGAGGATTGAATGTGTTTTATTGAGTTTTGTTGACTAAATAAATAAAGTTGACGATTACTACAGCTAAACAATTCTTTTGCAATTGGTTAAAGTGATCGTCGAACAAGATTAACACATAGGGTAGGTTTGGTTAGGGGCTATGAAGTATAAACACATCATTTATCTGCCGCATCTATGTGTCTGACATTTACACTGGTGATATATGTTATATATATTTGATTTAAAAATTTATATTATTTTAGCATGAAAAATATAATATAGAGAAGATTATCAAAAGAAAATAGTACATAATTTTTTTTGAATGTTATAAGAAAAAATAGAACAAAATTTATATAAATGATATTTTGAATAATATATCAATTTTTTTTAATTTTTTTGTTATATATATATTACATCTGTGTCCTATAATTTTTCTGCTTTAATGTGTCCCTCATATTCTTATCCTGTCATGTCCTGTATCCATATTATTATTTGTGTTTTATAGGTTAGGGATAAAAGTAGGGTGTAAATATTCATGTATAAGCTATTCATTTGTAAAATTACATATAAACTTTATCCATGAAAAATTTAGTCCTATTTTTACTCCTCAAACTAGACATACCTATATGTGATTCAAATGTGATTAACTTATTAAAAATATCTTAGGAGGGGGAGGGGGGGGGGGGGGATGAGTTCTTGTGAGCATTTCAAAGATTTTACAAGGTGTTTGTTGGATGAACTGCCTTCAAAATTCTCCCCCACTTTAATAATGCTTCAAGAAAAGTACTAGCTCTTGACAAAGGTTTGGTCCAATGTTGCCATACTGTTATTAAAGAGAAATTAAATTATCTTTAGAATTAGAAATGACTATAGGTTCGGTTTTCTGGGGACCATTGGGTGCCAGAATAATTGCTCAAACCAGTCTTCTTTTGTCTTTTACCTTTTGGTTGGTAATTTGGCATGATTTATCATTTAATAAATTCCTCGTAAAAGAGAAGTCAATAAAATAGAATCAACTGGAGTGCTAACCTTGATCTTTAGCACTGTATATGAAAAATGTACATAGAATAATGAGGGGAAGATGCATTTTTTTTTTTCATATGGCGAAGAGGAATGTGTTTTGTTAATGATATAAAGAGTTTATTCGCGTGTCATTATTTTGGGACAAAATAATCTTCTATACCCAAAAAACACTTTTTTTACGTTTTTAATTTATTTGTAGAAAATAAAGTTTTTAATTTATTTGTAGAAAATTTTTAAATCAAAAAGGAATCATTAGAAAAAAAAGTAAACATATATATATATATGTTCTGAAGTTATAATTTTTTTTAAAAAATGTCTTTTCTATAATATAAAAAAAATGTTTAAGAAAAAAATCTTTTAATATTACATTTAAATATTAATTTTATATCTAAACATAAACTAATTTTTACCTTTTAAAAAAAATATATCATTTTGAAAAAAAATCTTTTAATAGAAGATCATCTAAACAAGCTCAAATTAAATAAGGTTCTGTCTATGATGCACCCGACAAAGTTAGATGCACCACACACCTTGAAAAATCTGAGGGTTGGAATTAAGAGAACATATACACAACTTATCATCTATGTTCATACTGTAGCGCTCTCTCTCTCTCTCTCTCTCTCTCTCTCTCTCTCTCTCTCTCTCTCTCTCTCTCTCTCTCTCTCTCTCTCTCTCTCTCTCTTGTTGCCCCCAAGCTCCGCCCATTGCACTTTGACATTGGCAATGGCAACGGCAGGTTCAGCGACGACTCCGACCTCCAGGTCAAATGCATCATTGTTAGATTCGGTTTTCTTTAACAAAAATGCTATTTTGACACCCAAAAGTGGGTGTCTAAGTGAGACACCCACTTTACTACCATTGGATGGAATGGTGGTCCCCACTATTTTTGTCCATCAATCATATCCAATGGTAATAAAGTGGGTGTCTCACTTAGACACCCACTTTTGGGTGTTGAAATAGCAATGCTCTTTCTTTAATTTCTAGCTGATCTTCCACTCTGACAACTTCGTCTTTGAGCAGTCTAACGCCAGCAAGCAACACAGCTGGGCCAATTAGGTCACTGCATCACGTGAGGTCTTCGTGATCCTTGCCTTCACCACCCTCATCTTCTTCTCCTTCACCCAACACAAGTACACCACCATCAACACGTCATTCTTTGCTACGAACCCTTCCCCTTCTAGAAGGTTCAACTGGCAGAATCGCACCTCACCTTGTTCTCCTCTTCCTACAAAGTTACACATGACAAAAGATACCACTCTATATATAATTTTGACACAAGTAACAAGCATCAACAATGCAAATCAAGAACAAAATGAAAATGGTCCAAGAATCAAAAGCAAATTTGAAAATTCATTTCAGCAACAGCCTACACAAGCTTGAATTTTTCAATCTCGAAAGGGTAATGATATTTGAACACCCAAAAAGTGGGTGTCTATTCAGACACCCATTTTATAACCATTGGATGTGATAGATGTTAAAGATAAGTGGGGACATTCATCACATCCAATGGTTATAAAGTGGGTGTCTGAATAGACACCCACTTTTTGGGTGTTCAAATATCATTTTCCATCTCGAAATGACAAAAATCACAGAAGAAAAAAAGGGCTGAGAGGGACGTCCAAGTTAGGTGCATTGTTGCAGTTGGGTGGCATTTACAATGGATCACTAATAGATGGTGCATTATTACACTAGCATCATCCTATCCATTAGATTAACCGGTGCGTGGTACACCTAACTTTAATAGGTTTTGCCATAGCTTTCACCATTAAATAAGAGGAATATTGTTTACGCCTCTCTTTTATGGACAAATTAAGAGAGATTTAGAGGTTGTTTGCTTTCAGTTTTCAGTTTTTATTTTTAGTTTTCTAGTATTTTAGAATTTATGAAGGAAAAACTGAAAATTCTGAAAACTACAAATTCCAATTTTCAGTTTTTTCTTCACAAATTCTGAAAAACTGACAAACTGAAAATTGAAAATTGAAAACAAACAGCCCTTAATTTCACTCTTATGTGTAAAAAATATTTCATTTTAAAAAATCTCAATTTTTTTCCTACTTCTCACATAATGTCTTAAGAATGTTAATTCTAAGTGTACAAATAATAAGTTTTTTTAAATAAATAAATGGTGAATAGGAAATTTTAAAGGGCATGTTTGGTTTCAATTTTCTAATTTTTCAGATTTAATTAAGAAAATATTGAAAATTGTGAAAACTGTAAAATTTAGTTTTCAGCTTTAATTTCTAGTTGTTAATAACTCCTTTACAAAATTTTAAAAACTAAAAATAAAAATTGAAATGTAAAACCTGAAATCAAACAAGCCCTAAGTCCTTCGGTGAAGTTATATATTTGGAAACTTTTGCATGACTTTCTTTTACCTATAACTTATTTTTAATGTTAAAAGTGCTTTTTTTTATAAAAGTAACAATATCTTTATTTCATGGTCAAGGCTACGATATACAAGACTAACTATATTGTACTACAAATTAGACATTGGATATGTTTATAAAGAACAATTAAATACATTTAAAAGTATAGTGAATGAATTTAGTCACATCTTACAATAGAATACCATAGACAAAACCTTATTTGACATAAAAGTGTATTGGGAAATATAACACCATGACACATTATCGTGAATGAAGGTGCTCTATGATGATATTCGTGCTTGTATGTTTGAACCTCATCACAACTCTGCAGAACTAAAATACGATCAAAACAAATACTACACCACTTAGTCCTACAATTGAGATTTCAGTTTTTTGTCAAATTTGTTCATATCAAGCTGTGGTGTAGTAGAACAAAGAAGGCTATATTTTTTAAGTCTACATTATTTACTTTCTTCTTATTTATTCTTCTTATTTAATGTAGCCCAGTTCAACAAAACAATTTTCGTTTTTGGTCGAAAGATGCAATAAGGCCTAAGCCCAAGAGAACAAGAAGGTGCAGATACAACCCTCAAAATGGGCTCACGCAAGTGTTAGTCAACAAAGAGCACAGCCTAGCTGTTAGGCCACCAATCTAGATTTGGATTTCAGGAGAAAGAGGGAGTGCTGCCACATCAAGAGGTATGTATGAACAAATTGGGTCTCCTCTCTTCCCGTTAAAAGAATAGAAACAGTGAAACACACACTTACCAAACAGAATAGATACAACTTGGCCGAAACACACGTGTAACCCGAATGTATGCTTCTGATCAAAGTTGACTGCATTCTTATGATCTTTTATTATCATTCAAAGAATTTTGCATGGATTTTGAAGGCGTTTGGTCACTGGCATGAGTAAGGCTAGGCATTCTCTGAAATGGGTTCTCTTGGAATTCATTGATAGATGCAATGACTCGAGGTCCTTCAAGCAAATCCATGCACATCTATTGACTTCTGCCCTTGTTGCCAATGACTTGGTTGTAACCAAAGTTGCAAACTTTTTTGGTAAACATGTCATTGATTGTCATCAACCATGCAATTTCTTGAAGCAATATGATTGGAGCCTGAGCTCTTTTCCTTGCAATTTGTTCCTTTCTGGCTATGCTTCTGGCCGGTTACCCTGGGCTGCAATCCTGGTTTATAGATGTGTTGTGAGAAATGGGTTTGTGCCTGATGTGTACACTGTCCCAGCTGCTTTGAAGGCATGTGCTAAGTTTTCTGGGATTAGTGAACTTAGGATGTTTCATTCTCTAGTGATTAAGAATGGGTTGTGGTGTGACATGTATGTGCAGAACAGTCTTGTTCATGTTTACAGCGTTTGTGGGGACAATGTTGGTGCTGGCCAGGTGTTTGATGACATGCCTGTGAGAGATGTTGTATCTTGGACTGGTTTGATATCTGGGTATGTCAAGGCAGGGTTGTTTAATGATGCCATTGCATTGTTTTTGAGAATGGATGTGGAGCCTAATGTGGCAACCGTTGTTAGCATACTTGGGGCTTGTGGGAAATTGGGATGTTTGAATTTGGGGAAGGAGATTCATGGGCTGGTGTTCAAGTGCCTGTATGGGAAGGAATTGGTGGTAAGCAATGCTGTGATGGATATGTATATGAAGTGTGAGTCTGTGACTGATGCAAAGCATGTGTTTGATGAGATCCCTGAAAAGGACATTATTTCTTGGACAAGTATGATTGGTGGATTGGTGCAATGTCAGTGTCCCCAAGAATCACTTCACTTGTTCTGTGAAATGCATGCCTTAGGTTTTGAGCCTGATGGGGTTATACTGACCAGTGTTCTTTCTGCTTGTGCCAATCTTGGGCTTCTTGATTATGGCAGATGGGTCCATGAGTACATTGATCACAGCCATATCAAATGGGATGTTCATATAGGAACAGCTTTGGTTGACATGTATGCAAAATGTGGTTGCATAGAGATGGCATGTCACATCTTCAATCGGATGCCTTCTAAGAATATCCGAACTTGGAATGCCTTTCTAAATGGTCTAGCAATAAATGGTCATGGACAAGAAGCTTTGAAACAATTTGAAGAATTGATTAAATGTGGCATAAAGCCTAATGAGGTGACATTTCTAGCAGTTTTCACAGCTTGCTGCCATTCTGGCTTGGTTGATGAAGGCCGTAGGTATTTCAATCAGATGACAAGTCCATGCTACAATCTTTCACCCTGGTTAGAACACTATGGATGCATGGTGGATTTGTTCTGCAGGGCTGGATTGGTGGGGGAAGCTATGGAGTTGATAAAGACAATGCCTATGCCACCTGATGTGCAGATCCTAGGAGCTCTTTTGGGCGCCTGCAATACATATGGAAATGTTGGCTTCTCCCAAGAAATGTTGAAATCACTTCAAAATTTTGAGTACCAAGATAGTGGCATATATGTACTTCTATCTAATCTGTACGCAACTAATAAGAAATGGGCTGAGGTTAGAAGCTTGAGGAGACTAATGAAGGAGAAAGGAATAATCAAGAATCCAGGTTCTAGCCTTATAAGGGTGGATGGTAATAGTCATGAATTTTTAGTTGGAGATAATAGCCATCCTCAAAGTGAGGAAATTCGAGTACTATTAAACACCCTTGCCAATCAAGTCTACCTTGAGGGGCATTTCAATACCCTTTCCTGACCAATAAGGTATGCCTAAGCCTGACCCTCAGTTTAACACTGTTATAAACAAGTGTTAATTACACATTCTATAAATAGTGCTCTAAATGAGTCTAGAATTTAGATTTATTTGTTCCATTAACGGCCAGATTGTGAGTCGTTTTGGAATTCACAATAGAGAGTTAGAGATCACCTCCATATTTGGTGAAACTCAATCACCCTTTATCAAATGGAGGCTAGTTTATGTTTGGGTTTGGGCCTGTGCTCCTTTGTTTCGGAGATGTCCCTTTGTTAAAGTATCTTGAAAGATACATTTTCACATTTTTTAGTCATTAAAATATAAAACAAGCGTGTCGTAGGTATTAAGTTACAGGTCTGAAGTCAATTAATTTTTTGTCTTTGGTATAACTGGGGCCTTGGCCAGAGAGACTAAACGTAAGAAAGAGTTTCCCGGGGTTACTGATAGTATGGCTCGTCATTTTCCAAAAGTCGTGCTTTCCTTGAAGAAAATTACACAATTATGTGTATATTATGATTATTATATTGAAGTCAAACAAAGACGAAAAGTCTCTTCCTGTATGCAAGAGAAACTATTATACACTTATGTTGCAGTCTTCGTGGCTTGCACTTCATAGGAAGAAATAGGACTTGCATCATGCATGAATCAACTTCTTAGTTTTGGTTGAAACTTTGAATAATGGAAATGTGAATTCAAGACTTGACACAATGTTAAGATATCAAAGTCAATCTAAACTTAACCCCTTATTTGGTTGTTGGAACTGTCAGAATACTAATTAAAATTTTGTTCTTATTATGGCTTTTGAAATGACAACACAATTTATACTTCATTTTTTGTACTTAATTGTCTTTTATTATAATGAGATTATGATACAGCAGAGATTTAATACCAAGAGACAGTATGCTCATATTTGGATTCCTAGCGCTTGCAACGTGTTCAACAGTTGAAGCCAAAAATGGTTAGAATTATTTTACATATATCTGAGTAAGATTCAAACATTTCAAACAGGACGTGTATTGCTATTATACAACACAGAAAGACCTGACTTTATTTTTTGACTGGTCCATTCAAACTTCCTTGTTTGATCAAATATGTATTTCTCTTGAATCATCATCGGTTTTTCAGAGATGACCAATGAAATATTGACTCTAAAACTCCCGGTGTGAACTGTGCCTAATCCTTGTGTCAATATTTTTCTTAGTTACTGTTGTTCTGAACTGCGACCAATAGTTTGATCTTGTTTTCAGTTGCTGCTGCACGAAACACAGAAAACTCTAATTTCAGTAGTGTTTTGCACTCATTTTGGGCTCGTTACAGGACATTTGTATATCCTGGTAAGATTGGGAAATAAGCTGAAAATCCATTCTTGTTTAGAAATAGTTAAAAGTCATGCAAGGACTGCGACTATTGGGGGATTAGCATTTCATGCGTACCTATTATTTAGATGGACTACAATGGCTTTTCAATTTGTCAGTTTCTTATGTACCCTGAAAATAAAATAGTTTTATCGTTCAAAAACTACATATTGTGAAGAAAGATAACCAGATAGTCAAACTATTCAATAACCAAATTCTAGTTTGATCATTGGTCTTAAGCAACGAGTTTGGTTTCTAGATCCTCTTTGATCAAAGACAGTATAATGATAGGAAAACTGAGGGAGAATCAACCTCAAATCAGATCATCCAAGTATTCGTAAGTTGATTTTTCTTAAACAATCGGGTGTACCATTAAAGCATGGTTACTCTGCACAAAAGATAATCTTCAGTGGTATTTAATTATTCTGGAACGTACCCTTCTGTAAGTGTTTAGAAAGGTATGCTGACTTAGACTTTACATTCAATTTTCTAGCTGTAACTTCATTAGATGTCCCGTGTAGAGCTGTCGAGGTGGCTGAATGTGCATGTGAGGACAAAATACAGCAAACAAGTAAACAAAAATATAGTTGACTGATGAATTGCCTGTATTGTTTGTCAACTCATCAGACAAATAATTGAATAAGGTAACTATTTTCCTTCGGGGAATCAGCATGAAATCTTCTATGATCCACAATCCAGAAGAATAAATGAAATTTATGGAATTAAACTTCGACTGTTTTCTGATTGAGAGCTGTGTATCTCCATCTCTCCTTCTCCACAAAGTCTGCATCAAGGAACCTTGCAACAAAAGCCCAGAGTTTGTACATGTCTTCAAAATTAGTCAGGAAGCTCAATGCAGCAGTAACCACAGTTACCCCTAGATTATCTCTATCTTTCTTCTTGTTGGCATTAACTCCCTGGATTCTGCCTTCTTTGGTCTGCAGGACTCTTCCCTTCTCCTCTGCATACTTATCTGCAAACCAGAGATGATGTAGGAATCCATAGCTGAGAGAAATGTTGTTTCTATCAGCAAGTTTCTGTACAAGGACAGGCTCAACCTTTTCACCTTTCCAATCAAACACATTGAAAGCCAAAGCAGGACCCCTGTCAAATTTTATCTTTGGACCATAAATCTTGACCAGGGGAATACCTTCTGTGTTAGGGTGCTTAAGCTTCAACATAGAGTTCACCAGCCAATTTATTAGGTACCTTGTTCTGTTAGTGATCAGTATCAATCCTAAAGAATCCACTTGATCCAAGCACCTGCATTCGATATTGAAGCTCCCATTTTCGCTATCTCGAACATTCTTATTCTGAAGACTTTTAACTGGGTTTTGTGCTCCCTCAATTTCAGATCCTTCAGGTGCTTTTAGTTCTGCTGGAACCTCTATTATCTGAAGCTCAGATGGCTCTCCCTCAACTTTTACGGATTGTGTGGTTTCTATCCTACCAGAGAAGGAACTCAAAGAAGATAGCTCTTGTTCTTGTAAGCTAGATGTTGATTTTTGCTCAACTTCTACATCAGTACAAGAAAAATCCTCTAGTAGCTGAAGTAGCCTCCTTTCTGGCACAAGGTTCACAATTCCTGCACAAGAGGAGGCTTCCAGAATGGAACTAGCTGATTTCTTGACAAAAAGGCATCCAAACCCAGAAGGGTTGTCCCCAAAGACCTTGTAAAAAGAACAAATGAGAAAGTCTGGCCTAAATAGAGAGAGGCCAAAGCTGTCCATGTCTTTTGGCCCCAGTGCACATGCATCAATCAACACTTGCCAACCATTTTCCTGTGCTATGCTCATCCACAGATAGGGATACCTGGCTCCTGTTACCCTGGAATGAATTGGGAACACAAAAAGTCCTCTCCTCTTTTTGTTCTTCCTTTTGCTAACAATCATCTTCCTCAGTTTTGATGACTGAATCCTGAGCCTTGGCCATGAGAACTCTGCTGACATGGCCCTGGCCCCTCTTTTCTCCGAGCAACTAATCATTGCTTCCACTGCCTCACTCTCATAGTCATAAACTGTCAGAAGCTTCTTATTGGATTGGAAAGGGTATGAATCTGCCACAAGTTTGAAAGCTGATGTTCTGTTTGCTGTGAAAACCATGAAGTAATCATTTTCAGAAATGTTAAGGAACTTCATTATTCTCCTCCTCATTGCTGACTCAAATTCTGACTCCTGCCCCCCATGAAGCAACAGAGTCTTCAGATTCCCAGTCTTAAAGGATATGCTAAAGAAGGGAATATCCGAATACTGGGTTGGAGATTGTGGTGGTAGAGGAGTTGAAGAAGATGCAAGTTGGGTTCTTGAAGTATCATGATTTTGCTGTTGACGTTGATAGTAGGTGAAGAGGCCAATACCAATATAATCAAGGCAAGTGTGGTTGGAGGAAGAGAGATGGTAGTACTCCTTGGCTCTCACACGGTCAACTAGTTCAGTCTCAGAGTATTGAGGGTACACTTTGTTGAATTCACTGAATGATTCTTGCAGAGATGGAAGGCACTCATGGTTAGTGAATTTGGTGTTTGGGAAGATAGAAGATGTTGTTGCTGCTGCAAAACTGTGGCGGCACTCTGAAGAACTGTTTCTGGGTTTGGTGGTTGTGTTCTGAGATGGCTGTGGTGAGATGAACAATGAAGTTGGGCAGCAACCATGAGGGCATGCTTGTGAGACCTCATTTTGGCCTAGTGAAGGCATGTTCTCTTTTACTCCCTTCGCTGCAGCAGTCTCAGACAATTTTGGTTTATATATAACTGTTTGATAGTTGTGTTGCAATTGGGATTTATTGATACTTTCTCTATAAGAAACACACATACAGAAAATTACATAATATAATGTATATCTGTTGGTTTATAACAATGTGTCTTAATATGGTTGGTTGATACGGCAATGTATGAACACATTGACAAGGTCAGGCAGCACAACTTGACCTTCTCTTTTCACAGTTTGCCAAGTTGACATCTTAATGTTGTGTCCCACACTGGCCAATCAATCTGTACCGTTCAATTGTAAAAGTGGTGATGTATGGTTCGGGAGATTTCCTCACAAGCTAATTGAAAAAATTATAAAGGATTCTTGTTCTACTGTTTGAAATTTTTTGCTTTGTTCAGTCTAATTCTTTTGTTCTTTTGGCCAGTCTAACTGGTCAATTTTCTTTTGAAGTGATCACTCATAATTACAGAAACCATGAGTTTTGCATACAAAGTTAACAAAGATTTTCACGTGGCTGAGGAAGGAAAAGTGATATATATATATATATATATATTAGTATTGGAAAGATGAGAATTTATATTTTCAAAACAATAGATTCATAATAAAGTTTTAAAATTTATCCTTAATCATTGTCCTTTTATATATATATATATATATGACTAAATGCTTCTGATTTGCTTTGTTTTTTAATTATTTTTGTGCAATATGACTATATTGGCAGTGCATGTGATTTCTTAAGAAGGCACATATATTACAGCAGACAAGTGCTACAAGAAAATTATTGGCAATAATGTTCAGTCTAATGACAAAGATTTCGAACAAAACAGTTTTGGACTTTTGGTAACGGTGAAGAATGGGAAGTGAAGATGAACAATTTTGTGAGTGTAGAATTGTACATCTGAAAAAGTGGAGCCAAGGTACTTGAAAGCAGCAGCAAGTGGAGGACAGAATTGTCGTTATTTAAGCCGGCATTATCGATGAGGGTCCAAAAGAAAAGCCTCTTTAGAATTCTCCTCAATACTTGCAACCGATGCTTGCTTAAGGTGTAAGAGTTGCAAAATCAACCAAAATTAAAAAAAAGTTCCATGATTGTGGGTGCATCATTACTTGACCTTCCAAGAGCTTAGGTGGGATATTGTCCTTTCTAGTGAACATTTATATAAAATAATGTTTATTTTACGTTGAACATATTGAGTAAACTTACTTGCCTATTGTATTATTAAAACGATTTGTAATGTGCTATGAAACGTTGCATTATTGTATGATTTGGCATTGCGTGTAGGGTGATGCTTAGTGTGTGAGGACAGTGGGCTCAACAACCAATATAAATGTGAGGCATGCTTATGATGAGGAAAGCCTTTTATTCAAAAAAGAAAAAAAGTGAATTTGACCGTCATTAAAGTGACTGCAAATAAATGAAAAAGAAAAAGTAAAGCTGCAGGAGCAATGCAAATTAGCTAGGTTTAGGTGTCGTGCTGGAAAAAAGAGCATGCAAAATTAGTAGCGTAATCAGGGGGTGAGGGGTTTGCCTTAAGAGGGCAAAATTTCTTTGAATGTATGTGTTTCAATAATAATTTGATAGATGATTAAATTAATGAGTTTTTTTATGGTGCCAAATATTTTTATGATATATAAATAATGATAGTGAGATCACTAATTTATTTGATAGAAATACTATTAAAACATAATATTTTATTTACTGGACAAATCACTGAACTAAAGAAAGAATTAACTCACATTTCATCAATGTAATTGCAGTTAAATCCCACTATATATAATATTAAATATAATATGCAATATTAATTGAAAAATGTAATAAATATGGTACAATAATATGAGCTATCTAATCATGTAATGGGACTTTATGCATTATGCTATTACCATCTTCTTTTTTCTTTTTTTGGTCTGATCTCTTCTTTCTTTCTTTCATTTTTTTATTGTGGGAACAGATTATGAAAGTGATAGACACGGTCCATTGGGCTCTCTTGAGAAATAAAATACAGTCACTTAGTTAAACCATTTTTGTTTAGACCCAAAAAGCAAAGAGTTTTCTTTTAGCCAAATTTGCAAATTAAATTCAGACAAAAAAAAATTACATATTAAATAATTTTTAAAACATCTCCCAATAAGGAGTTGCCAAGCATTCAAATATGGCTAGCGACAGTGAAGTGTATAACAAAACACTCAAGACGCAACCGTGGAAATCAATTTGTTTGAACGTTTGGTCCAATCCTTTTCACTTCCTTCTGTAGTTTTTGTTTGGTAAAATCATCGCAGAAGCAACTTCCAATTAAATATGTAAAAAGATACAGCTATTTATATAGTTTGCTTTTGTCTTTCTGGTACACATAATATGTGCAACGTCTTGCACTTTTTGTTGTGCCCCTTCATAACCTGCAAATATTCATATTTCTTTTCTTCTTTTTTGTCATTTTCTTTTCTTTCCCCCTCAATCTGAATTCTGTTGCATTAAACATCCATTTTATGATTCTAATTACGCATACAAGACACATACTTCTTGATCATTAAAAGGCATTTCAAAGGACTTGGTCTTAAAGCTGAAATCCAAATTAAGTTAGACAAAGACAAAGTGGTATAAGTTTGCATTTGCTATTATTATTAAAAAAAAAAAAAACACAACAACGACTTGTTAATTGTTATGTTACAAAAAAAAAAAAACAGACTTCAACTGTGAGTATTATGCAGAACTACATGTAGTGCTGCATATATAGCAATAATGGGTGTTTCGGCACACAAATTTATGTCGTATTGTCATATTTTTTAGCAAAAGAAAATGGTCCAAATCAAAGTTTGTGCATAACTTGCAATCACTCAACGGAGGAACCAAAATAAAGTACAGATAACATTTTTTGAATTTAGTAATGCAGACATCCCCTAATCATCTTTTTTGAATTCTTTTGTCATTGTCGTTTCCTCACTTAGGCACTTAGAACTGGTTTTCCCTTATGTGCGTGCCTCGTCACTTTGATATTTCACTTTAACCTTTTCTTTCTTTATCTTTATGCATCCCTCCCTACCCAACGCTTATCAACTGTCAATGCAGGAGTCAATAGTTAACATCTCAACCTCTTTTTTTTTTGTTTTTTTTGGGATTTAGTCAACATCTCAACTTTCCATCTTGTTAACAAAGAAATTCCATTTTGTGGATTATTAAGATTTAAGGCTACGAGTAATGATACTTTGCATAGAGACTTCATAAATAGCTTATGCATGCATTTGATGGTGGATTCATTTGGACCATTTATAATAAATTATAATGACAATATTAAAGTGTGATCTAGTGACTTGCCTATAACTTTTATACCACAAGATGTGTGCCATCTAGTCCTTGAGCTAACTAAAATTTAATTTAATAACAAGGCCATAAGGATCAAACCTTAAACTTAAGGGTTTGTTTGGTTTTGGAGAACATTTTTTCAATTTTCATTTAGTTGATGAAATAAATGGTGAAAATCAGAAATTTCAATTTTTAATTTTTATTTCTAGTGTTAAATGTTTCCTTCCTAAAATTCTAAAATAAAAAATTGACTAAAAATACCTTTTATTACACAATCAAACTCTGGTATCTGAAGGGTATTTTTGTCTACTTTTCAGTAAGGAAGGGTTTATGGTCGAAAATTTTGAGTAAAAATAATGGTATTTTTGTCCATTTAATTGTGCACGTAATATGCACATAGTTACTTAATGGTAAAAATGAATGTCAACTTAATTGAAGAGAGTATTTTGCACTATTTAAAAATTTCAGGGTGTCGTGATGCATGTTTATAAAAGACAGGGTATAAACTACACATGACCCGAAATTCGGAGGAGTAAAATGCATTTTACTGTTAAAATAAAAGCTGAAAATTGTTGTTTTAAGCCAAATACACCCCGCCAAACCATGGAATTAACTTTATGTTTCTAATAGCGCTTCTTAATAGGGCAACATCAGAAAGAGCATCAGTACTAGCCAAGAGCATCCATGCGGTAGAATTTACTTAGGCGTAAGTGAGTAAACCAAAACTTGTTTACAAGTACTCTACTCAAAAGATTTCACTGTGCAAGTCGCAGAAACTTGGCAGTTTACCCCGGCTTTTGAAACAAAACCAATTATTTTGGAGGAGAGTCAAGTATCTCCTAAGAACATTTTAATGGAAACTGACATTCTCCAGTATCTTTCTCCATAGGTAAGAATTTAGAATATATATATATATATACCATAGAGAAAATTCTACAAAAGAATTTACCTTAAATAAAGATGTAAATGATAAATCTAAAGATATGCATATCCTTAATTACCTCCTTTATATTAGCTGCTACCATAAGCTATGTGAGATTAAGCTAAAGCAGCCACAGGGCAACTCTCCTTTGGCATGTATTGACATTGACTTTTGGTAGCTCTAAATTGAAGGCAGCTCCCAAAATAATGGCTTTTTAATTTACATGCCAGGAGAGAGGTGCCCTGTCGCTGATTTGCTTACTGAAGCAGTTTTCCACTGTTATTGTTGTTGGTGCTTGCCGTGCCTTGAATTGCATGCTGCCTCTGGTTTGTACTGGCTGATACTTGAGCTTTGTGCAGTCTTTAATTTGTAGCTCGATCAGAAGATGGAATAAACCACTGAAAAGTTGGCATGTGCTGGAGGGTTATTATGCTATGGATATCCACTCACTGCTGCTTTCTTTTGTGTCATTCATGCAGGTTTAATTGGATGCTCATAATCATATATTGCTGATCAGTGATCGATTCCTAACACCCAAGGGTCAGAGAACTTTATTTGGTCCATTCAATGCAACCACATGCATTTTGGAATCTCCTAAAATAAGAGAAGTGGAGAAAGGAAACTGAGACCAAATTCGGGGGACCTTTGGTCATGTCATAGTTGCTGAGTGACATGGCCTCTTGTTTAACACAAGGTTCTCGTGCCATACCTTTCAATTTCTACTTCAATGTTTCCTGTCTAATTAAGCAAGTTTTGGAATTTTACTTATATGATGTTATGCACTTTAATGTGGGGAAATATACATATATATATATATATATTTGTACGCATGAAACCAATGCAATCCCAAACACCGTTTCACATCAATGGCTAAGAAATTTTCATTTTCATTTTAAAATTTTTTAATACATTTTCATCAATATATCAATGAATGAGCCGATTTTGTTCCTCTGTATCTTAAGTATAACAATCATTTCTCATTTACATATATATATATATATATATATAGCTTGTATGCCATGACAGATCTTGTTTTGCTTTAAACTAACCCACATACTGTAATAGTGATGGTTAGCAATGCATAATAGAAAAAGATGCAGCCTTGCCTTTTCTTTTTTCATAAAAGAAAAGATCCATCTTAATTGTAACCATTAAGTTCGAAAAAGTAAAATCCAGTTTGCTTTCTATATCATGCTTCTAAAAGTTACGTTCTTTGATATATATATCATGTCATGTGTGCGTATATATATATACGTCTTTATAAATTTTAATGACCTTTCTCTAACAATTGCTTGAAAAATGTTGAGATTTGCTTTGCCCTTTTGTATCTTTTTGCATTACAGCTAGCAAAGGCAACCTTCTCTCTCTTTCTTTCTTTTTTTGTCCCTAATCATCCATGATTCCATTTCTTTTATATCATGTGGTTCAGCAAAAAGATATCAATACTGTTGTAATCTATTAAGATAGACTCATCTTTGTCACAGAAACACGATTGAAAATAAAGCGGGATTATAATGTGTAAAGCCCAGCACACGCACGAAATTTTAGGCATTGCATGGGATACACATCAAAGAGAAAATTTGGTCGTTATTCTACCAATGTAAATCTACCAATGGATCCATGCGTTTCATCGAAAAAACTCTACTTCATGCGTGTAGAGGCAAATAGTTGTACTTTCAAACAAAAGCTATCAAAGAAGATTGTGCTCATAAAATTTTCAAATTTGGAGGAAAATTTTATATATTCTCGATATGTGTTCTTTACTTTCTGCATCTGATCAACTATATAAGTTCAACTTTCGTTGCTGATCTTATATTCTGGATGAATAAAGATAATAAACTGGCCTATACATTTGGGTGACATTACCTTCTGGATCTAAGTCATATTTCGGCAAAAATTAATGCGTTCGAGTATTATATGTTGGAAAATTATAATTCACTATAAACTGGATTTTGATGAGGATGTCAAGGTATAGAATGAAAAGCAATTTTAGTTTTAGAAGCAGTTACTAGATATTGCACAATGTGTAGAATCGTTTATGATTCTTAGCAAGCCCTTTGCAGCTATGTAAAGGATTGGATTTCTATTAGTAACTCATAAGCTCAGGTTATAGGGAGAAAATTCAATATTATACGGAATTAAGATAGGATGAAGGGTGCCATACACTAAATTTTACTACCCTAAAAATGTGCACGTAGACCCGTATTTATTACACCTCCAGTTAAAAATAGCAGTTAAATTACTGTTGTTATTGGAGTCATTATTTGGACCTATTGTTAAGATATGGATAATAGAATATCTAACTTATAAGGGATCGGATAAATGTTCATTTTGATATCTAAAATTCTAAATATAATTCATTTAGTCTCTAAAATTTTGAAATTAACTCTTTAGCCCTTAACGTTTTATTTCGTATGTCACTTTAGTTTCTGATCAAACAAATGTTAGCTAGTTATTATTGTTCTGTTGACGTGACATGTTAAGTGACATGCAGTATACCATGCATTGATAATGTGTCATGTTAAGTATATGTGGCATGTTGACATGGCATTCAATTAAAATAAGTTCATATTAGTCCCTGAAATTTCTAATGTGTCAAAATATTCCTTAAAATTTTCTAAAATGTGTAAAAAAAAAAAAAAAACCTGAATCCCTTAGTTTTTCCTATTTTGCTTCATAAAATTTAAATCCTCAATATTTTTTAAATTCAGTTATTTTTCTCTCTTCTTCACACACTATTTAAATAATATAAATTTTTAAATATCCTAAACGTAACACAATTAAGATCCTGATAAGTGGAATGAGAGACATGAACACTATTGTCAAGCTAGAATGAGAGACACAATTCTCTATTTGAGCTTGATTAAAGCTCCTCATATTTGAAATGGTTTACCGATACATTTGACATGAGAGTAGAGTTTCTTTTCCTTGTTATGTTGGATTCCTTTGATACCAAATTTCTTTTCAAATTGCAATTACTAAATGGTTTCAAATAGCCCCTTGATGAGCTTTATCCATGCTTGATAATATAATATTTTCCATATATTATATTTTTCATATTTTAAATCCCAATTTATTTCAACAAATATAAGGTAAAAACTAATAAATTAGTTATGTTAGTTAAGCATTAAGGGTCTTAAATTTGGAGTATTTAAATAGAGTGTAAAAATGAGAGAGTGATGCGAGTTGTCACAACTCAAAAACAAATTAAAATTTATAAAATATCAAGTTGCACAAAAAATATAGTAAATAACACAACTCAGGTAATCTCACAAGAAATTATTACTAACTAATTAGAAATTGTGGTGTTTTGAAATTATTGCAATAATGAAAATTAATAAAGAAAGTTATATGAAAATAATTACCTGCACAAGGAGTCTTTTAGATTAAGAATTGTTCAATCATTGATTCA
The DNA here is from genome assembly GCA_031216105.1 of Dalbergia cultrata. Lineage (NCBI taxonomy): Eukaryota > Viridiplantae > Streptophyta > Magnoliopsida > Fabales > Fabaceae > Dalbergia > Dalbergia cultrata. The sequence goes on from CM062346.1 coordinate 8,033,561, forward strand.
AAAAATTAATTTGTGGCAGCAATGACTTTCATTAACTATGTTATCACACAATAATAATATAATTCTACTTAGCAGTCACACAATCACATTCCTACTAAGGGTTTGAGTAACACATACACTAGTAAGTTATAATCATGATTCTATGAGCCTATGCCAATTTAATTATGATAAATTACAACAAGCTAATCTCCTAATGGAGTTAATTTCAATCCCTTACCAAAGTAGATGTAATTTAATCAATTGACCAAATACCTCAATAAGATCCTAATTATACATACAACTCATAACATGAAGTGCAGAGAGATAGAGTGCGTGGAGCCAGTACTAGAATAGGTGTGTAAGATCCCCTTTTAACCTAGGCTAAGTAGGTATATATAATGCATCATTGTACAGTATCAAAAATGAATCCCAAAATTATAAAAAACAGTGTTTTACGAACTGTTACTTGCGTAGATATCACTCCACACACTTCCAGGCCTGTTTTAAGCCCAAAACATTTGAATTAGCTCTTTGTTTTAGAAATAAAAGTTGTAACCCTTTGAACAAACTTTTCAAAGCTGCAAGAATCACCTCAATTGGACATCTGTGGCTCCAGATATTTGCAAAATATGAAGTGGAGGTCAAGCTAGTAATATCAGAATATCAACGACATTTAGTCTTGCAATTTGATTTTCATCAAGAGTCTCTTATAACTGAGTTTTGAGATGAGTATAACAATTATAGAGGACTTCTTGAGCTTTATAAAATATCTGTATTTGTCTCAATCTAATCCCTATAAAGAGATATATAAATTTTTCATTACAATACTTTTTACAAATGTACTCAAATGAGCTCTAGAATTCTTCTATTTAGCTCTCTAAATTCTCTCAAATTGAACATTGCTATAAGCTCTATGCATTCCTATGGTCTTCATATACCAACATGAGAAGTTCCTGTAAGCAAATAACACTCACAAAAAATGATTAAAAGTATAAGAAACTAAACTCTAAAATATATTTATTCATTAAAATGGTACAATTAACCATGACTTTATTCAATGACACATAGTGAATACTAAACACCAATAAACTAAATGTCAATCATTTTAACCTATAAATGATATAATATGCCTAAAGTTATAGAAAAAATAGGTATATAAATGCAATCAATAAGAGAGAAATAAGTGAATTTAAGAAATATTGAGGACTTAGATTTTATGAAATAAAATAGGAAAAATTTTGGAATTCGAGACTTTTTGACACATTTTAAAAAATTTCAAGGACTATTTTGATACATTTAAATATTTTAGGGATGAATGTGAGCTTATTTGAATTTGATTTCACGTCAGCATGCCATGTGTCCTCAACTTGACACGTCATCAACACATAATATACCATGTGTCACTTAATATGCCATGTCAATAGAGCACTAATGGTTTACTGACGTTTGTTTCACCTAGAACCAAAGTGATCTGTAGAAAAAAAATTTCAAGGATTAAAGTAAAACATAATTATAATTTTAGGTACCAAAATGAATCTTTACTCAATTTGTAAGCAATAAGTCCTCGTAATGTTCTCCTTTTAATGGGAATAGAAAGAACATTTATTTAGGTTACACTTCTATGCAAGAGATTGTAAAAGTCACGATGAGTTCGTGTTTTCCTTATATATTAAGTCCACACGCTGAATCATTGACAGGGGAACCTTACTGCTTTCCATATTTCAAACAGGCTGTTTGAAGTTGTCTCGAATAGCTTCTAAGAAAAAGTTCTACGAATTGGTTGCTCATCTTTGACTGTTCAGTTCAAACCCATGAACAGTGTCTGCATTACTGATCTGGTACACTACGGAAATATGTATACGAATCGAACGAAGCATATGAAAAGACTTGTATAGCCAAAAAAAAAAAAAAAAGGGTACTACTAGTTAATATTGGTACAACAACTGTAACATTCTTTCCCCTTTGGAACAAACACTAATTAATTAGCTAACGGAAAAACTTAGTCCCAACAGTGGTTAATTCGTTTAGATAAGGAATTGTATATGCTGACAGTCTCGGAAGCTCAAGTACAAACTTATATACTCTTGAAAGGAATGAAGATGCATTATTAGATAATGAGTAGTCCACATAACTACTCTCAAGTACAGATCCTTCAAAGGTGTAAATTCAAAATTTATTCTTCATGTTTCTGCATTACATTTATGAGTCGCACATATCCCAAAGAAATGTCATATGAAAACTTTCACATACCTGCAGATTGGTATCTACTGCACATACCTTAACATTAAAGACACAAAATCATGAGGATTGTACTATAACTATGTATATAAGCTAAAACAGCCGCAGGGCAACTCTCCTTTGGCAAGTCACTACAATGAAAGTCAGCGGCATGCAGCTTCACAGCATGACAGCTGAACCATCACCATTGCCTGCCAATAAAGAGATGCCCTATGACTGATTTTCTTACAACTAGCTAACTTCTCTCCATTCATGAATGCATGTCCTTCCTTATTGGGTTGCCTTTAATTTGCAAGAGAATTAGCAAGATTTATAGGCACCTCATTCAGGCTGTAGTAATGGGATAAACCAATGGAGAAGTGGCATATGCCATGGATATCCTAGGAGCTGATTCCCATTAACTGGTTAGTTTTAATTTTCTTGTCCTTATTCTTCCTTTGTGTGTGTGTTGTTGAAGGGGATCTCATAATAGTACTAATTCAATGATCTTTAGCTTCCTCCTGTCCGGAAAGTTGCTGAAACCCTTTTCCAATCTCATGATTTGGTGAGATATGCTTCATATCACTCATGAAGCATAAAAAGCATATCCTCATCTCATATACTTCAGTGAATTGAGTTATTTTAGGTGTATAACTAAATTATATAATAAATAGACATCCTATACTTTGTCACCATTAGATTTGATGAATGAGTGGGATGAGTAGGGATCACATAACACATACAATGATGATAATATGTGTGGTGTGCATTTATTATGCAATTTAGTTGTACACCAAATATTATTCTTGTTACAATGATCTTTACAACAATTCCCTCTAAGTTATGATGATGACATTTTTATATAAAATTAAAGTATGTATTTCGATATTCTTGCTGTCAATTAATAGATAGAAGAAAGCAAATAAATTTTTTTTATTTTCGTATCACCTAAGAATTTCTCTTTTTTTTTCATAGAAAATTAAAGAAGTCATTAATAATATCTCAGGAGTGGTTTCTGTCCGGTGCTAAGTTGATTTCTTGATATAATATTGTAAGCCTTTTCAATCTAGTAATCAACACTTTGACCTTTGTTCTCTTATTGCACTGCACCATATTCAGTATTTAGTATAATATATTATTAGGAAGTGTTGTTAAACTTTTTACTAATATTTAAAAAGTGTTACTAAAAATATAAAAATTAAAGTATTGTTAAAATTCTTCAGCAACACTTTTTCAAGTGTGACATATAGTTACTAAAGAGTCTTGCTAACATTATTATGTGATTTAGTAAAACTTAATTATGTTGAAGTGTTTGACATGACAATTATCAAGTTTAAAAAGTTAATTTGTTCAAATATAAGAACAGCAGCTAGCACATGACAATTTTAGAGAATAGTTGAATATATAATTAGAAATTTTAATGCTTTTTATAAATAAAAAAAATGCTGTGCAGATTGGCAGTTTTAATTAAAAAAAAAAAAAAAAAGGTTAGAAAGAGTGTGGTATGAGGACATGGTGTATGTTGACAGACCTTGCGACCTAGGCAGTATCACTCAACTTCTTGTAATGGAGCATCCCTAATCTATTTAAATTTCCTCCTCCTCTTCCACAGATCTAAAGTAATTTAGCGGAGAAATCTTTCAAAGATTGTAATGCCATTAATCAGCACCTGCAAGAATCAAAACCAAAGTGATCAATCATTATCAACCCTTTCTTTTATCCTTTTGTTTTAAATTTTTAAACTAATAAGGGAAAATTGTCGCTCCTGATGAGCATATCCAAAGCATAACCCTCTAGAAGATGCCATTTACCCCGAGTATAGTGGCTATAAAGCTTTGGGGGTGTATGTGCCAGACTAGCCAAACATAAATTGGGGAGCAAGGTAGCTAGTAGGGAGTGGAACTGCATGCTAATATATAGTAAGCAAATCACTTATAGGGCGCATCTCGTTTTGGCAGGTTATGATGATATTGCTGTAGATAAATTTATATTTATATAGATCTCAGTAATTAATTAAACTTGCCAAAGGAGAGCTGCCCTCTGAGTGTATGTCTAGCTTAGACAATGTTTCCTTGTCTTCATGCAACCATTGCAAAAGGTTATGTGAGCTTTCCCAAGCGATGATAGCTTCGTACGTAGAAAGGTAGAAAGAAAACGGAAATTATATATAAAATATGAATGTGTTCTAATGATTTTATCTCACTTCATGTTCATTATTTCTTTTCTTTTAATTTATAAGTGAGTCCTTTGTGAATCAAGTGAAAGAAATTATTTTCTTTAATATATATGGAATGGAATGTACATATTCAAAGTTTAATTTTATAAGACTGAGAAAGACAAAACCAAATAAATGCGTGTTTATTTTAGATTTAAAAAAATTAATTATGAAATTTAAATTTTATTTGTAATTGAAAATTTTAAAACTTGTTTTTTTAATAAGCTATTTTTTTTAACTTAAAAAAAATTAAATTAACTTTTTTATGAAAAAAAGTGATTTTCACCTAAAAAAAATCTCATTCAAATGCCCCTAACTCATTATTAGAACTGCTGCAAACAATGGTGTAGCTATTCTCTAAAACTAAATTCTTTTTCCTCAATCAAGAGTCAAGACAGTTTCTGTGCCTAATTGATTTACAACACCATCACTAACAGTTTTTTGGGAAATGGAATCATGCAATCCAAAAGAACACTGCTAGACAGCCGGAAAAAGCTGCTAAATCTGTGATTAACCGTCTGCCATGCTAACAATTCATTGGAAAGAAGGAAATTTAAAATGAGTGGATTGTAATGCTGAGAATGAATTTTGTAATGACAAGTCGGTCGGTCGCGAACAAATATATTGGGGCCATAGAAACGTAACTTTGGATGAAAAAAAAAGAAGATAACTACTTACTTATTTCATTCCAAAAGAAAAAGCATCGCATTAAACAAATTCTAATGGTTATGTTAGGAAAGAGATCAAACACAAAAGTTAGTTTAATTATATCTTTTTACAGTATGTAATCAAAGAATAATAACAACAATGTGTTAATTTGAGCAGAAGAGATTTAGGTCCTTTGAATATGAGTCTTTATTTCTCTCCCAAGAAATTAGTCACGATCAAGTAGATCTTTTTCCAAGAGATTATTGCGTAGTTAAGGAGATCTATAGAAATTGTATAGAATAAATCAATAATTAGTTTAATATGGATTACATTTATCATTAAAATATCTTATATATTCACAAGAATATAAGTAAATGATTATCTGATATGTTTATTGCCTCTTGTGCAGACTAAATTTTTCTTTCCGCCTTCATCAGAAGTGCATGAGTAACACAAGTCTATCAGAAAAGCAATTTCTGCCTTCAATGCCTTAACAAGCTTCTCCTTATCGTCTTCATCGTATCCCTATAATAATATATAGTGTCGAGAATAATCCAAACGTACAAAGTTATATGCCAGCCATTATATCAAATCCAATTCTTATATGCTCAGATAACAAGAATTTTTTTTTTTTAAAGCTATGTTGTATTGGAAAATAATGCACGTATTTATGACTGTTATGACTTACTGAGTTCAGTTATAATCAAACCTAGTTTGTTAGCTAGTTATTTTCAGTTGTTGTATCACATTAGTGAGATTAGTTTGGCTTCTGTTATTCTGTGTGTCAACACTCGTATATAAGGAAGTGCTTCAGTCTTGTATTTATTCATTCTGTTGAATCCAGTTTACACCATTCTCTTGCTGTCAGTTCTCTCTTACTTTCTCAACTGTTCATGCAGCATAGCCAAGTTCTCTTCTGTTCTTTGCTGTTCTGCATTCATTGTTTTAAATTAGCACTGTGTTGTCTAAGAAAGATGGCAGTGAGCTTACAAGAGTAACACTAACTCATAAATGTTGATCTCTCAAGCAATGAGTGAAACTAAGGAAGAGAAATTTCTTGTTCAACTTCCAAATTCCGGTTAAAAATGACATAGGACAAATTGATCTCTAAAAAAGGAATACGTTTTGTAGTCCTTCACAAAGTGGCATATATCTTAATTATCAGTTCAACACAAATTCACATATAATTGGTAGATTAGACGAAATCATACGAATTGATCAGAGATTATATTATGGCAAGATTTTGTGGAAAATAGAAATATCAGATCATCTGTATAACATAAAACATCTTGTGTGCTTTTAGAGTAAGTACTTTTTTTAGCTATAAGTGAATTTTAGTTATTAGATACAACAAATAGGAAAGAGAAATAGCATTAAAAAACTGTATGAATCATCTATATGGGATGTGGAGCAAGAGATTTCTTGCTCGTGTTGCACCCTGTATAGCATATGTGACATCTTGCTCCATCACTTTACCCAATCTCCATCCCAAAGTTCTGAAAACTTGTCTCTTCAAAACCCTAAATCTCTTTCGCAATGAGCAAATAGGACAACGAATAAGACAAAATTGCTGGCTAGTGTTGCAAAAATACGATTGTTACTTATAGGCAAATAAGGCAATCGCATTACTGAGAGCTTTACATGCTGTTTACTTTGAAAAATATAAAATTATCTACACTCTTATACATAAGGTGAGTGAAAGGTGATAAATTTTGTTGAAGTGGTTTTTGTACATAAAAGTGATTATATCATGTCTACATAGGGAATTGTCAATTATCAAATAACATCCTTCTTATCACTTTTCACATTGTCCAAGACAATCAAATGAATGTACACCAATAATAATAATCTCGACTTGAGACGTCCCTATTATTCTTGTTTTCAATACATGCTCCTTTCACGGTTTGAGTTATCACCCAGTTTATAGGTTTAGAACATGCAACATGTCAGATTCTATTCCGTTCACCTGCATCTTAGGGCTTTTTTTTCTTTCTGTTTGTTTTTCTTTTTCTATTCCGGTTTTTAGCGTGTTGTTTTGTTGTTTTGGATGCTGTGATGTTTATATTCTCTTGTTTGTTCGGTTTGATTTCTTGATGTAACTTTGCTATTCTCTCTAAGGGTCTGTTGGCAGGTTGGGATATTGGAGGGGAGGGGAGGGGAAGGAAGGGTTTATACCCCTCTAAAATTCCAACTCACAAACACACCATAAGAGTTTAGCACTTTATAGTTATCAAAAAATTAAGTTTATTGTATGCAGCAAGTTCCTGTAATGTTGTATCATCAATCCAAATCAAGGCAACTCCTTGCTTTCTCTCTCTAATCTGAATGCATGTCAACCAAATTAGTGATGATTTATAGTTAACAAAGAAAAGAACAAAGAGGACCACAATAATGGACTTAATTAATGTTCCGAGTGAGTACGATGGCTAGCTTGTTGTTAATCTATCAAGTTCTAAGTCTGCTTAAGCTGAAACAACAAAAAAAAATAAAGAGAGAGAGAGAGAGAATGATTTTGGGGATTCATCCGTAGTTTTGAGTCTCAACTCTCAATACTCACACAGTGAGGGCTTTGATAAAAATCGCTATACAAAACTTGTGAAACACAAATAAAAAGAAAAAAAAAAAGAAAAGAAAAGTTGGACATGAACACCATTGGTTAATTTCGTTACCTTGCATACTGCTTCTCTCATGGAATAGTATAGAAGACTAAAGCAGCAACCCTAAACATATATATTAAGCTAAAGCAGCAACAGGGCAACTCTCCTTTGGCGGGGCAAACCATGGAATGGTCATGGTAATTTCCTGCCAAGAAAGAGAAGCCCTATAGCCACTTTGCTTATTCTTCTTATATATCTCATGGCAGCTTCTGCTAGCTCTGGCACACAAACGTTCCATTAGCATTGTAATTTATAAGCACTTCACTTGAGCACACGAAATGGAATAAACCAATTTTCAAAAGCATATGCTGGAGGGTTATGCTGTGAATATTCTTCTGAGATCACAGTTATGGGATTTTGAGGGACATATATAGCATGGCTAGATAGAAATATGTGATTTATCTTCTCCATATCCTTTTCTTTAAAAATAATGCTCTTTCTGAGCGATAGATTCTTTCTCTTTCTCTATCTTCAACTGTGAATTGGAGAGAAAAGGGAGGAAAAGTTTATGAAAGTAAGATGCTTCTTCCATTTCACGAAGGTGCTTGGGGTTAAGGAACCCGATGTTATTTTATGTAGAGGAGCATATGCTTATGTCTTATTCTGTTACTTTAAACAGTGTTTTATATGATGGCTTTTCAGTTTTTGTAAGTCCAACAAGCACTTTGTGTTGCTGAGTTTGTTTCATTTAAATTAAAAATTGTATAATGCACATGGTGATCGTTATTTGAACTATTAAAGTGTGGATTTAGCTGAAATTTTTTTCGTTCAGTTCTTGATATCTTACTATTCTAGTCTATTTCCATTTTCCAGGTGTGACTGTCAAGTTTATTGCCATTTTAAGTAGGAAGGTTTGTGGATATATAAAGAATATAATTTGAGCCGCACATATTGATCTTTTTGTCATAGTGACCAACAGATTTTTTGATTATGGGTTCGTCTAATAATAATGTTTCTTTCTACTCTCCATACATGCTTTTCAGTCCCATGACTAAGGTGATGTTGCAGGAAACATTAAGTACAACACCGAAAGTTGCAATCCATAAAACTTGTCCACGTTTTCAATGTTAACTTCATTTGACTAAAGCTTATATTTAATTAATCTGAAGTGAAAGTTATAGTATTAACTATGAAGCAAAAACCTATAAAAATTGAAGATGTAAGTATTTGTATAGTGAAAGCATCTGCCTTTTATGTTCCACCAACTTATTATTATTACTATTATTATTTTTCACTCCAGATATGACAAAGGAACTTAAATGCACCACCACCAACCCACTTAAGACCATGCATGCATCACCACCAACCACCATCCATGTGAACCATGTGAAGAGCCCATTTTTTTGACTATTTTGCAAGTTGTTTGAATTTTATTTCAAGATGTTTGTTGTTGATTCATTGCATCCTTACTTGTTTCCTTATCATCCTTGGTTCCTAAAATCATTATAAATAGGGCCAAATACCTTATGTAATATCATCCTTGAGTTTAAACATAAATTGAGAATTTGAGTTTGTGAGAGTTTTCTCTCTTGTTTCTGAGCCATTTTGGTATTCAGAGCAAGGTTTCTATCCCGGAGTTGAGTTTTGAGTGAAGAAATCAACGGAAAGCTTGAGTTTTTGGTGGTGTTGTAAGTGCACCAAGGCTGCCCCCTCCAAAACTCCACTTTACGGCCATTTTTTCGCATAAAACTAACGCCGCCATTGCGTCGGAAGGTCGAAAAACCTTTGGGTAGCAAGTTTCAAGGCCAACGGAGCCTCCACGCGCCGCCACGGTCTTCGCCGGAAAAAGTCGCCGGAGTTGCAGAACCACCGTGAGCCGCTGCCGGACCACCGTGAGCCGCCGCCGGAATTGTCGCCGGAAAATCAAGGTAGAAGACGACCACGTCATCTGCCACGTCAACCTGCTGTGTCCAGTCAGCGACATCAGCCACTCAACTTCTGCCACGTGTCACAAATAGCCACGTCAGCAGCAGTCACCAAAGGTTCAGAAAATTGCAATTAGACCCTTAACTTCTGATAATTGCAATTTAGTCCTGAACTTTTGAAAATTTACAATTTTGCCCTCATCTTTCAAAATTATCTTTTTACCCTTAATTCTCATAAAATTACTATTTTACTCCTAACTCTAAATTTTACCTTGCCTTCCAAAATTACATTTTGCCCTCCAAAGTTCATAAATTGTAATTTTGGCTCCATACCTGTTGTAAAATACCAAATTCCTATAAAATTCAAGTATCTTTCTGTGGTCATGCAGTTTTATACGATCTTCCACATCGAGAAAAAGAATTTGTTATTGGAAAAGAAATTGTGGGATTGTAAAGGCACATTTCGGGAAAGATCCTGGTAGGAAAGACTTGGTTTTTAAGGACGGCTTAAATACCACCTCTCTTTCACAGGAACTTCCTGGTGTTCTAATTACAAAACTATAATCTTCGATCCGGTAACTTGGTATTTCACAAAGTTTTCCTACACACAAAATGCCTCCAAGAAGACAAAATGAAGCAACTCTCCGAGAAAATCAAATGGAAGAAATGAGGAGACAAATCCATGACAACACAGAAGCTTGATGAGCGCCTGAGAAGCTCTGTTAGAAGCACATCACTTGCAATCAGATAATGATGAATCTAGTAGTGATGCATCATCATTTAGAAGCCATCGTCCAAAGACAACCTTTTAGACATGATGACATCAAAGTAGAGATTCCAGATTTGAAGGGAAACTTCAACCCGATGAGTTTGTTGATTGGGCTTCAAAGCGTTGAGCGAGTATTTGAATACAAGGAGATACTGGAAGAAAAGAAAGTGAAGATCATTGCTGTAAAGTTAAAGAAGCATGCTTCCATTTGGTGGGAGAATCTTAAAAGAAGCGTGGAGCAGAAGGAAAAAGCAAGATCAAGACATGGAAGAAAGTGCGTCGAGAACTAACTCGAAAGTTCTTGCCTTCTCATTACTATCAAGATAATTTCATTCATCTGAATCTTGACGAAGAACATGCATGAAGAATACACACGAAGGAATTTGAGAAGTTGATGATGAAGTGTGACATCCAAGAAAGGAGGAGCAAACAATAGCTCGTTATCCGGGAGGACTACACCTTGACATTGCCCATCCGATTCGGCTCAACAATATTGGTCCTTAGGCGATGTTATTCGCTTAGCCATAAGAGTGGAGAAACAAATACCCAAAAGATCTTCTTACAGAACTTTTTCCTCCACTGAAAATCCTTCCTATACCTACAAAACACCAACAGATCAACCCAGCACTTCAGACAAACCTCCATCCAAACCCATCACCACTGAAAACAAAACCAAGGCGTCAAATGTTTCAAATGCCAAGGTTTTGGTCATATAACCTCAATTGTCCAACCGGAGAACCATTACCATCATCAAAGAAGAACATGAAGGAAGGCGGAACAAGAAGAAGATCCGGAAGAACCTGAAGGAGAAGAGGAGTTAGAGCCGTGGTATGATGAAGAGCTCACTGTCTGGCGATCATGGAGAATCCTTGGTGATTAAACGAAGCTTACAATGTCAGCAAAAGAAGAACCATGGCTAAGGCATAATATCTTCCATACTCGTTGCACTTCCCAAGGAAAGGTCTGTGATGTTATCATTGATAGTGGAAGTTGTGAAAATGTAGTGTCCAACTACATGGTGGAGAAATTGAAGATGCCAACACAAAACCATCCACATCCATACAATTTACAGTGGCTCAACAAAGGAAGTGAAGTGAGGGTTTCTCAACGCGCCTTGTGACCTTTTCCATCGGTCAAAAGTATCAAGATCAAGCATGGTGTGATGTTATTCCTATGGACGCATGTCACCTTCTCCTTGGAAGACCTTGGCAATATGATCAGTGTGCCTTGTATGGGCGGTTATACCAACACTTACTCCTTCATCAAGGATGGAGTCAAAGTCAAGTTGACTCCTCTACCACCAAGTGAAGCTAATAAAAGCAAGAAAGAATCTAGACCATTGGTGACCTTGATAACAAAGAACAATTCAAGGTAACAACAGGAGAAGCCCACGATGGAGGATTAGCGGGACATTTTGGAAGAGATAAAGCGTGGCTTTAGTAAAAGAAAGTTCTCTTGTGAGGCTTGAAAGAGATGTCAACGGACATATTCAGCGATGTAGAATGCCACTTGGCAAAGACCAAAAGCCAAAACAGGGTTTTATATCCACTACCCATTCGAAGCACCTTGGAAAGATGTTATGGACTTTGTCCTTGGACTACCTCAAACTCAGCGACAAAAAGGATTCCATAATGGTAGTTGTGGGACAGATTTTCAAAGATGGCCCACTTTATTCCATGTCAAGACCAATGATCTTGTTCAAATTCTTGACTTGTATTTCAAAGAAATTGTGCGTCTTCATGGAATTCCTAAAACCATTACTTAGATCGAGATGTGAAATTCTTAAGTCACTTTGGAGAACCTTATGGAAGAAGATGGGTACCAAGCTTGATTCAGATGGTGCAGTCATCCACAAGCGGATGGACAAATGAAGCGATCAGCGACTTTTGGGAAATCTACTTGAAGTTTTGTTGGACAAAAAATTAAGCGATGGGATATCATTTTGGCCCAAGTTGAATTCAACAATTCAACTAATCAAGCCACTAGAAAATATCTATTTGAAGTAGTCTATGGCACTCGTCCCTTTGGATTTGATCCTTCATCGACAAGCAACAATATAGTTCGATCTGAGATAGTCGAGCAAAAGAAATCAAAAAGTTGCATGAGCAGGTTCGAGGCGGATCAACAAACAAAATTCAAAGTATAAAGCTCAGCGTGATAAACATCGAAAGCGACAAATTTTTAAAGTTGGAGATTTGGTATGGATCCATCTACGAAGGCGCTTTCCAAATCAACCAAATGCTAAGTTGTCCCCTAGAGTCGATGGACCATTCAAAGTCGTGCGAGAAAATCGCGACAATGCTTACAAAGTCGAACTACCAGGAACATATGGTGTCTCTGCAACTTTTAATGTCGCAGATCTTTCGCCATATTTGGATGATGAGATAGAGCTAAACTCGAGGGCGAGTTTTCTCCAACCCGAGGAGTATGACAAAGGAACTTAAATGCACCACCACCAACCCACTTAAGACCATGCATGCATCACCACCAACCACCATCCATGTGAACCATGTGAAGAGCCCATTTTTTTGACTATTTTGCAAGTTGTTTGAATTTTATTTCAAGATGTTTGTTGTTGATTCATTGCATCCTTACTTGTTTCCTTATCATCCTTGGTTCCTAAAATCATTATAAATAGGGCCAAATACCTTATGTAATATCATCCTTGAGTTTAAACATAAATTGAGAATTTGAGTTTGTGAGAGTTTTCTCTCTTGTTTCTGAGCCAAGATATATATAAGTTGGTTTTCAACCAGGGTTGAACTTTTATTCATTTGATTACCTGAAGCTGCCTCCTCAATTGTCTGATCAAGTTAATTTGTTGATATTTTCTCCGATCCTTTGCTAGATGATGCCATGATCTATATTAGTTTGTGTGGGGTTCAAGGGTTCAATTAAGACTTAATGTTCTTTTAAAAGTTAAGAATGTGAAAAGCATGTGTGATATTTTTAGGGGACTGATCAAATACATAATTTTTGCAATATATAAGAATTTATCCCAAAAATATTTATTAATTGAAATTTCAACAATAATATTCTAGAAATAACTGAATTATCATACAAGAGAAACAAATGCTAGCTAGTTTTCCATTTTAGACAGACATCCAACAGAACATACCTAGTAAACACAGCTAATTAAAAGAAAATAAGGAACCACAAAAAATTTACACTCAATTGATCCCTTCACTTCTTTCCACCGAAGAATCTTTCCTTTAAAATCTTTTCTCCCATATACCTGCATCAAAACAAATAAAAATCTCAAATTACTATAATTATCAAATGAATAATGATATTTTCATGTCACATTTAGGTGCAACATAACTAATAAAATTTACAGTTATTATTAACACATGATTCTTCAGTATTCTTTAACAAATTAAATCACAATGCTTACCTCCCAAGCATCATAACAGTAGCTTGAGGATTAGTCCCTGGTGAGCTATAAAAGGTTGATCCATCAATTACTCTCAGACCTTCCACACCTATAACCTTATAATTATGATCAACAACTTTTCCAACTTGGCAGCCTCCATGGTAATGCCAAATTGTTAACACAGTGTCTATGCAATACTGCTCCAAAGAATAGGCAGCACTAGGATGCTTTGGCCTCAAGTTCATTGGTATGTGCAGCATCAAGTCTATGAGAGCTTGGGCCGGCATGTTGTCATAGCGGAACCTTGAGAATGATTTTGAGTTTATCACATTTATGATGGTCTTCATGCCTTCAACACACCTCATTAGGTCTTCTGGATCTTTGAAATAGTTAAAGGTAACTGATGGGTTGTCATTGGGATTAGTGGTTAGGAGCTCTAGATGGCCTGTGGACCGTGGACCTATGATTTTTTCAAGTATGACTCCTCCATTAAGAGTTGGATTGGCTAAAGATCTTAAGGTATCGGCTACACTTTCCTTGGCTTCTGGTGGAAACTTGGAGGGTTGGCCAGTCTTCAAATCAAAACAAAATTTCAGAATAAGTACCCCTTATCATAAAAACTTCGAATTCATTGTGTTAAGGGGGTGAATGTATGGTGTATGGTCTTTGTTAGAGGATACCTTCATGTGTAAGTTGCACATAGTCTACTGCAAATTGCAAATGAACTTTTTATGTGCACATCATTGCCATTAGTCTTTATAAATAACATGATCAATAGTCAAGATGTACCTATGATTAGGTCATGTGTAATTTGCACACAAAGAAGATTCCCTCACATGATCTTTTGGTATTCAATTTAAATATTAAAGGAACACCTAGAATGCGTGAAACCAAAATGATAAAAAGATACAAACTCTTAAGATAGTGACACATGTTAATAGAGAAAAGTGGAGAATAATTTACAAAGAAAGACACCCTATATGTGCATATAATATTTCCCTGTAAATGGGCCAGGTTTTTGCCGAGTATGACACATCTTAAGCCTAAATAGATATGTCAGGATGGAAGCAGAAAATGGGATATATACTGACCTGGTTTGACACAAATTCAAAAATCCCTTTAAGTCTTTCAGACCAAGAATGGCCTATGGGTAATCCACTGGCTGTTTCAATGAAGCTACCAAACTTAGTGATGCCCACAGTTTGGATCAGAGAGACTTCAACAGGTACAGGGGAAGGAACCACTAGAACGTTCATTGGATTATCCGCCATCCCTTGGCCCACGAAGGGCTGATCCAATACTAACTTGATTCCATGAGCCTGAAGATGGTTAGCTGGACCAATGCCACTCAGCATCAGCACCTGTGGGCTCCCAAGGGCACCAGCTGAAATGATTATCTCATTCCTGGATTTCTTGTTTAAGTATGCTTTGTGAATTTTTCCAAGAGCATCTTTGAAAATAACACCATAAGCTTGGGGCCTCCTTTTTTCTATACAAAAGTTTTAAAGATCAAGTTAGTGTGTTTAAAACTCACATCAAATTTATATATGATGTCAGTAAGCCATCTACATTCTTAGAAGAGTAATACTAGTATATAGTTAGAAAAATGCAGTCAAAATCTTTGACAGAAACAGTACTAGTGGTTAGATGTAATGAAATGCTGTCTTACTTATTCACCTAATTACTAATAATCGTGCCATATCATTCTGGCAACTAAATTCAAGTAAGATTTTCACCTCTAGCATCTTTCATTATTAAATCCTTACCTATGTTATACTTAAATAGTATCTTGTGCACTGTGGCATGCAGATAAACAGAAATCATCCTTGGATCAGCATACTCTAACAAATCAGCAGCAGTGTGCCTGTTACCCTCCTTATCAAAGATTGTGCCTCCAATCTTAGTCCCATACAAGTGATCAAGACTAAAACCATTGTAAGGCAACACCCCAACTTCCAAAAGCCCATCCTTCACTGCTGATTGCCACTGCAGCATTGGAGGCTTGAAAACCACCTTCTTCTCAACCCACTTATATGAAATCTTAGCCAAAGTTTCATTCCAGCCAGATTCCCTTATGTACCCGGAGCTAGCCCTTGAGTAGAACCCTGCATTCAGGACAGAGCCTCCACCAAGGACACGTGCCCTGGCATTGAGGACACCATCCGTTGATATGAATTGCTGAGCAAAAGATGAAGGGCTTATGTCAGAGAGAGCACTAACAAAGTTCTCTATGTTGATTTGCTCTGGGTTGGTGTAAGGTGAGCCACCCCTTTCAAGGACTAGAACTGTTGCACCCTGTGAGAGAGTTGCTGCTAGTGGACACCCACTTGTTCCTCCGCCAATGATTATATAGTCATAAGATAACATTGGTGGAGCAGAAATTGCTTCTTTGACAAATGTGTACCTTGGAACTGCATTAAAAAAACACAGAGAATGGGAGAGATCAAAGAAAATGACTTATATGAAAATAAGCTCGTGATTTGCACTTCTAGTTTTCAATTCTCAAATCTATATATGATTTAAAGGATGAAGAAATCATTTAGAACGAATGATAAAATCAACTTTGTAGTAACAAAAGAACCTAATATTTTAAGCATTACCTTTTTCGAAATAACCGTTTTCAGCTTTTTCAGAGTAAGATAAGCCATTAAAGAACAGGCTCCAAGAAAGGAATGCCCATAAAAACGGCTCAAACCCCCAACCCATTGATAGAAAATCTTCACTTGGTAGAAGCTAAAACAATTTGCAGGGTCTTCTTGGGATAATTGGAGTCCAACAGCAGTCCCTTTTATATAATATTATAACAAGAAAATTAAAGTGACTGCTTCATGAACCACCATTTGCTCTTGCAACATAAATTTTGTTTGGTCAACAACTTTCAATTTCTTGCAACATAAATTTTGTTTGGCCAACAACATTCAGTTTCTTGCAAACCCTCTCCCTATAAAGATTCAGTGTTCTTGAAAACTTGTTGTAAAAAATGCATGAAGCGTGACAGTGACATCAATTTGGACCTCTGAAATTCCCTTGCCAATCACTCTTCAAAATGACTCGTGTTTAACACCAAAATAGCACAGATGAGTTCATTGCTTTGTCACATGCGTGATAGAGGGTTTGATATAACGCTCAAGATTAGAAGGAACACAACATATGAAAGACACTTATCATTCAAGGCATTGTTTAATAAATAAGGAATTGAAATGACATGTCAATAATTTTAAAAGTAAGTTACTTACATTATAGCATATAGCATAAAATTGCACTCGAGTCAAAAGCACATGTACAAGTAGATGTACATATTCTTTTGGTGATTGACATAGTAATTTGGGCACATGTTGTATTAGGTTCAAGTCATAACAATGACTTGTGTGCTAAGAAATCATATAGAATTGTAAGTGTAAATACACACTTACCGAAAGGACATTACCCATGAGAATAACCTTTTACATTGTGTCATTGTGAGGCTATTCAAATGTGAAGTACAGCATGTAGTCCTCATTGTGCAGGCGCGGATTTTCTTTTGTCTCCCATCCAGATTCTAGGCTTAAGCAACCAATTAACCATTTTTTATTTTTATGCTTCTTTTCAATATTTCATTTATGGGCAATATTATTTTGCCTTCATGCTAACAAACCAAGGGCTCGATTGCGTGGCTTTGTTTGATATTTTTGCAAAATGAGTGTCTCTCTATGATTTTTATTTTTTATAATGAATTCGAAAAGAGTATATCAAAATCTGAGGTTACTTCCACGTTAAGTGAAACTAAGCCCATCCTCAAGTGTGATCAAGACTGCACATTCCTTACAGACAATAATCAAGATAGGAAACACGATGGTGACAACAAAAAAGACAGGGAATCATTAAATACCTCCTCAACCATTAAACTAGACCCTTAGTTCATTATTACTTATTTCAATTATATTGTTTTTATAAAGGGAATTGTTCCTATTTTTCGGCACATCTAGTGTGAGATCTATTAATGACTTATTAATTTTTTTATTAAATCTTTGGATTTTTTTCAAATATGAATAATAAAATCAATTGCAAATAAATATTCAAAAAACCACCACCAAAACTCTTACGAGGTGTTTATTTTGAGGTATATTTAATTATTTCCGGTAATAAACAGTTGAGAATGATATGTCCCTAGATTTGTTACAAGTTTTACAAAATAAATTTCGATATTAATTATTCCATAGAAAAATATTTTCTAATAATTTAGTAAAATCTCATTCCCAAGTCGAAGGATAGGGAAAAAATTCTTATGATTTAGGAATCACAATTATTAAGCACAATTATTAAACAATCCTTCAATTATTTTACTTTTTCCTCACAATTATTTGACCTAAGAGTATTTTAAAAATTATGACATATATTCTTATGAATATAGATTATAAAACAAAAAAATTTAAAATTTATTTTTAAAAATTTTAACAAATAATCTCAGGAATATTTAATGCTAAATAAATAATTTTTTTAAAGATACCTAGGAATAATATGGCCATAAATATTTTTCTTTAAATATAATTTCAACCCTTGAAACAAACACTGTTTATTATGTGCATCCTAACAGCTCCCTTTTTCTACGTCTATTTATTTGTAAAAACATTTAACGAGTTTTTATTTTTTTGACTTTTCTCTTCGGCCAAGAGCTAGTGTTTTGTTTTCTCATTTCTCATTTTTTGGACTAAGTGCTCTCCCAATGCTAGGTCATTGGGCCAAAAGTTTGCTCGCATCAGTGTACATTTCTATATTTTGGCCATTGGTATCACCGTTTATCAAAGGTTGATATGGTTTATGGGCCTAACCCAAGAAGAAATGCTGCAGTGGAAAGATGGGAAAACAAGTCACGGGCTAATCCATTTAGGTCTTTAAACAGTAAGAAAAATGAGCATTTTGTTGATAATTAAAGTGTTAATAAAAATAATTTTAATATAAAATAATCATTATAAATACTTATAAATTTTATTGATAATTAGTGCATGTTGAAATATCCAAGAGCATCCCTTTTGAATATTTTCAATATATGTTAATTGTTGATAAAAAATTATAAGTGTTTTCAACAATTACTTTATATTAAAATAACTTTTCTTGCCATTACTTTTATTAATACTTTAATTATTGAGAACCATTAAAAATGTTCATTTTTTCTTGCAATCTTATATAATAGATATTGCGATATGTTTCAACTTTTTCAGAAGTCTCTAAAAAATAAAATTAAAAAAATTATCAGTAGTCCGACCAAAAGAAAAAAATATCAGAAGTTTTATTGCAAATGCAAAAAGTGCATTATACTACATTATCCATTAAAACTTTCTTATACATTCCGTAAGTTATTAGACATAGAGATATGAGATAAAACCTAATTGAATTTTAATCTATAATGACTCTCTCTTTGTTCTCATCTCTATCATTTTTCATAGAGTTTAGTAAAATAAAAAATAAATAGTAAATAATATTCAATATAAATTATAATCATATTCAATATATTTATAAAATAAACCTTAAATTTATAATTCAAAATAATAATCATTAGTAATATTTACATTTTTATCTATTATTAAATAATGGATAAATTTTATTATTTTATTACATCTTCTCTGTCATATACAAAAATTAAGTAATATTTAAAATATTTTGAATTAAAATTAATAAATTTAAAAATATTTATTTGGAAATATATAATTAAATATATAATAAAAGTAAAAATGTAATAAAAATTACTACTTTTATTAAAATTTTCTTTCTTTAATGAAATTTTACATGTGATTAGATTTTTTTTATAATTAGAATGATAATGTTATCTCCTATAATATGATATATTATACAATATCACAAAAAATATTTAATAACTATCAATATTCTTTATACATACATATAAATAGTTTTTCCACGGCGTAATTGGTGTTTCAGTGGCTAATAGAAAATTGTTAGTCTTCGAAATATCAATTGGGAAAGATGCTCACGTTTAATTTAGTGTCTAACTGTACAAGTGAGAGAAAAAAATGGGTTATACTATTAAACTGCAATAAAATATATATGCAAAGAGAGTAACAAAACTCAGTATAAAATTAACACAAAATCTTAACACTACCACTAATTAAATCCTTATGGGATATTTGTTTTCAGTTTCCAGTTTTTTAAAATTTGTGAAGTAAAAACTGAAAAAAAAATGAAAACTAAAAATTTCAGGGTGCATTTAGTTTCAGTTTTCCAATTTTCAGTTTTTAGTTTCCAGTTTTCAGTTTTTGTGAAGGGAAAACTGAAAACTTAAAATAACAAAACAAATGCACTCTCAGTTTTCAGTTTTTCCTTTACAAAAAACTGGAAACAACAAAACAAATAGGCCCTAGAATTTGTAGTTTTCAGAATTTTCAGTTTTTCCTTTATAAATTCTAAAAAACTGAAAGCAAATAGCTCCTTAAATTTCCAAATTTAATCCAGATTTGATAAATTTGCTAAAAGATGTTTCTGGGCTAACACACCACTATTTTACATGATCTTATTTATGTTAAACTCAAGCTTTATAAGAAAGACTTAATTTCGAATATCAAACAAAGAAAAAGAAAGACTTGATTTTAAAACGTGTTGACGAGTCATAATAAAAAATTTGACCCTTAATCACTCCTTGTTCCCAACTAATATCGGGTCAAATTTGTTTTCCATTTTCCTTTTTCAATTGAAATCACTCCACTGAATTTATATCATATAATAATATTTGATTTTTGTTATGATACCCCAAGGGTATCACTATCCTTTTAAATAAAAGTATTATAATTTAATCATAAATATTTAAAATATTAATAAATTTATTTAATGAAATACATATTAAATTTTCAACCACAAATTATCTAAAAATTATTATCACTTGTATTTTTGTAAGAATTTAACCTGATATATTTTGTACGTTCTACATATCCCTTAAAGTTTGAAAAATATGACCGGCATGGGAAAGACGGGTCCATGAATTTAAAACTGATGTCAACATTGAAAGCTTCACTTTCTTTCATTTTTATATGAAATGTCATACCTATTGTCTTTGTATTCTCCTTCGTTTGTAGATTCCCAAATTCATAAGTATTATTATGATTCAACGAAAAAGTCTATGTATTTATGATGGTTGATTAAAATTCAAGTCTCTTCTCCTAACCGCGTCTTTCTTATGGTTATTATCTTTCCAAAACATCTTATTTGTCCTTTTTTTCTCTTAAAGGAAAAACAACCATTCCAAATCGTTATTGAATTAGGGAAAGGAGAGGTAATCTGTTTTAGGGGAATAACACACATACATCTTCGAACAAAATATCATGGCTTTGCTCTATCTACAGTAATTTTTCAAAATAATAATAATTAATCAACAACAAGAATGCTAAACAATGACGTATACGAATCACTTAATTAACTAGAACGTTGCTTC
Source organism: Dalbergia cultrata (assembly GCA_031216105.1). Taxonomy (NCBI): domain Eukaryota; kingdom Viridiplantae; phylum Streptophyta; class Magnoliopsida; order Fabales; family Fabaceae; genus Dalbergia; species Dalbergia cultrata. Next base: position 8,054,701 of record CM062346.1, read on the forward strand.
CTTTTCTTAGAGATTACCTATCGCTTATGATCTCTAAGTTCAACAATAATAATCCTCTTTCTCTCCTCTCAATAGAGGATTCATTTAATGAATCCAAATTATCCACTACAAAAAATATTGACTAATTCATTTGAGATGTAGAGCTTACAAAAGTTGCCTTTAATCACAAGATTTTATTCATACATGTCGTTAGAAATTGAAACTTGACTAAATATTTAAAAAACTTAGCTAATTATGAATTTTACCGGGATTTGTAGTTCTCTCGACAAAGGATAATAAAGTAAACTTGTAGAAACGGTTGGAGAGTAGCTGTAATAGCCGCAATACATCCCACACATAACTTCTTTTATTTATTGAGAAAAGATTGAGGGTGATAATTTGGTGCAAAGTGCAAACACACACGATTTTATATTCACATATATACTGACATGTTTGTTGTTATCTGGAGTGAGTGTTTAGCTTTGTTCTCGCTTTTAATTGGTCCACATGTTTTTTATCCTTCATTCGCACATTTTCTTTCGCGTTGTATAGCATTGCTTTTTTTTTTTTTTTTTCCTTTTAAGGAGAAACAATGTTATCCTTTTCAAAGTCGGAACAGTGTTACATAGCTCAACTTAATTACAATAATGCTTAAATCACACTATCAGTGACAATGGAGCCCAAAGCAGTTTGATTGTATAATTTGAACAAGTGATGCTATATTGTTATAGGTAGAATTATTGGTTAGAATAATTGTCAGAATTTGTTAAGATTTAAAGAGAACAGTCAAATAAATTAGAGTAATAAAATTACTTATCTATCCAATAATATTTAGAAATAATGACAGATTATTTTAACAAAAATTTAGACAACAAGACGTTTATTATTTTAAAATTTTACAAACAAAAAAGGGAAGAGATGCCTATGGGAAATTAAGAGAAGAAGAAGAAGCACTGTATAAGAGAGACCACGCTGTATAAGACCAAGAGGAGCACTCTTAGTCAATTAACTCAACTAATAACCACATACAGATAAATACAAGACGATCAAAAAGGAAAAGAAAAGAAAAAAAATTGAGAGAAGATGAACATGATGAACAACACGATCACCTGAGAGTTTTTTTTTTTTTTCCTCTCCTTTTATATCTCCTTTCATGAATCATGATGAGAAAGTCAATTACAAATTAAGACAAATAACTATAGCACCAGACTAATTGTTAATGTTTAGTCAAGTCTAGCTAGCTAGTGTTGGAAGGGATGATTTTGATGACAAGGCCAGGGAAGACATCATCAGGGTCATGGATATGGGGGTTCCTCTCCACTATAAAGGGATCATCGCACTTGTCACTGATTGTGTGAAGGGTCTCCCCTTCTCCCACCACGTATATCTCATCACACGCCCTCTCACGAAGCTTGTTCCCTCTGCTTATTACAGCCACCTCGGAGGAGGAGGAGAAGGAGGACTCTTCAGCCATAGTAGTACTGGTCTCCCTCATAGAACCCAAAAGTATCATACCCAACAACACTATGGCACAGTACCATGATGCCGAATCTGCTATTGTTTTTGTTGAGCAAGCAGAGGAACCCATCTTGTGTGTGTGCGTGTAAGCGTGTGTGTTGTATCGGAAAACAAAATGGGATTTTAATATACATGGATAAGAAGAAACAACCCCAAACTATACATATATATAGTGGTGTGGTGTGACATGTATGTATTAGTTGAGGACTTGGAGTTGTGGGGGTGCTGTGTGTGTGGAAAAGGTATCCTTGCCGTTTGCGTTGGGGCAAGTTGTTGGGTTCAACGACAAGAGTTCTCTTTTTGGCATTTAGCGTTTTATATGATCTCTTACTGTGTTATGGCACCAATGGGCATGGCCTTTATTTTCTCAATATATCTGCGCCAAAATTAAACTTGGATTTTTAATTGGGAGGGGTATTGTAATATTCAAGGCTTGTTGAATCTTTGATTTGGTTGTGCGAAGGAAGGAATGGTGTGGGAATTATTAGAGGATGGTAATTAAATTGCGTGCGATCAAGTAAAGGTCGTTTTTTTAGTTTGGCACGTGGAATCATCTTCTGCTGCCACCTCATAGCTAGTACTCGTCAAGAAATCCCAACCTCTTATTACCATGATAATTCGGTTGGTGCCAAAATTGGTTCAACATGCATGATAAGAAATTAGATGATAAAAGTTTAATGTTAGTGTAGTAATAATGTAAAATTTTTTTTATAAAGACATTCGATTATATATATCATATCAATAAAATAAATTTGATGACTCTTATTTTACTATTTTAAAAATTATATACATGAAAAAATTTAACTGAATAAGAATGTATTTAAATTAAATCCATTAAATAATAGAATATAAAGTTATTAAAACTTCATATTTACATGATAAATGAATCAGGTGGCTAATTAGTTTATTAATCAGAGAAGTCGGTGTAAGAAAGAAAGACTTTCCTGTTTTTAAACCATTTATTAAGTCCTTTCAATATAATACTCCCGAGTTCTAGTTAATTAAGACGTGTATTGTAAATTTCTTTGAATAGGTCGTAGGAGAATACAAATTAATTAAGCATCCTATGTAAAGACCAAAGTCTCAATCCAAACAAAGGAATCCACTATTTCATGGTAACTGAACCGGAATGGCACAAAACCCTCCATCCAAACAAAGGGATATTCCAACAATTCCATCAACATAAAGTGGGGTTGCAGATAGAACAAAAAGAAATTAATAGGGAGCCGAAAGAAGATATCTGTATCTGATGCCAACTTTGAGGGCCATACTTCTTATTGTTTGCTGTTAAATTTTACAATTAGGCCCATACAATCATGCATAAACATAGGTCGGAATATGCGTGTAGGAAGGGTGATTGGTGAAGTCGCCTACTGAGCCGTTGGAAAAAGTAGAAGGAAAACCAAAAGCGTAGAAGACATGCATATTTAAGACTGTGGTAATTTGTTGATTTTTTTTTTTTTTTGGGACAATCTAATTTGTTGGTTATTGTTAACGAGAGGTGTTGAATCGAAATAATGCAAGGTTTTTCTCCTTATTTATTTACTTAAAATCGAATAAAAATTTTACCCCACCCCCCCCCCCCCCAACAAAAAAAATACCTCTCTTCTTTTCTTTGATCTCTTCAAACCCTAAAAAAAGAGTTGACTCTTTTCTAATAAATGCAAGGTTGTAATGGAAGCCTTCCACAAGGCAAAGCAGACAAATTAAAGGGCATGATGAGCATGACCAAATCCAACCCAACTGATCAACTAAATTTTCTCAACAAGTGGGTGTAAAAAAGACTGATGAAGGCACACAATGCTTTAGTCGAGAAAAACATTGAGAACGCCATGGGGGTTGACTTGAACCCGCGCTGTGGGCTAAGGCGTTGATTGGCACACACAAATGGGAGGAGTGTGCGACAATTTGACCAATTCATTTACTAGCATTTGAGCTTATCATAACAAGCAATAGCTACTGTTTGGCACCGATTTTAACGGCAAATTGAGGCCATGCACTTATGTAGTAGACCCTAGGGCGGCAGAAAGAGTGCTCTTCTCGATCGCTCTTTTCACATTTAATAGGAGCCGAAAGAAGAGATTGACAGTGCTTTGCATTGTTTGGGGTTTGTAGTTGTAGGCACAATTTCAACGTTTTTGAACTTCAGCATCATATTTAATGTTATTGATCATTAGATCAATGAAAAGATCACAGGCAGTAACTAAAAAGAATGTGTCCAGGTAGGCTGAACATGGCACATACTAAACAAACATTGAAAATGCCTATGCAAATCCCAAACAATGCAAAATTAATTCGATTGAAGCACAGCCTTCAGAATTTCAGCAAAATTAGTTTTTTTTTTCCCTCTCCTATGAAATTTATCCGTAACATTTTTTTCCTCTATTTTTACCCCATATTAAATACACCATTGAAAACACAAATGTAATGTAAACTTCCAAAGGAAAAAAAAATATATACTAAATATTACTCAATCTATTTCAAAATAAATGTCATTTAAGATTGGTGTACATGAATTACAAAGGAAATCAGTAAATAGACTTGATCATTTAAAAAAAAATAGTCTTTATCTTTTTACAAGAAATATTACGATTAGCTAAAAGAGAGGTGAAGGAAAAAAAATCTAATATAATGTATATACAAATAAAATTGGTATAAATCAATTAATATTTTATTGAAATTATAAAATAAAAACTATTTCAAAACATAAAAAGATATTTAATTTAAAATGGGGAGAGTATCTTGTAATTGTTATACTATAATAGTGTAGTAGCACCACAGTGGAATATTTTATTCATATGCAATTAACATTGATTTCGCACTACAAGAAAATTGCCATATACCTACGGTAGTTTTTAGCTACACAAATACAAAGCGTAGGTATAGGTAGTATATAGCCACAGATATATGATACCGTCACTATAAATTTTAGGGACACATATTAATACCGTGTGTATTGTACATGTATACCTACACTTATATTTTATTGTCACTATAAATTTTGTTGACTGTGGGTATAAGTAATATATACCTACACTCTTAATTTATCGTCACTATAGCTTTTTTTTAACCATGGGTATAAAATATTTATACCCATACTCATATTTTGCTGTCACTATAAACCATAGATATTAATGATTTATACTTACATCCATTTTATTATTACAATAGTGTTTTTTATTTTTGTTGAGCCAATTTTTTTTTCCTTTTACCAATATTAATGCTGATATGCAAACAAATAAAATTCCCTCTAAAAACTTTTTATGTTCCCTCTCATTTTTTCGTTTTTCTTTTTCCCACAGCTGACTCCACACAAAGAGAGGGATTCCATCGTTGCTTCCACCCCTCCGCTCACTCTTGCCTTGGTTTTGCCTTCACCTTCACCATTTCGCAGCCACGCCACCATCTGTGAAAGGCCCCATTCATCGCCTCCGCTCACCATCTGCGGCGACGTCGTCCATCTCGGTGGAGGTTCGTTGGTTTGCACACGGAGATGAGGTTCGTTCGCGTGAGGTCCTCAACCGCGGAGCTTCTTCTCCTTTAACGATGAATCTCACGTCGATTCTTCAAGTTTGCACGGAGATTCATCGAATCGACACCACGCCGCCGATGGTGAATCTGACGCCAATTCTTCAGCTTTGCATAGAGGTTCGCAACTCTCTTCCCTTCGATCTCTGTCTCTCTGTTTCTTCCCCTTCCATGGGGGCTTCCCCAGCTATTTGATCCTTTCACTTTGGATATTGGACTGGATTGGATTTGGATTTGGATGTTCCTTTTTCCAAATATCGTTAGGTTTTTCATTTTTCGTTTTGTTTGCTCCTGCTCACTCAGTTCTTTGCGATATAGGCGTTTAAGCGGGTGTTTTGTTTTGTTTTGGAGAGTAGGTGTTTAAGCGGCTCAAAATCTTCAAAAGGCATACTTGCGAATGTCTCGAGTAATTGGTATGGCATGTTTCTGTTTGCTGATGCCATTGTTTTGTCCCTAGATTAGGTGTAGACACGTTTGCTTGTTGCCAATCTTATGTTGGGCAGAGAGAAATAGATTCCATTGAAAACTTCTTTTTATCTATAATTTAATGCTTCGTTTGGTGATTATTGTCATGCTTCAATCTAGAATATGGATGAATCACGCTCCATTGATAACATTACCCATCGGTTTTTCTGAAACTTCCCTGGAAGTTTTTCTTGATTTTCTAGACTTAGGAGAAATAACTCGAAGAGCAAAATATATTTTTTCATTTCATATTGGTTACTTCTGTACTTATCCTCCATAATAGTAAAGTGCAATTGGGATTGCTGAACAATAGAAGAAAAAACTCAAAGAAGTTGGTTGAAAAATTTACCATAATCGACTGCTTTTGACATGATTTTGGTCAACCTTCTCTGCACACGTTTGGGATTGGCTGGATTTGTTCTATCCTAGTTTATACATTCTTTTGCCAAGCTAAGAGTTCCATAAATTTGCTAGCTTAAAACATAGCAGGAATGTGAATCCAACTAGAGCACGGTTAATCCATCATTAATTGAAATGTGCAATAAGATAGTCTATTTTCATTCCCTTTTAGACTATTGACGTGAGTTGAACTTCTAATCATATATTAAGAGATATATAGTCGGTTGCCACCTATGCAATCCCTTGAACGATGCTATTATCTTTAATTACCCTGTGTCAATCAGTATCTGATATAAGATTTTACTGAAGTCAATATAATGAATAAAAAAATTGTCCTCTAGTAATATAAAATCTGTTTAAATAACATTGATGTGATAAGAAACCAATGTTCTGAAAGAATAAAGTTCCTTTGTGTTGAAAACTTAGTCTGAGGAATCCTCAGTTTGATATTTCAGCACTTACAAAGATAGCATGTCAGAAACTTGACATCTAAGACAACTTTTGAGCCTTCTCATAAGGTAAAGTAAACTCCACTCAATAATCAACTTGAACATAGAAAAGAACTTGGATCTTTCGTTGCTTCTTCCATTATCAAATTATTAATTTATTATATTTGCTAACTACAAGCATTTGTTTATGATCTGTTATTCATGCTCTATTGGCTTAACCTTGGAATTGATAGCCTTCTACAATACATATATTAATTTTCTGATTGGTCTTGCAGATGTGGTTCTTATATTTCGCACTTAGTGTTGGTAAAAGTTCACCAGAAATTATAGGATCCCATGTCAAAGTTCAAAAGAGGGAATTTTCAGCGACTTCCTTTACATCAAGCTGGAGGCAATTTGTTGTTATAGTTCTGATATGGACCCTTGTTACATCTCTGCTTATGTTGGGTGGGATTGTCCGGAAAAATAGCAAGGCTGAGTTTCAAGCTCCCTGCCTCACAACTAAGTATCCAAGAGATATTATATTTTGGAATTGTATTTTGTATGCACTATATTCACTTTAGGAGAGCACAACATATGTAATTCTTTAAATTGATATGATTCCGCTTCTTTGTAATATTAATACCTATTACTTTAAGGCTTATTTTACTTTTAATATCATTGGAGTACCTTTTTTTATATTATTCTTATTTTTACATATATAAATTTAAATACATAAGTTGAATTCTAAATTTTAATTTTTTGTACAAAAAAAATGAAATAAAAGTGTGGTTATAGGCTATACCCATGGAAAAAAGAGCTTTGCTTTGAAGTATACAGTGACAATTGTTTTTGTGGGTAATTACCTATAGTGACGCAATGAATCTGTAGGTATAAGTAAAGAGATTATGTGACAGTATGTGTACTGTCACTATATGTTATACTGACGGCAAAAAAATCGTGGGTAAAGGCATATTAAAAATGACAGAAATAGACGTCCGTGGATATAGGTTTTTTGAGGCTATACCCACGGTTTTTATACTTTTACCTACAGTTTTTTGCCGTGGGTATATGGCAATTTTCTTGTAGTGTCGTTGGTACAATAAGTACCAATTTTTGATATATTTTTAAGATTAATTTTTTTTATGGCCATCTAATTATGTAGATTCTTCCTATTAAAAATATATGAATTTTGCGATAATCATTTTAAAATTTATTACTATGCATTATATAAAGATAAATATTATTCATTTGTATCATAAAACACTGCACTTAAACGAATGAAAAAATATCTTCATAACTTCCTTTTTGGTGTTGATCCTATAACTATAAATGTGCAGCTGCAGGATTATTATTATTATTATTTGTCTTGAGTAATATTCATTAAATTAGTCCAAGCCCAAGAGCTAACTTTACAAGGGGAGAAAACTCAATATGGATACTACTGGAAGTTCCTCAAGTTGGAAAGAGATCGATAAAGTCGAATTCCATTAGTTGCTAGTTGTTGCTAGACGATGCCTCAACACAAATTCTTATTGGCCTTTTTTACTTGACACAAGTTTTCTCTAAAGTGGATAATCTAATATGTAGAATTACACAGGGGGCAGGATCTTGAATAATAAATGATAAAGAGTGAAAGGGCATTTTTGTTTTTTGTTCTTTTTTTTTTCGGTCTTAAGTAAAGGGTGAAACGTTTATTTTGTTTTGGTCAAAGGTAATGACTTTGTTGTTGATAAGTGTTCTAAAACTAAATATGGGCTACAAGGCCCTTTTAACTAAGCCTACTAGTGCATTGCTCGTCAATACCCAATAATGACAAAATTTAACCCATATATATTATATGGATGGGCCCGACAGAAAAAAATGATTATAACAGTAATCAATAAAGCCTCCTTGCCAAACTATTCATCATACCAACCCTAATCCGTTGTTGCCCAGAAAACATCCCACTCCCATTAACCATAAAAAAAAGTGGAATTCCCCACCCCATTTCTCTTGTTTTCTCCTCTGGCCAACCTCTCTTATTCTTCTTGTTGAGCAAAAAGGAAGGAAGTACATATATATATATATATATATATTAAAAACAAATAAATGGAATATATTATAAATTATAAATAGCGCTTTATTGCACGGAAGCTGCAGTTGGCTCTGCAAACCAATTCCACACTCTCACTTGGCCAGTTCCATCACAAGTGAAGAATATGCCACCAGGCCCCATCTGAATTGTTCGTATCTCTTGTTTTGTGAATACCTTTCCTCTTTGTGAAAATCTGAAGAAACGAGCCAAACAATCAAACGTGATGAATTATTAGTCAAGAATGAGCTTGCTTCTTTATACTATAAGGTTAGGAATTGAATTGATGAGTTACCCAATAAACTTTACCAAGCCTTGGAAAGTGTAAACCATACATGAACCCACTAGCCTAGCCTAAATTATCTGGCATGTTAATAAAGCTTGAGCACTCTATTTCTCCCTTAAATTCAATGCAATGCGTTGTTGGATATACAACACTTCAAGTTAAGATGGCTGCGGGTGGATTCTTAATGTATCAAATGGATTAAATGTTATCACCCAAATTGAAAAAATAATAATAATATTAAAATGTTGGCAAGTTCAATAGTTTATATTAATTAAAGAATTCCTAGTTCTATGCTTCAGATTATTTTTACATGCTATATTCAGGGGCGGATGCACCTTAATTTTTTAAATAATTTTATAGTGATAATAGATTTTTAGCCCTACAATTTTATTAAGTTTGACCCCACATTAATTTTAAATGAGATAAATTAATAAGGTATAGCATAATCTATTTATTTTCATACTGATATAAAATTTTTGCCCCCATTATCAAAATTTTCTAGATTCATCATTGGCTATATTCAAATCACAATTTTATACTGATGACCAACAATTTAAATCTGAATTACCAGTTGCTCATTTCAAATGAGCCAGATCAATTGGGGTACGCCACTCCTTTAACTCAACTTGGCTAATGAAAGGTGAAAACAAATACTTATATTGACCAGGCTATATTTTTATGTCAAGCAGAATGCAAGTTGAAAGTTGTGAGAGAGGTTTTAAGCAGAAACAAGTGGAACAAGTGAGGGCGTAAAATAAGACAAATACTTACGATGGTAGCTCGTAGAGGCGCATGGTATTATCATTGCAAGGGCAAAGCAAAATGGGCTTGCCTTGTGAATCATGCACCCCACAGAGGGTAACCACACCCTACAGGCAGATCAGATCAGATCATAACATAATCATCATCAAAAACGACATATCAAGACCTATCCACCAGAAGAAATTCCTCTGGCCGCATTACTTGTGAAGCAAATTACTGTTTTCATTACACCAACAGAAGAAATATCCAAATAATATACACCAGATGAGAAAATAAGGCATGCTTTTGGTTTCCACTTTCCTGACAATTCAGATGAAAAATAAATAAATAAATGCAGGGCACAAAAGTTAAAGAGAACCTGTTTTAGAAAGAGGTCTTTCTCTTGTTGGTTATCTCAAAATTGTTAAGCACTTCTTGTAGGGGATTTAACGTATGAGAACTTTTTTATTCTCCAATTGTTACGGTAAAAGTACTAGTTCCACCCTTCCAAAAAGGGTGGTGACGCCTTATCTGCTTTTGAAAATACATCTCAAACCATAATTATATATATTGTGATATCCCAAATAAAGAAATAATAATAATAATAATAATAATAATTATTATTATTATAGTTAATAGTAAACTATGAGCATACATATGCATTATAGTTAGTATATTCATTTTAGTTAGTTGTGTTGCATGCATTATAATTTAAATATGCATTATAGTTAGTAGTGTTAATGCATTATAGTTAGAATATGAATTAAAATTACTAAGTGTAGTTAGCATTAATATTAATTATTATTATTAAGTCTAGATATATGACACTAATATTAATTATAATTATTATTACTAAGTGTAGCTACCATTAGTATTATTATTATTAAGTGAACCTAACATAAATATTATTTAATATTATAATTACTAAGTGTAGTTAGCATTAATATTAATTATTATTATTATTAAGTCAAGATATATGCCACTAATATTAATTATAATTAATATTACTAAGTGTATCTAGCATTAGCATTATTATTATTAAGTGTACCTAGCATTTATATTAATTATAATTAATATTGCTAAGTGTAGCTAGCATTAACATTATTATTATTTAGTGCACCTAACATTAATATTATTTAACATTATAATTATTAAGTGTAGCTAGCATTAATATTAGTTATTATTATTATTAAATCTAGATATATGGCACTAACATTAATTATAATTAATATTACTAAGTATAGCTAGCATTAGTATTATTATTATTAAAGTGTAAATAGCACAAATATTATTTAACATTATAATTACTAAGTGTAGTAGGCATTAATATTATTTATTATTATTAGTAAGTATAGACATATAGCACTAATATTATTATATTTGTGTATAAATATATGTGTGTAGGAGTGTGTGTGTGTATAAGAAATGTTTAGTTTCATTTTGCTAAGTTTTGCTTCCACCTCCTCTAAACCAAAATTTCTCTAAACCAAATCTCCTCTAAGCCAAACCTCCTCTAAGCCAAACCCCTTTTTGGCCGAATTCATCTCTTGTCAAGCTCATAATCCTTGTGGCCGAATTTCAGTGGACCTGTGTCATCTCTTAAGGCGTTGTGGCGCTCCCTCCCTTTGTCAGCGAGTTTGGTTACTTGTGTACCATTCCAATTTTCAAAATCAAGTTGTTAGTAGAAACACCTCCCAGGCTATCAAAGGTGAGTGGGTTTAAGCTCATGACCATACTTTTGGTCATTATTAATATATTTTCAAATTATATGAATTATTTATGAAATTTTAGAATAATTTATGTCAAGAGAACATGTTGTTATGAATTATGTCAATTTTAGAAATATTACCATGAGAACTAATTATTTTGGGAAAACTCATGGGACCATGCTTGCTGTATGAATTATTTAGATTTATTTATTAGTTAGAAAATATTTTAAATCTCAGTTTTGTATGAAATTATTACTATTATTTTTAGCCAATAAATAGTGAAAGCAGATCGTGAGTTAGTGAGTTGATCGTTAACCTTGGTACCAAGTGGTCATTTAGAGGGCCCAGCTCCGCACAATAAGGAACCTAGTGAGGTGTCCATTTATGGGACCCTAGTTAGGTGCCATCGGATTAGCCATTGGCTCAGTTTTATTGACATTTCAGGATAATTATGTGCAGAATAATTCATGTTTCTCTACTAATTGTTGCTATAGATTGATTAATTCATATGTAATTATATATGTAATATATTTCACATCAATTGCATGTATATGTTATGTATTTTGTTATTGTCCCATGTGGGTTGTAGTGGAGGCTCGCTCATTTGAGTTTTGATGAACTCACCCTCTCTTTTCCTTTCCTACAGGTCTGATTCACAGGTTGGTTACCCACAGAATCCTCATGATAGTGCTCTGACTTCCTTGGTGAGCTTAGCTTTGAAGTGGAGCTTATTGTCAATTATATCATTATAATAGAGCTCCAATAAATTGTGTGGCGGGATCACGGGACATGCATGATATTATTTTGAAATTTATGTTAATTGTTTTATTATGTCTGGCTTTGGCCTAGAATATGGATTTTATGCAGATTTAGGTTCAGAATTTATGTTTTAGAAATAATTCCATATTATCAAGTTTTAGTTGAACTTGACATATTTTAAATAAATTTGGGTTATTTATGCATATTAGTCGATCGCGTTCTGGGAGAACTAGTAGGGGCCCCGATCACTCAGCGTCTTAGGTCACGTTCTCTAGGTGGGTCGTGACATATATTAAATAAAATATCTAAATTGATCCCTCATAAATGTATTGAAAGATAAATTAATTTCTCAGAATTTAAAGTTCCAAATTAGTCCTCACGTTTTTTTTTAAAAAAAGGGACAAGCACATAACACAGTTAACATTTTGAGAACGTACACCCAATACTATTCTCATCTGAAAATAACACCCTCCCCATACATTGCATATATCATTGACGGTTTATCCAACTTCTGTTCACTCATACCATTGTAAACAAATATGTCAAAGAGGATTTCAATCCTTCTACCATCGTTCCTTTTCTCGTGCCGCCAAACCCAAATCCATTCTCTTCCCACCACGGCGGTCCCGTCTGCTAGAGATTCTCCGAATGGCCAAGTCCTTTTTATCAAAAAACCAACTCCAATATACACACAAATTTCCATTCACAATTTCTATTCTCAACCAGTAATTGATATTTTATCAAAGTGACAAATCATCAAAAGTAATTTCTCACCATCACAGTACCATAATTTATCATTTAATAAAATTCTATTAGTTAATAGCATAAAATATTTTTACATTTTTAATGTGTAAAAATTAAATTTTAAAGTTTAATCAACATGCTCTCAATTAATCACATTTCATGTCATTTTGTCCAAATTAAAATGGAAGACAAGTAAGACTTTGATGGAGTAGTATTTAAAACCAAAAAGGTTATATTCAATTTTATTACACTTGATCCTAAATCTTTCCATTAACCCAAGCATAACCTTAGTGCAAATCAAGGTTTACTTTGTAAAATTGTTAGATCATTGTGCTAGCTAAAAAGTTAATGCGTACAAGAGTCTTTTTGTTAATCTAAAACATATTTTGTTTTTTATTTGAAAAATTTAAAATCGTAATTTGAATAAAACCTTTTTCCTGTAATTTTTGCTCAAAGTATAGTTTTATAGTTGCAACCAGAAATCTAATATCACACCCTAATAGTGGCAATTTCTTTTGCTTAGCCTATTTTGATGTTGTCGAATTAAAACTATTTACGTTCAATAACGCTTCCTTCCTGCAATAATAATATACTACTATATATTAGCACTCCATGAAATAGACAATAACAGCTCCATACAGACATGCATGTATCTAACGCAGCCTGTGATGAGTGACGTGATGCAAGAGAACTGTTTAATGGTGCGTTCTACACTAGCTTAGTCTTTCATAAAGGTCTGGTGCCTCACATAAGTGTAGCATTCTTTACTTGACAAGTGTCTGACCATATAAATTTAGGTGGCATGCATAATTAAATAAAGGTGTTTGTTAATGTGACTATGCGTCAATGCGTACTATATCTATGGCAATGTGAAGCACTATGCAGTGGATATGAGTAGGCAGAGGACAATAGTGTTTTAACGCGTGAAATATATTGTTAAGTTTAATTATAGTAATTAGGTGGTGTTTAAAATATTATAGAATAAAAACTCCTGAAAAAAAATACTATATATTCAGGTTTTAAAAGATTAAATTCAGCTTGTTTGAATAAGTTTATAAGAGGGAAAAAAAAAACTTGTTTTTTAAAAATATACTTCTAGGATTTTCTAGCTAAAAAAAAGCAAAAGCAAAAGGAAATCAATTTTTTTGTTTTTCAGAAGCAGCAGAAAAAAGAGTACTCTTAGTTGATATTTGAAGTTATTTAGATTTAGAATTTATCCTCACAAATTTTATAAAAAGATAAAAAATAATTGTCCATTAAATCATCATATTTCATACGTTACCACACTATCATCCTCTATCTACGCGCGTTGATTGCTAAGCGCTCCACGCCGCCGAAGCCACGATAGGCATAAGCAAATGAGCAAACACTACTACGACAATAAATCTACTGCTGAACATCTCTCTCCCTCTTTCTTTATCCACCCGCCGACAGTCAATCCCCTCTTGATCCCCACCTCTTCCAATGGCTCTTCGAAAAAATAAGAAAGAAAACAAAGCACCTGTCTATGGTCCATTCCCTCTCCGAATGGGATTTTATTGATTTCTGGCCCATTTCTTCGTCGAACAAAAGACATATTCTACAATAAAACTTGATTAAAATTAGGAATTTTATTGAGAAAATTTGTTTGGTAAAGCTTAGAATTTCCTCGAGAAAATTAATCACATTCTTTTCTTCACATGGTGTTTGGAAACACTTAACTTGATAGAATTGAATTAAATTTTTATGTTTAGAATAAACTAGTATATTAAGGAATTTAATTCAATTTCTTGATTTGAAATGTATCTAAAAATAAATTGATTTACTTATTTTTATCATTTTGTCCTTTATTAATAAAATTTAATGGTTAATTAAACATATATATTCTACTCTTCAGCCTCTTCTCTCTCTTTTTCTTTGTCTTTAATGAACCAAGACAACGCCAACGCAAGAAGAAGAAGAAGGAGGCGCAATGTTCCTAGCCACCACTAATACCATTCGCACCTTGCCTACCAATCTTTCTTTGCGATTCGTGTTCATTTTTATTTTATTATTGTTTTTCTGTGAACAAGTAAGTAAAAACATGACTCAGTTGCTTGAACTTGAAAACACCAAGCAAATAGAGCATAGCTACAATCTATTGAGAAGAGACAGGGTTAAGCTGGAGAGTAAAGAGATAAGGAAAAATCTAAGGTTATTTTGGGTAGAACAATTTACAAGTTCAATTTCAATGGTAAATCAGACCTCATTTTGGTCTAATTTAGTTTTGTGCCTTTTGAAGGAATTGAATTCTTGTTAGATTTCAATTCCATATCAACAATTCGTCCCAAATCAAAGAATTGAATTTTAATTCTTAAATGAATTCAATTTCATACCTTTTTCAAACACCTTGTCAATTTCTTTCCCTTTTCCTTTAGAATCTCAGCAGCTTAGTGATTTCTAATACAAATGGTTTGCTTTTCACAAGGTTAGTGGGGAAAGGGTTTTGCTAAATCTTGAAGCGGACATTGACACTGAGCTTCTAAAGGGAAGGTGAACTTAAAGCTTTGTTGCTATTTTTTTTTTTTTTAAGTGGAAGAGCCACCATAAGGTGGGGAGAGGGGATAAAATGCAACGCAAGAAGGGAGCTAGGGAGGGAGATGTTTGACAAAGATTTTTTTCTCTTTTCTTATTAATTTTTTCTTTTAATTTACCACCTAGGTTTATATGGTGTGATATGTGTCAAAGTATCGAATGATCCACATGTTAGAGGCACCATTCCTTCATAAATGACAAAGGTACCGTAGAACGCACCTTGTTTAATTGGCCCTTTATTGCCGAATGTGGCGAAGAATCTTTCATGGCATGGTAGGCACAAAAATCTACATGTGTGGTAGACACAAGTTGGGTAACGCGGAGTGGAAGCTGTACCTGTACTGAATGTGCGGCTTAGTTGTAAACAACATACATTCTCCGATTTTCCACAAAAGTTTATGTACCAAAGCCCAACGCTGACCAAATCTGTCCGATGTCAATACGCACAACCAGTTCGGGTCAACGGGTTGACCGAATTCGTGTGTTTTTGCACATAACAATTGGATAATTTTGGTCTACATTAAAGAAGATTTTTGGTTAGTAAATGATAATACCCAACATACCATCTTAATTCTTCTTAAGGTAATTTTCAAAATGAGTGATCATCTTATCACACTAAACTTTTTGTCGTAAAAAAAGTTTTATACTAGTTTGAGTAAAGTGCTGCAAATATTAGTGGTTTATATATATATTAAAAAATGTTTTGATATATTAGAAGTTTTAAAAACATTTGACACTTTATTTTTCTAAACAAGTCATCAACTAGATCAACTCGATTAAGACATCGAGTTACTAGATCACTGATTTAATCAGTAGGCCATTAGTTCAACAAATTGAATAGGATTTAATTACTATGTAAAAATATAATGTTATAATGTAGTTCAAAAAAGTATCTAATATATATTATTACTTACACATTATAGCACAAAAACATAAATGGTCCAGTGGTAGAGTCTTCAAGACAAACATGATCGGTTCAAACTGGGTTTGACCGAGTTGATTGCAAATCCGATCTGATCCAACAAGAGAACCAAACCAGTTAGGTGGCTTATTCGTTGGTTTTCGGTCTAAATCAGTCGGTCTATTCGATTATGAAAATTATGATTTATAGAAAAAATCACATTTAATTTATGAGTTTAATTTTTATGTATTGATAGTTTAAAATGTTTTACATAGTCATTCAATCATGTACAAAGGTTTTTGGAAACCTTTAGTGAGATGAAATTAAATTGAATTCCATCAATAATTAAATTTAATTCTTATGTTTGGAATGAGTCAGTAAGTTAAAAAAATTGAATTCAATTTCTTGATTTGAAATGGATCTAAAATGAATTAATTTAATTATTTTTATTATTTTATCCTTCATTAATAGATTATGAACAAAATATTATATTTAAGTAAGGTTATTTTTATATTTTCATTTGTTAGAATTCAATTTCCACACCAAATTAGATTTCAATTTCATAGTTTTGATGAATTTCAATTCTAATCAGATTTTAATTCTTTGATTTATGTCTCTTCCAAATTAAGGAAAAGAATTCAATTCCTTCATAGAATTGAATTTTAGAAGTTTCCAAACACTTTAATATTCTTATATCAATAAAAATAATTAAGTCTTATATTTACTATTTAAAAAATTATATAAATAAAATAATTTGATTGAATAATAGTACAATAAATTTTTTTTTTCATATTATTAAGCTCTTGATTTATAAGCATGTGTTAATAACTTCTTTTAAAAAGAGGAGTCAAGGGTGTACAAACTCAAAGTCCCAATAAGAAAATGGTAATTTGGACAGAAGAAAATGATTAAAAACCAAATTTGAAGCGAACGTTGGCGTCCGAGGAAGGCTTCATTCATTCGTCTATTCCCACTTTGAAGAGACAACCAAACAAAGCAACGTTTGTTTGGGTTTTTTGTTGTTCTTCTTTTGTTTCTTCCTTCGGCCGAGGTCGGGGAGCCCACGGGAGCCGAGCCACTGCTCCAACGGACTCCTTCTCCTGTTCTTCCCTCTCCCCAGGTCCCTCTATCATCTCGCTCTTCCTTTTTTCATCATCTTTCTCTTTTTTCGATCTCAAGTTTTCATTTTGGCAACTGCTGAGTTTTTTTTTTGGCTGTTATTGGATCTGGGGTTGGTTGCTTTCATGTGAATTTTGATGGGTGTTTTTTTTTTTTTTCCCTTTTTCCTTGGTTTATGCCCCTTTTGGCTTCTGGGTGTTGGTGTTCTTTTGTCGTTTTAGAGTTATTAAGGGTTGTCCATGTCCCTATCCATTACTGTGGCTGGAATTTTTGCTTAGCTGTCTCATCCATTTAAGAAGTGTTTTTTTCAATTTAATTTGTTTTTTTTGTTTAAATTTCTGGTGGGGATGTGCTAGTATATGTTTCTAGTTATTTCCGTGAAGCTTAAGGCTTAGGAAGCTCAAATCTTAAAATGTTGTAACTTGTGATCTGACTTTTTGAAGTGATTAGTTGGGGTTTTTATGAGCTTTAATAATCTGCTATGCACTGGATTATTCGGTCTCATTGTTATAGCTTTGCAGATCAGCTGAATTTGAAGGAGGGAGAGAGAGGTTTTCCTGGCTGAAGGGTCAACATTTCGTTTTCTAAGTGCTTTTCTGCTCTCTACTCTCTTCACTCTTCAGATCCATGGCCTTGTGTGCCTATGTTATAGTGAGTGCCTTTGTCAAATATCAACCTAGTTGAGCTTCTTCATGGGTTTGACCTGAACTCGGGTTTTTTGGTTGGCTGATTTGTGTTTAATAATCTTGTTTGATCAAAGTGTGATAATTCCTATCTCCTGAATCAAACGTTTCAGAAGGAGATTTCTTAGGGTGAATTGCTTGTCACTGATCTTTCTGGGTTTGTTGAGGAATTAGGGAATTGTTATGGCTGTTGACAAGAGCAACAGCAGCAGTGAACCTTCGACTTCATACAATTGTTACAAAATAGCAAGCTTGACTGAAACAATATTAGACACAAAGCAGACCTCTAATCTGAGAGATCGGTACGATCTTGGGAAGCAGTTAGGGTGGGGACAGTTTGGTGTCATAAGAGCGTGCTCTGACAAGCGGACTGGAGAGGTATTGGCCTGCAAATCGATTGCGAAAGATAGGTTGGTTACTTTGGATGATCTGCGAAGTGTCAAACTCGAGATTGAGATAATGACTAGGTTATCTGGGCACCCAAATGTTGTAGATCTCAAGGCAGTTTATGAAGAGGAAGATTTTGTTCATTTGGTGATGGAGCTTTGCGCTGGAGGGGAGCTGTTTCATCGGTTAGAGAAACACGGACGGTTTTCTGAATCTGAAGCAAGGGTTCTCTTCAGGCATCTCATGCAGGTGGTTTTGTATTGTCATGAAAATGGGGTTGTTCATAGAGATTTGAAGCCTGAGAACATTCTCTTAGCAACTAGGTCATCCTCGTCTCCAATTAAATTGGCAGACTTTGGGCTTGCAACCTACATCAAGCCTGGTACTTACTTTTTTTGCTTCCTTTGCAGATATTACTCTTCTTTGCAATTTCCATTGCTCCACTGAAAAATGCGTGGTTTTCATCTTCAAATGTTGGGTTTCTTTAAGCAGGACAGAGTTTGCATGGGTTAGTTGGAAGTCCATTCTATATAGCTCCAGAGGTACTGGCAGGTGCATATAACCAAGCTGCTGATGTTTGGAGTGCAGGGGTTATTCTTTACATTCTACTGAGTGGGATGCCTCCATTTTGGGGGAAGACCAAGTCACGGATATTTGAAGCTGTTAAGGCTGCTGACCTGAGGTTCCCCTCTGAACATTGGGATCGCATTTCTGAATCAGCTAAGGATTTGATTAGGGGAATGCTCTGCGTTGAACCTTCTAAACGGCTCACTGCCCGGGAGGTTTTGGGTATGTTACACATTTTTTTCTTTTGCTGTTAGTCCCTAAATCATAATCATCAATTTGTAGGTGTTCATGGGAAAAAATTATTGGGAGTAATTGAGACAGGAGCATGATGATGAAATTTCAGTTGAGATGTAGACTATCATTCAATAATTAAGCATAGAAGGATTAGTCTTATCTTGTGATTACAAAATAACTTTAAATAATTAAGTATATTCTTATTCAGCTTAGCCAACTTTCGGCCTGACAATTCTGTTAGATTTTGTTATGGAGAATGGTTCCCCAATGAATTTATGCTGTAACGCTTAAAATTATTAAAACTAAAAGGGAAAATATGATGTCATGAAATTCATCCTATTTAGTCATTTATGATAAGCAGACCGTTGTGTGACAAATATAGTATGCAATTCTTTGTTTGTCGTTATCCCCAAAAGAACAAATTTGTTTCTATTATCTTGTATTGCTGCATAATTTTTTGTTTTGATTATCCAGCCTTCATCCTCTTTTTTGTTCCCTTCTCTCCTTTCTTCTGGTATCATTTGTCCACGGTTTTACTGACATAAATATCTTCTTGTGCATATGCCTTTACTTAGGACATTTTGCAGGCTTACATTCAGATTTCTCTTTTGCCATATTTTCTTCTTTTATAGCCGTTTTGTACTCTTAAACCTAATATTTAAGCTATCTCAATATCACCTGGTGAATTTGCTACAACTTAGCATATTTCTCAGGCATACACAGATTTCTCTTTTGCCATATTTTTGTTAGTTGCCCTTAAGCCCAAGAATCTTTATTTTCCCAGTTCATCAACCCATTCGGGAGCAGTTTATGTCCTGTATTCAGTTGAATCTTGAGGGCACTTTTTATTTTTGGTTGCATGGTTCTGTTTTTTCATAAGGGTAAATTACAATGATTTCCTCTAAAGTTAAGCAATATTACACATAATACCCCTTGATTGTTCATCCCTTTATCGAAACCCCTTACAGGGGTACTTAGTGTCATAATTACAGCGAGTGCTCGGTGTAACACACTATC
Organism: Dalbergia cultrata; assembly: GCA_031216105.1. Classification (NCBI taxonomy): domain Eukaryota; kingdom Viridiplantae; phylum Streptophyta; class Magnoliopsida; order Fabales; family Fabaceae; genus Dalbergia; species Dalbergia cultrata. The sequence continues at coordinate 8,074,792 of CM062346.1, forward strand.
AAAATTAAGGGGTGGTGAGTGTATATATCCATATTATCAAGGGAGGTCATTGTATAATTTTGCAAATCAAGAGTTATCATGTGTAATATCACCTTATTTCAGGGGAAGTTAGTGTAATTTATCCATTTTTTAAATGGTCTTAAAAGCTACCATTTAGGTTGGTTGAGTTATTGCTATGATGCAATTGAAAAATTGATCAGATGCACTGTGCTTCTGGTCTTCAATATTGCAGCCCTTTCCCCAATCACTCAAGCATAACAAGCACGGAAGAAAGAATGAGAACCCAAAAGTTCCATATTCTAATGTTCGCATAAACTTTTCCTTTGTAGATCATTGCTGGATGGAAAGCAATCAAACAAATCCTGAAACACTAAGTGAACAAAAAATTGGAAGTTGTGGAGAATGGGGTTTTGGTAATGAGTCATTCTCTGCCTCATTTATGTCCAGGAATCAGGACATCAGCTTTGGTGGTGGATCACCAACATGTGATGCTCAGTCACCAACATTCACATGCAGGTCATCATTTTCTTCCTTTTTCGCAGAGGCAGCTGCAACTCCTTGTTCTGTTTCTGGTGTGTTTTCATTTCAGAGCACAGGTGGTTCCAGCAGTCTGGAATTTTCTTCGCCCATTCCGTCAATGCCTAGCTTTGCATTTCTCAGCCCCGGTTCTGTTGTTGAGCAAAGGAGTCGTCCATTAGAGTTCTCAGCTGACACATCAGATGTGAATGCCATCACTGGAGGTATGTATATAGTTTTCTCTTTAAACTATAATCACTTTTTTCTTTTGCTTTTTACTCTTATACGTATATATTGCTTAAACTACCAGATTCTCCCCTTTGCTTTGGACCTGGCATTAAAGAAACAGACCGGAAGCCTATAGATGCTAAAAGGGCAGGCGGAACGAACGGGCATAGAGCATTGGGATTCCACAACAAGAGAAACCGGACGATTGGACTTGGTGAGCGTGAGCTTGACCTTGTGGTGACTGAATCAGTCATTCGCTGGTCATCATGCACACAACTTCCTACATCACTGAGATCATCTCTTGTCTGTTGAAAGTATATACTTCTAGAGACAGATTAGTCAAATAGCTTCATGCAGTGCCTAAAGTTGGCATGCTGGTACAAATTTTGCCTGGCGTAACACATTGTATATGATTCCCTAGTTTGCATTTTTGTTGCTTTCTTCTGGTTGGTGTGGGTTGTGGTTTAGATTTTGTGGCAGTTAAATAAGGCTTGCTCACTGTTTTTTTGTTGCTCTCTTTCTTCTTTGTTTACCTATGAGTGAGTTACAGGGATTCTGCCTGGTTTGTAAAAAGGAAGCTGTATCTTGATAGTACTCGTGTATCTTAATAGTACTCCATTTATCTCGGTGTAATTGTATTGCTTGGAAATGAAATGTAAATATGTTAAATTGTTATACTTGTTTCAGTTGGGAGGAGGGGAAGGATTTTAGTAATTTTGTACTTTCGAGCGTCATTTAGTGAATTGAACATTGTAACTTGAACTAAGAGGTCCACTGCACAATGCAATGAAACTTACGGATTTATGATGATATATATCTGTAGAAGTTATAGCACTAACATATATGCAATAAGTATAGTTTGTTTACGCTTTTCCTGCAAGGAAAACACTTTTATTCCTTAAAGAAAAATATATACAAGTTTGTGTAGTTTGTTTGAATAAATTGTTGCAGAATGAAAAAAAGAAGTCAATTTTATGTAGTTTTGTTCAGAAAAAGAATATAGTAGGTCTTGATTCTGTTCTTTTGCTTTTTAGTGTTTATGTTTCTGCTTTTATTGATTTGAAAGTATTTTTCATTTAGAAGTTTGTTCAAACAGAGTCAATAACTCTGATTACCATGCATATCCACTAGGCATGTTGAGCTATTTTGCTAGAGGACATGGGCAATCATAATTCTGATTTCTGAGAAAGCAGCATAGATCTGCATTTACTTAAATGATTTGGAGCGTTAATATTTGTTATCCCCAATAATAATAGGTAATAAAATATAAAAAAAGCACTATTAATGAGATGCAGTGAAAACAGTAGAATTGAAAGGCAAAAAGAGAACTAATCAAATTAGCAATCAAAGTTAACAAAATCAGGCGTGGCCAAATAAACTTTCTTATCTCGTTTTGATCTAAAATCATGTACAACAAAACTCAACGTTGCACATGTTGTGGCTCAATTACTGCACAGGGGATCCATCGTGGTATGTAGAGCTTGTGTAAGGGAACAATTCCTATGCAAATGATTGAGGAGCCGAAAAAAATTGAAAACATGAAACTATAAGAGTATATTTTATTTAAGTTCAAAAAAATGCTTTCATAATGTAATTTTTAGAAGGAAAAAACTTATTATCTTGAATTCAGCGAGAAAAGTAATAAAATAATTTTTCATTTGTTTTAATTCTTCTCTAAAAAAATATATCTAAGTATATTAAATTTTGTAGAATTTAATTTTGATACATTGACAATATTTTTTTTTTGTTTACAGTCATTCAATCATACAGTGTCATATCATTAAATCAAGTTTGACTCTCGAGAGCATTTGATTTGATAATAGCATAATTTTTTTATTGTTAATCTGTTTGATAATAGCATAGTTCTTAATATATATATATATATATATATATATATATTAAGAGTTATTCTTCTTTGAAAAATGCTTAAACAAACAGACTTCAAGTTTCGATGGAGCAAGAATGACCGCTTCTATTTCACAACAAAACTATCAAGAAAAATATTATGACGAAGTTATATATATATATATATATATATATGAATATGAAAAAAACACATTTTATGACCAACAAATTGTAAACGTGGTGGAGGGTGTTTGAAATTATTTTTATTTTCGTATAAAAAAATTTGATTTAAAAGATCTTAAATTTCCTTATTAAACAAATAAATCCAATCACACAGTGTGCAAAGAGAGAGAACATGAAGTTAACATCAGGCCCGTTCATTTCCGCGTGCAGGTTACACAAAGGCAAAGGTAACTCGCGCATCTTAGCCGTAGGTTTTTATTCCTTCCCCTTTTACGACCTCCTTGTTACTTGTAACCTGCTAAGCTAGGTTTGAGTTTTGTGTTTTTTGTGTTGTGGCTGCTGACATTGCATTGAACTGAAACATAGTGTGCAAGAGCCGCAATTGGCTTCTTCCACTTCGCATGCTCCATAATCCTCAATCTGACCCACCAACATCATCGCCAATGGAATCCTCTAACACCAGCAAAGAGCAAGTGCCACCCCAACCCGAGGACCCCGAGAAGAAAAAGAAGAAGGAAGAGAAGGTTTTCTTTCATGTTTGCTTCAAAATTTGTTAACTTTGTTGAGTTTTTTCAATGATGGATGAAAAACTCGGGATTTGCAGGAATGGGATTTTAAAAAGAAACGATTTTTTTAAACCCCTTTTATTGAATTCATAGTTCTGATTGGAATTGAAGAACTTTATTTATTAGTGTTATTGAATGGCTGCGAAGTTTTTTTTTTTCATCTTTAATGATTTGAAGCCGTTTCTGGGTGGAATGCTAATAGTACTACTATCGAATGGATGCTTTTTTTGTGGCTTTTGTGGGCAGGCTAGAGAGAAGCAATTAAAGAAAGAGAAGTTTCTTCAAAAGCAAGCTCAGGTAGCTAACGATTCCCCTGCGGTGCAATAGCAACATCTGATCTTGTTCAATATGATATGAAATTGTTTGTGCTCTTTTATCAATTTGATATTGTAGATAATAATGTTTGAAATTTCCACCTTATCCCCTTTTTGGTGTTAGCAGCAGCAGCAAGCACAGCAATCATCCAATGCCTCTAAGAAGAGCGAAAAGAAAACTGTCAAAAGGGGCGCAGATGACGAGAATCCTGAGGACTTTATTGATCCTGAGACTCAGTTTGGTGATAAGAAACGCATGTCTCAACAAATGGCAAAGCAGTATAGTCCAACTGCTGTGGAAAAATCGTGAGTGTTGATTCCATCTTTGTATTCATTACACTCATTATGTGAAATGCTTATCTTTTATGCTTGCTGCAATTTAGGTGGTATGAGTGGTGGGAGAATTCAAAGTTTTTTGTGGCAGATGCTAGCAGCTCCAAACCACCTTTTGTTATTGTGAGTGTCCTGCTGAAATTCATATATGTTAGATCCTGATGACATGTGAAGTGTTGTTTGCTTCCAATGCTCCGCTTGAGAGTGGCAATTTTTTTTTTTTCTTGGATCCTTAAAGTGAAAATCTATTGGTCCATTTCTTCAACTGCTTTGCCTTGTATTTTGTAAACTTCATCAAAATTCAATAGTATTACATAGGGTGTCTAAAGGTACCAGAAGAAATTCCACTAAAAGATTCTCAAATGTTCTGCTATTGATCAATGGATGACTTTTTTGGATTTGAAATGAAATATACTGTTACTGATCTTGCTTTAATTTGAAAAGATTTAGGCTATATGCTCTTTCGTACTGTTTTTGAGGTACATGCAATGTGGCTGCAAAAATTCAGCTGATTTGATAAAGTCACAAGTTTTTATCCCTCTTTATGTTCATTGAGATTTGGATTATTATTTTAGGTTTTGCCTCCACCAAATGTGACTGGAGCTCTCCACATAGGTCATGCTCTTACAGCTGCAATTCAGGTATTTATAACCAATTTTCATTATTCAGTCTAGCTGTTCAAAACCGTTTTCTTAATGTGATTTATTGCTTGCAGGACACTATGATTCGTTGGCGAAGGATGTCTGGATACAATGCTTTGTGGGTGCCTGGGATGGATCATGCTGGGATCGCCACACAGGTTCTATTTCCAAATTCTCAAGATTATATGTAATTCTATTTTTGCTTCTGAGCGTGGTGGATTTCTTGTAAAATATCAGATTCCAAGTCACAATAACATTATTATCTTTCCATTTTGTCACATATCTCTCTTATCACAATTCTCAAGTTTTTGGCTAGAAACAAAATGGATACTTATTTTTCCACACAGTTAAGAAGGCAAGGGAAGTATTAGGAGAGAAGGTTTTACCTACAATTGTGTGTCAATTGTGTCATAGTGTCATTGGCTTTAATTGATAGTTTAGGCCCTAATCAATTTTTAGTTGTGGCTCTCTGCTCATATAACATTGTTTTACTCTTCAGTGATATATATCTTTATAAAAAAAATATATCTTAAGTGTTCTGTTTCCAGCCTATCTTTTATTTGTTTGATGATGTTGAATTTTATGAAATATGAATGCTATTTCACAGGTAGTTGTAGAGAAACAGATAATGCGTGAACGAAAACTATCCAGGCATGACCTGGGCCGTGAGAAATTTATCGCCGAGGTCTGCTTTGTACCAGCCTTTGAAATCAAGGTTTTTAATAACTTGATAGCCTCTATTTGTTCTAACGACCTACTTTGGTGAATATTGGCAAAAATAGGTGTGGGAGTGGAAAAACAAGTACGGGGGCACAATATTACAACAATTACGTCGATTAGGAGCCTCTATGGATTGGTCACGTGAGGTAAATGTTTAACTTTTTTATTATTCACTGACTTTAGTCAATGTTAATGGCCTTTTTTCATGGGATAAAATGAAGAATTTATTCAGAATAAGGAGGAAGATTACTTGAGCTCAAAAGAAAAATCTATTCGATTGTACGTTCAATCTATAAGAACCCTTATAAAACACTGAGCAGAGACCAACAATAAAGCTAAGAAAACTGAAAAACATACTTGTACAGTATAAGTTCATCTGTCTCATGCCATTTCACTGTCATAACATGGTACTTTGTTTTCATATGTATGTATCTTTCTTTTTCCAGTGCTTCACAATGGATGAGCAAAGATCTAAGGCTGTGACAGAGGCTTTCGTGAGGCTTTACAAGCAAGGCCTTATCTATAGGTTGGGTGGACATTAGCAATACATATTATGTTATTCTTTTATTCGTTACTTCTGAATTCTAGGGTCATCATTAATGCTTATTTCATTTTTTAAATTTTCACTCAAACCTGAACTAATAAGATCCTTAAGATTTAGATACATTTTAAAAAAATCGACATGGTAAATCATATATTCATATCATACATATTCTGTGAATTAAGTTAAATTCAAACACCATGCTGATAAGTTTATTGTGCTCCTCAAGTTCTCAACTTCCTGTAGCATGGTTTATACTTCAATTTTCTGTGTTGCCTATCCATATTATGTGATTCTAATTATTTTTTTTATGGTAATTGTTTCAGGGACCTTCGTTTAGTGAATTGGGATTGTGTATTACGTACAGCAATATCTGATATTGAGGTATGCAATGCAGTAATTTTCTATTCATCTGATGCACTGCATGTCGAATGTAATTGCTTTACTGCATGCAGGTGGATTATATTGATATAAAAGAAAGGACTCTGCTAAAGGTTCCAGGATATGGCAAACCAGTGGAATTTGGACTTTTGACCAAATTTGCATACCCCTTAGAAGGGAACCTAGGTGAAATTGTAGTTGCCACAACTAGAATAGAAACTATGCTTGGTGACAGTGCTATTGCCATACATCCTGATGATGACAGATACCGCCCATTTCAAGGAAAATATGCTATTCATCCATTTAATGGAAGAAAACTTCCTATAGTTTGTGATGCTATTCTTGTTGATCCAACGTTTGGTACAGGTGCTGTAAAGGTATTCTCTATATGTATGACTAAAAGCTTTGTTAAAAGTTCTTTTTTAGCAATTTTGTATACATCATGGTACTTCCTTTGTTCCTTGCAGATTACACCTGCCCACGATCCCAATGATTTTGAGGTGGGAAAACGTCACAACCTTGAGTTCATTAATGTTTTCACTGACGATGGGAAAATAAATTCCAATGGTGGCCCTGAATTTTTAGGCATGCCACGATTTAAAGCTCGAGAAGCAGTAAGAGAAGCATTACAAAAGAAGGTATTGCTATCATACATTCATTGTTGCATATGAATCTTAAGTGACAATACTTCTGTGGAATTTACACATCTATGCATGTGCGACTATACTAATGATAGTAATGATTGCTTCTTTTGGTGACTGGAGGGGCCAAGGGGGATTATGATTTATATTATTTTTGTTTTCAATATGTTGCATGTCATGTTCTTTTGGCACCTCATTATATTATATTTATTACTAATTACCTGTCATAATTCTGCTATAGTTATTTGCCATTATACTTGTATTTGGGTCAATCTTCAGTGAGAATGTGTCCGAGACCCTATGTGTCATGGAACACAAGTTTTGGGTGTTTCCTTATTCTTTATGTTCTTCTTTTGTATAGGGCCTTTATAGAGGTTCTGAGAACAATGAGATGCGCCTTGGTGTTTGTTCAAGAAGCAATGATGTTGTGGAGCCCATGATAAAGCCCCAGTGGTATGTCAGTTGCAATGATTTGGCAAAACAAGCTCTTCATGCTGCCACTGATGAGGAGAACAAGAGGCTAGAAATTATTCCCAAACAATATTTGGCTGATTGGAAGAGGTGCTTATCTTCTTTGTTTGCCTCTTGCAATTTTCCATAATGAGCAATTACAAAATTTACCTATTAGAATTTGACTCTGCAATGTGGTCTAGGATTCAAACCACACTGCAATGAGTTCCATCTTAGCATCTGTACAATAATCTTTCTATTAAGGAGAAAGGTTTCAAGATTGAGTTTGGCCGTTTGGTAGAGCTCAAGACTGAAAATGAGGCAAATAAAATCTTGATAAATATCATAAATTTTCCACTCAACTAGGTATAGGACAAACACCAAAGGCAAATTCTTGACGGTTTTGTAATTGTACATGTATTCTGAGTGGGGGTTTTTAGATCAAATTACTTTTATGACACAATGGCATTGGTGTGGTTGGCATGCTCTCTAGATCTGATTTTCATGCTCCTGAGCCATTTTTATAGCTATTTTTTTAAATTGTATCATACCATGTCTGAGTTAAAGTTTTCAAGTTTTACAGATGGCTGGAAAACATACGTGATTGGTGCATTTCACGCCAGCTGTGGTGGGGCCACCAAATTCCTGCATGGTATGTCACTTTAGAAGATGACAAACTACAGGAATTTGGTGCTTACAGCGATCATTGGATAGTGGCAAGAAATGAACAGGAGGCCCAAGCTGAGGCTAGCCAAAAGTATAATGGAAAGAAGTTTCATTTGATCCAGGATCCAGATGTACTTGATACATGGTTTTCTTCTGGTCTGTTTCCATTATCTGTGCTGGGCTGGCCTAATGACACCGAAGACCTGAAGACTTTCTATCCAACTTCTGTTTTGGAAACGGGCCATGATATCCTATTCTTTTGGGTTGCGCGTATGGTGATGTTAGGAATGAAGTTGGGTGGCGATGTTCCTTTCACAAAGGTGAGGTTACTGTCTTGTGATGATCATTTAGGTAGAGATTTATTCTTGTGTATGCATATTGCATGCTGGGTGTTTCATGTGACACTCAGTAAAAGGAAATAGATCCTCTTTTGTTATCATGTGTGATCTTTCATTATTAATTCTTTTATGTCTATTGTCTTGTTTGGGTCTCAGTCTTAAATCATTGGAGAGAGATCACGTATGATAGAGTCATGGAAAATTTTGACATGAAGGATCCATTCCCCCAATAAATGTAAACTATAGCTTCTGGTTATGTGTGCCTAAGAAATTTAGTCAATGACTTTATGTGTCATGTGAAAATTTGACATGAAAGGATCCATCCACCTAGTAAATATAAACTATATCTTTTGATTGTGCATGCCTAAGAAATTTAGTCAATCACCTCACAGATGTACTTTCAACTGTATACAGATTTATTTGCATCCCATGATTCGTGATGCACATGGGCGCAAAATGTCCAAGTCATTAGGAAACGTTATTGATCCCATTGAAGTGATAAATGGGATATCACTTGAAGGCCTACATAAGAGGTTAGAGGGTGGTAACCTGGACCCCAGAGAACTCGCTGTTGCAATAGAGGGCCAGAAGAAGGACTTTCCAAATGGTATTGAGGAATGTGGTGCAGATGCTCTCCGTTTTGCACTGGTCTCATATACAGCTCAGGTGTCAATCTTTTACCAATGTCTGTGACAGATTTTTATCACCAAATTGCAAATTTGTGATTTACTTGCGTTATTTTCTTCTGTTTCAGTCTGACAAAATTAACCTAGATATTCAAAGGGTGGTTGGATATCGCCAATGGTGTAATAAATTGTGGAATGCTGTACGATTTGCTATGAGCAAGCTTGGAGAGGATTATATTCCTCCTGCAAATTGGAGTCCAGATGCTCTTCCATTTAGCTGCCAGTGGATACTGTCGGTGTTAAATAAAACCATAACCAAAACAGTGAAGTCTCTAGAAGCATTTGAGTTCTCGCAGGCTACCACTGCTGTGTATTCTTGGTGGCAGTATCAATTGTGTGATGTCTTTATTGAAGTGATTAAACCTTACTTTACTGGTAATGATCCCAAGCTTGCTTCTGAAAGGCGCCATGCACAAGATACTTTGTGGTTTTGTCTCGACAATGGCCTTCGTTTGCTCCATCCTTTTATGCCTTTTGTCACGGAAGAATTGTGGCAGCGTCTTCCTTCACCCAGGGAATGTAAGAGGGCAGAGTCTATCATGATATGTGAATATCCATCAGTGAGAGAGGTCAGTCTGGTATTTTAGAAGATAAATTTCAGCATTGTCTCCTTTCAGTTATCCCTTTAGTGTGTATTATCCTTAATTTCTCTGTAATATTAAGTAATAGATTTTTTTATTATTATATTCATTATTAATGTTCTGTTTTCAATCTCAGGGCTGGAATAATGAAAAGGTGGAGAGTGAGATGGATCTTATTGAGTCTACTGTTAAATCTCTCAGGTCACTGGCAAAAGAAAGACGTGATAGGTATGTGGAAGCAACTTTGCTTTTATTCTAGTCTAGTGTTTTCTGCTTTCTGTTTTGGGGATCATGTGAGGAATTGTTCAAGGAAAAGAAAGAGTTGCATAATTGATGACTTGAATTTCTCTGAAAAATAACCACATCAAAGCAAAGCAAACAGAAAATGAAAACATTTGAGGAGGCTATGGGCCTGTGGCCTCTGCATAATAACTTTGTATTTATTTATGTCAAATATTGATTGATTTCTCTACTAACCAGATTGCTATTCAATCTATATGTTTTCCTGATTCCAAAAATGATGCTTATGTTGCTAGGCAACCGGGTTTTGTTCTCTGCTTAACAAGGGGGGTTGAAGAGATTATTGCAAGCCATCAGCTGGAGATTGTAACTCTAGCAAATCTTTCATCTTTGGCTGTAAGTGGGACAGATTGCTAGAAGTTGCTTTGTTCTATTCTCATTCCATGCATCTTGTGCATCTTTGTAAAACTCGGACTGGACCGGCCGATTCGAACCGGAAACCGGTGAACCGGCCACCTAATCGATCCGGTTCATCAGTTGGACCAGAACTGCATTTGACTCGGTCAAACCCGGTAACTGGAGGTTGAACCGGTGCATTGACTGGCTGACAAGGGACGACACAGAAATTAATGATTAATTTCAAAAACTCCCTGTGTGGTTCGAACCCTGTTACAGCAGCCACAAAGCATGGTCACCTTCCACTAGACCAGCTTCTCTTTTGTTATATTATGTGACAAGAAATATATACATATTACATAGTAATTCCCATTTAGCAAATAATCCAAAAATACCGACTGTGCATGCCATGGGAATGGAACCCTGTACAGCACAGGGGTAGGAGTACTAAGCAAGTGTGATTACCACTAGGCCACTTGCTTTGTTTTTATAATATGTCGCTAAGAATATATATATTACATATTTATTTGCATTAAATTATAAATTTATATATTTATTTAATTCAATTCAATTCAACTGGTTGAATCAGTGACCCAATGACCCGGTGTTTTGGCTGAGTCGATTATCGGTTCGGTTTTGATAAATATGATCTCATGTATCCTGTCATTATCACATAGCACTCGATCAACATATTTATGCTGTTTTTATGTTTCTCAGGTAATCAATGAAAATGATGCTGTTCCATCTGGATATGCCAATACAGTGGTGAATGAAAGCCTTTCTGTTTATTTAGAGCTTCAAGGAACAAGTTCAGCAGAAGCTGAGCTAGGAAAGATGAAGAAGATAGATGACCTGAAGAAGTAAGTTTATGTTGGATTGTTTTTCAGAACACTTTCTAATATAGCAAATGGTACAGCAAACTATGATAAGTTTGCAAATCATGTTGGGCATTTTCAATTATGTTGTTTCCTAATAAAATAGTTATATATGCTTAGAGGGTAGATTTTAGGTGGAGTTTCATATTGGTGTCAAACCGCCATTTAAATTACTTGGTTTTCTTTTATCAAAAGTAATGTAAGTTTATTAACATGTAAACTTGTTATGCTGAGTGGCTCTTAACTTGTGAATATGCAGGCAAATAGAAAAATTGGAGAAGATTATGAATGCTCCAGGTTATGAAGAGAAGGTCTTGCCACAAGTTCGAGCTAAGAACCAGGAGAAGCTAGATTCCCTAAAGGAGCGTTTACTGCTTGAGGAAACGGCTGGACTGAGTCTAGCTTCAAAGTAATGAACTCGATTGATCATTAGTTTTCGTTTCATGAGCTTCACTTATAGTATTTTTTAAGCCTAACTGTAGGCCGTTATACACCATCTCTTTTTGCTAAATTAGTGCAAATTTTGGTATTTTTTACTCACTGAGATTTTGGAGTTGTTGGTGACCCTTACTCCTGTCTATTGCTTTTGCAATCCCCCCCCCGCGGCCCTTTTTTCTCTTTTTATTGGATGTTGCTATTGCACTATATCATTGTCATTGGTTCGGAAGGAAACTCCTCTTGTTACAATAGATGCTTAGAAATTTGATCAATTTAAAAGAGAAACGGAACTGCTCGAGATAAAAGTATGAGCCAGTTGCTATAAGAATGGGTAAATAGAGTAAAAGGAAAAATTGTCACCTCATATTCGTAGCTCAGTGTTAAGTCATGATGATCTATTTTTAAGAGCGCATGTAATGTTCCTGAAAAAAAGTACACAAGTTTGATCAGCTAATCTCTGATTCTTGTATTAGGGGCTTAATTGGGTGGCAAGAATAAGATGAATGAAATTCCTTAGAAGGCAAAATTTTGTTATAAATGCAACTCTCATACATTCACCATAGTTTATTTGAATAAATTTCGTAGGCTTGCAGTATGATTTTAAGATTGGCATCCTGAGCAACTAAGAAGGCAACAATAAATTGGAATGTGCCAAATGTATATAATTTATTTTCGTCCTTCAATACTTAAAAATTGATGAAATTCATATTAAAAAGCAAAGGATTATATTCTCTATTTGCGATTCCAAAAAAAGAAAATAAAATTCTTAAAACATGTAAATATATGAATGCATTTGAATTTTTTTTTCCTATTTTTGGAATTCTACCCGTTCATCAAGTTCTATAATTAAGAATTCAATTAATTCGGTTTAATTAATAAACATCTCAAATATAGTTTTAGGTCTCCCAAAAGAAGCTTTATCCATTCCTAAAATTTGAACTTGAGACACTTTGTACATTAAGATTTTGAAGAGGAAAAAAAGACTATAAAATTTAAAATCTTATACTATAAACACTTTTTTATTCTCCTTTTTTTAAAAAATTTAAATTTACAAATATATCTTTATTTAAAAGATCGAAAACAATTAACTAGTACAACCAAACCCTATATTGATACAATGATAGTTGAGGAAGACTTTAAGAGTATGTTTGTGAGTTTGGATTTTTGAGGGAAAGGAAGGGGATGGGAAGACTTATAGTGTAAAATTATATTACAAGTCCTCCCCTCTCCTCCCTTTCCCACTAAAATTTTAACTCACAAACATACCATAAAGGAATACCTTAAACATATATATTCAAAAAATAAACAAACTAATCACAGCTATTTATGTTTAATTGTTAAATATACATAAAATCATAAAAAATAATCCCTATTTTAAGCTTTTTTTTTTTTTTTTGGTAAACCCCTATTTTAAGCTTTAATCATCTTTTTTTTAATCGTCCGTACTAGTAAAAAAATCACAGGTACGGACAGGCTATCTTCTACGGGCCTAAAAAATACAAACAACCTCTTAACGGCCCAAAAATATTATAACAAAGGGAAAAAGAAATAATTGCATTTGAAATTAAATGGAATAACTCCACAAGGACACTTCAGCATCATCAAATAATTCCACGTCATCACCGCCATACTCACTCCCCAAGTAATGTGTCGGAGACATCAACGCCATGGTCCTCCACATCTCCGGCACCCCTTCCTTCTCCTCCTCCGCCGCCGTCACTGCAACCTCCTCTGCCACCGCCGCATCACCACCCTCCTCTCGCCTAACCTCAAAATTCTCCAACTCCGCCACCGGCCTGAACGCCTCCGCCGCCTCTGCCGCCGCCCTCTGGATATCCCTGGCGTCCGACGTGGCAGGCACCGGGAGGCAGGCGGAGTCGGCGAAGTTGAGGCAAGCGGACCTCCCTCTCAACGCGATCGCCGCCACGTCGTGCGCACGTGCCGCCATCTCGGCGTTTGGGAATGTTCCAAGCCATATCCTTGTCTTCTTGTTTGGCTCCCTGACCTCGCAAACCCACTTGCCGGAGTTCCTCCGCCGCACCCCGCGGTATACAGGGTGGCGCGTCTCCCTGAACTTCTTCCTCCCCGCCCTCTTCTTCGGGTGGCTAGCAGCCAAAACCACCTCCCCCTCCGACGCCGGCGACGACGACGACATAATACTAATACTCTCCGAGCTGCTAGTACCCGCTTGTGGGTCGTTGAGATGAGTGAGGGAAAACATGTTAATCGGTGGAAAGTTTGTAACTTTGAAGTTGTCTGAGTGAATGGAACAGTGTGCTGAAAAGGGTCAGTTTTCTGTGTCTTTTGTTATTGTTGTTGTTGTGTTAAGGGTTTGTGTGTTTGTGCTGTGTGGTGTGTTATTTTGGGAGGGAAAGTGAGAATTGAATTGGATGGGGCATATATAGTCTGTGGGAAAAGGGGGGGGGGGGGGGGGGGGGGGAGTGAGATTGTGTGTTTCAAGGAAAGTGGCAACACGGTGGTGGGGATGAGGAGGAGACAGCTAACTAAGGTTAGCCACTTGAGGGGTTCTGGATTTGGATAGTTCCTTCCCACACGGTATGGACTATGGTTAAGGAAAGTACAGTGAGACAGAAAGTGGGGGCCTGCCTATGGCTTGCAAGTGGGACTTGTTATGAATTTTCTGTGGTGTTGACACGTGTAATCATTGTCCCAAAAACGGCTGTTTTCTAGAATTTATAATGTATTTATTTATGGAAATGGATAGGAATTAGCAAGTGTTTTGATTGACTGAAAGGGAAAGGGGAAGGTGTGGGGAGGTGGGAGTGCGGATGATGTGTCATGAGAGAGAGCGAGAGGGCACTGGTGAAGTGATCCTGTGAGTCTTTATCATAGTCAAAGGGATAGCCTTGAGATTCTTTGGTTTTCTGGGGGGATTTGCTTTTGGTTTTGGCTGTGTCAGTCTGACGTAGAGATGGGAAGTGTTCTGAAGCGAGAGAAGACAACACACCACACTTTGACCCTTTGGTTAAATTATTTCATTTTTAGTTAATTAGGTGTTTTCGCAAGCTGGATTTGCGTAGGGAAATCATGCTTGCATCATATGGGGCAACTCATGAACAGTTGTTCATAGTTCATAAGCACATGTTCAAAAAATCCGTTGTTTACTGATTTCGGGTACTCCACGAATACAAGTAGGCTTCTTTTTCTATCATTTTGTTTTTCTTTTTTTTTTTTAGTACAATCTATCATTTTGTATTAACGTAATTAAAGTTGACGAGTTGTTCGATAGTAGTTAAAAATATTACCGGTAAACCGTTTTTGATGTTTTGTATTACCAAATAGAATAATATATATGATAAATTTGAACAAATGGATGACATGGAATGAATGGAATTTGTCATCTTTAATTTTTTCTCAAAACTTATGCAGTCGAATCTTCTTATTCCTCGTATATTTATGTTCTGTTTTAAGTTAGAAGAACTTCTTGTTTAACAAATTTAACACATTCATTATTTGTAATTTTACATTCTACGTCAAATTCAATATGTCTTTTTGAAAAAAATTCAGTGAACTCTTGATTTCAGTTTTGAACCGCCATCGTTTTTTAAATCATTTTTTTATTCTCTGATTCTAGATTTTAGATTCAGCTAAGTTGTAGGTTTTCAGTTGAAAAATAATACCATGACCCAGAAAAAAAAAAGTTGAAAAGTAAGTAATGCGCGTGGGTTTGTGCTTGTGGCCCAAAACCCAAGCCCAACGAACGGAGGATTAGAAGGTTCTCCGAGAGGAGAAAAAGAAGTAATAAGGAAAAATTGCAATAGAGTTGTGCCAATAAGAAATAGGGAAAAAGAAGGAAAAAATATATATATATATATAAAAAGGAGTAGGGTGGTGGCGGTGGGACACTGCAAAATAAAGAGGGGACCAAGGGAGCTGCCATGCTATGTTTGACTTTGGCCCTTTTGTGCTAAAACAACTTAACGGAACACCTTTTCTGAGGTGACATCCCACATTTTCCAAAACGCGGTTGACGGTTAATAACCGTCCTTTGAATTTTTTTTAAACTATTACAACTGTCTTTTTCTGTACAAACAAAGATAATTATAATGAGTCTTCTGTGACAAAAAATAATTTATATATAGTGTTTTTATAGGTGATTTACACTAATATGATAAAATGGATAAATTTACTTGTATATAGTGTTTTGGAATCCGTCAATGACGAATTCAATAAAAAAAATATTATTTTATCAGATTCTGATTCTAATTTTGATGACGAGTTTTTGTGTTAAAATTATTTTATTAAATTTGCCATTGGCGTATTTAATAAAATAATATTTTTTATACTGAATTTACTGTGAACTCAACATAATTTTTTTTTATTGAATCTGTCTTTAACGAATTTTATACTAAAAAACATCATATTAGGACAAAATTTTTCAAAACACTATATTGATATAAATATAACATCTAAATCTCATATGTTTAAAAAAAAAAAAGAGCCCTTCTGTGATACTAGCTATTAAATATTTATTTATTTATTACTATTTTATATAATAAAATATTTAGACTTTATTATGTGTAAATAATTTACATGAAATACCAATATTTATAAAGAAAAGAAACCTATTGAAATGACATTTACAATTAATAGTATTAGCAGTTTGATAAACTCTATTGTTAAGAATATTTCTTTTTTTTTTTTCCAATTCTTAGGAGTATTTATTTATTTGATAGGTGAGACACTAATATATTGAGATATGATGGTCAGATGTGTAAGTTGAGATATTTACAATGATTTTTTTTTTCATATACATATCTTGGAATCAAACCCAACCCTACATGTGTGAGAGATGTAAATCCCTCTCATTCTTAACAAATTCTTATTATTTATGTTAAGAATCTTAGAATCAAACTAGACTGGTCAAAATTAAAATAGATAAGTGATGGAATAGAACAACCATTAGTAAACAAATAGTGTAATGAATTCTTTTTTTTTAAAAAAAAAATGAGGAGATTTAAACTATAATTGACGCTGACAATTCCCTTTATTATAACAATAACAATAGTGTAGAATACTTTTTTTTTTCTCCGTCTTGGAAAAACAATCTGTTAGATGAGTCATGAATATTAGTAGTACCCCGTTAAGGAAAAGATTACGACTACAGTTAGTGTAACAGTTACAAGAGGATATTCTCTTGGATTAGGTTTAGGATTCTAAAGAAAACGACAGAATGGGTTGCACCGGCATTCATTTCCGCGGAAACGCGTAGAATACGTGGATTTGTTTTTCCTTTCCACGTACGAAGCAACCAGATGATGCCATGGGCTCCCACAAGATTCACCCATCTTGGGCTATCTAGTATGTGGGCCCACTTCAAAATTGAATTTTTTAGACATTTGTAGATTTTTTTTGCTATTTTTAATTGACTTTGGGTCCATGCAGTGGCGATTTGACCTTGGAAAAAGTTGGTCCTTTATCCTCAATCGATTAATGGCTATGACCCAAAAAAAAATTTTAAAAAAATCCATTAGCGGCAGATACCTGTTTGACCCTACAAAGTTAGCGATAACGTTGGTTGTTTATTTACAAATACTGACTTTAAACCACGAAGCCGGTTGAGGAAAATATTTTGGTAAATTGAATTTAATTCTGTAACAATTGAATTTATTCCATACATTCTTAAATTGAGAAAGAAATTGCCATGAGAAAAGACAAAAATAGTGTCCTAGAGTAAGTCATCACATGCATTGTTTGGCACCAAGTTTCTATCATGGGCACGATGGGGTTTTTGTTTTTTTGGGGTAAAGAAACATAGGCCACAGAATGCGATAGTGATTGGCTGATAGAAGATAGCAGAAAGGGCGAAGAAATAGGGCCCGGGACACCGTATAATTGAGGCCTTTTTTTGGGACAAAGACCAAGAAGGAAAGAAAGCAAGAAGTGGGGGCATTTTGACTAGCAGCAGTTAAATTCCGGGAAAACATTAGGAGCCACATGTGCCCACCTCTCCAATGAAATAGTGCTATTTCCTAACATGGGTTGCTCTATGGTATTCTATTTTTCTTGTGACTAGAAATACATTGACAAGAATAATGACAATTTGACATAGTCTTCGATTTCCAGAGGGTATCAAAACTATCAATTAAAGGTACATGCTAGGATTCGTTTTCTAGATATAGATTGAAGATAGAAATATCTACAAGTAGTATTCCGTTATCTCGTCACCACGGGCGGGTTATAGTCAAAAGAGTGTTCAGTCAAGGCAAAACACGCTCTATCTAGCTAGCTAGACCCTGCATTACTTGAAACGTTTCATAGAAATTTTACCTATGGTGAGAAGAATTCTTCATCTGTTCACATCCCTATTTAACCACATATCTAGTCATCTGCATCTTACAATTTGTAATTTGATTTTGCTGGTAATTAGTATAAAATAAGATTATTCTCTATGCTTTTGAAAGCTAATTTGATAGGAGTTTGGCTATCATAATTATTATGACTACATGCATCTAAACTGGCAAAAAGAATGGATCAATATAACCAAAAAGGGCAAGTCTTTTTTGTTTTTCCCTTTTTTTTGTGTCCTTCTGTATTCAAAAGGATAAATCTTTTTTATTATCTATCGAAATTTTCAACAACTTAATTATTCGATGAAGAAGTTGATTCCCTTATACGTGAATAATTCAAGCCCAGCCTATGTGTTTCTTATTAATTAGAGGCTTATACCTATAGTATAATATAATATAATATGTTCTACAAATTAAGAGAACTTTTTTACTCTTTTATCTAAAATAATATATTCAAAATTTGTTGAATACCAATTACTTTGGGTCTATTCAACAGAATTTTTTATTTTGATATCATTTTTTTATTTTTAAAATTTTTATTATCAATGATCAAATTAAAGACTTAAAAATAAAAAAAATTATAAATGTAATTTTTAAACTATGAAAAAATAAACATTAAAAAGATAAATCCTGAATCAACATAAATATACAGTAGTTATTATTATGCTAATATAAATAATTACTAGCTCACTTTAATAAAGTAATTTGTATACCCAAATAATTACTCACTAATTTGTCTAGTTACGTTAATCTTCTTAAAAGTGGCCTCTTTAAAAATATTTGGCATAAATTGCGTAGATGATTAAAAAGGGTTGTCAATATTATTAACACTTAGTTAGTTCAAGAGGCTTCCTACCTACTTATTTTCTTTAAACAAGGTCTCAAGTTCAAGTTTACATAATAAAAATAATAATAATTAAAAAAAAACTAGCATTTGGAGAACTTTGCTTTCATATTAGGCTAAAAAATATTTCGATAAAAGTAGAACTCATCAAACCCACCAGGATGGAGGCAGGCGAGCAAAAAGGACTTTGCAAAAGCAGTGTATCTGAATAATTCATATTGGACTAACTTAAATCAAAGTTATTATATTATCACAATTTATGTTCTTTATGTTTAAAATCTTAAATACTTGTGAGAAAAATAAAATTTTGTGAATGAACATACTAAACTAATGTGATAAATATAATTTGAATATAGGGGTGATACTCACTAGTCATAAATTTGTAAATAAGAACAAAAGTTACAACCTATATATGTCTTCATAATGTTATCTCATAAAACCATTTCTCTCAAAATATTAAGTTGTTGAGTTGACTCACATAAATAGTTTTATATCTAATATACCCCCCACGCAAAGCATAAACAATACACAATTCCACATTTATCTTATATTGAAATTATAATTATTTCTGTTTAAAATAATAGGGATAATAAGAATTGAACTCTAGATCACTTAATTGTAAAAACTTTGTTACCATATCATGAAATCATTTCGCCTAAAAATTTAACCGTAAAGTGATTAAAACTTTAACATTTATTTTAAAAAAAAATTACTGAAAAATGTCCGAGATTGTCGAATCATTACAATGCATTCCTTTGCATTTGTAAAATTATGATACCCTCCTCTTCTTCACTGCACAATAAAGGAGAAGTTAGCATATCATTCGAGCAAATAGAAAAGAGTTTAAATAAGTTTCACTAATAAGATACAACAGTTTAAATTTTAGAAACCTTGCAAGTAACGGGCACATAAGGACCAAATAATGGCATAGTTACTTCAATTTTAGAGTCAGGTGGCTTAGTTTTATTGATGAAGCATTGTACTGAACCAATGAGCATATGACATTTGAAGAAGGTGGAGTGCACAACTAAAGAGCAAAATGATTGCTTCATGCATAGTGTGATTACTAAGGAAGCTACACCTATATATATATCTATTCCTTGGTAAAAGTTAAAAAATAAAAGCTCTTTCTTTTTATCTTCAAAGAGTTTGTCTAAACTGTGAAAGTGCTCCAATAAAATATTTTCCTTTGGTCTATTGAAGATTTTTTTCCCTTCCAGAACTCTAGAAATGAAATAGTGTTTAATTTGGTGGAGAAGATGAAAAGTTGGGTGCAGGTGGCGGACACTGATGATAGTTGGGCGGCGAACGATGGGGGTAGATGGTGTTCATAAGCTGAGGTGGGATGGCAGGCGAGCACATGAAGGATTGGAAGGAAAGTTAATTAGTAATAAGTAAAGGATAATTTTGTAACTCTAAAATTATTATTCTTAACTTTAAAATTTATTATTTTATTTTATAACTTTATATTGTTATTTTGTCATTTAGTCTTAGACTGTTTAAATAAAATCTTATGACAATAAATGATGGATTATGCAAAGTTCCAGAAGTGAGAACTCCAACCCCAGCAACTGTTTAATTTTCTCGTTTTTTAAGTCTTTAATTTAAAAAATAAAACACAATTAATAATATAGAAAAAGCAATCCGTAATTCTTTTCTATTGACACATGTTGGCTCGGTGAAATAAAGTTCCATCACACAGCACATGTTATGCTCATTGGTCCAGCACAAAGCTTATCGATGAGGCGGTCTCTTGCAGCTTCATCTAAGAAGCTACCCTAGAGTTAAAATAAGCGAAAATACTATTTAAAGTAACTCTTAGTTTTTTTATTCTGTATGTTTTATTTAATTAATATGATTAATGCTTTGTCGCATATGGAACAACGTCTCATATCGCTCCAATTGATGCACTGGCACATGATTGACCGTACAACAGTCTAATGAAATTTTCTTATACATTGAATCGTTAAGGAACCCACTGAGTCCAAAAAAGGCAAATGAAAAAAGGGCAAAACCCACCACTATTGTCTGTCATCATGCACTAAAATGTAAGATGGGAAGAGCTTTACTTCTTTTGGGATAGGTAAAGCTAAAACTTTTAATATTTTAGAATGTCAAAGAGCGATAATTCCTTCAGTATAGCCGCTTTCAGAACAGTTTTGAGAAGAATATTGCTCCTAATGGTTATAAGTGGATGCTTGTTTCTTCTGCTCTATAGGTGCAATGAACCAAATCTACTTGGCCGTGATATGAGCAGCAGCTCCTATCTACATCTTTTCTTTTCTTGAATTATGTGTGACAGGCAGGTCGGCCAGGCATCTAATTAATTAGTCATCAGAGATCCGAAGAAAATTGCTGTTCTGATGATATTAGCCAAAGGGAGTGTACACTTGTTTTGTTCCTTAGAAGTTATACACGTATACTTTATTTTAATTCTCCAAATCAAAAAATGAATGAAGTTGTGAAAAGTATTTAATTTAATATGAAAAGTTATGATGGGTGAAAAACAAATATCTAAGTCATTCTATGGATGTAATATGGGAATTTACCGGTTAAAGTAAAGAGAAAAGGAATGGGAACTTGGTATATACACACACATTAGGAGGCAGAGGGAGTGGGGATTAGAGAGGGCCACGATGCCCTCCAAATTTTACACATTTATATAATTACGTATATTGTATTATAATTTTCCTAAAAAATTATATCATTTCTATGTATAGTATGCATAATAAATAATAAAAGTTTTTAATATAGTAGCACATATGATATAAAAGTATAAAATATATAAATATTTTTAGAATATGTTTTTTAAGATTTTTGTCTTTTTAACTCATTTTACTCTTTTAGTGGAGTTTCTACTTATTAGTTAATTATTTATGATCAATATTCTATTTTAATCTTAAATAATGTATTGATACGTATATTTTTTTTATGTTAAACCTAAAAGATATTTAAGAAAAAATAATTTACTCTTTTGTTAAGAAAAAAGACATAATAAATGATGAAATAAACCATAATTTATTAATAATTTATATAAAAAATATTATATAAAGACTCATTTTATATTTTTTATGTGATAATTTATTTTATTTTATATTAATTAATTTTACCCTCCTTTTTTAAAATTTCTGCTTCCGCCCCTACACACACGCGCCATGAGATGTGACCCACTTTATGGGTCCTGAAGGCTTCTATCTGAACAGGCAGCTGGTACAAAATTATTTCAAACCCTTTTGGTTCTGACCTTTTTATTTAATCAATAACAAATTCTCATTTATTTTTTAAAAGTTTTTATTTGTATCTTTTCCTCTTCTGTATCTTTTTCGTCCTGAAGGCTTCTACCTGAACAGGCAGCTGGTACAAAATTATTTCAGACCCTTTTGCGTCTGACCTTTTTATTTAATCAATAAAAAATTCTCATTTATTTTTTAAGAGTTTTTAATTGCATCTTTTTTCCTCTTCTTTATCTTTTTCGTCTCTCGTTCAAACATTATATAAGTGCAGGCATCGCCACCCTTCGAGAGAACAATTTGCGTTTCCACCACAATCCACTTCACCAGTTTGTCCATAAATTTTTAACATTGCTCCTTCTTGCCGACTTCGATTGCCTCGGTAATTTTTATGCCACATATGTTACGAATTACGATGTAAATTAAAGAAGTTACTGACTGGCTTCTGTTTTGTTATGGTTTCTTTGCTTTCACATATATAAAAGCCAGAGAAGCAGAAGGGACCCCGGAGGAGGATTATATTGTCTGCAACCGATCGATTACATCTTTGCTTCGTCACTATAACGACAAGACGAGAACCCTATGCACACTATGTTGCACCTCTCTTGCAGGTAAGTTTTGTTTTAGTATGCTACATGGGAAAGACTCTACTAGTGGGTGGACCGAACTATTAGCTCGTTTGAAAAAACTTCTAGGAGAGAGAAAAAAAACAAAAACATTCTTCAACTTTTTTTTTAAAGTATGTTTAGGATTTAGTTATATATTTGTTTGTATTTCTAAAAGAATATAAGTAATAGATAATCGGTTTTTCTATTTTACAAGAAAATATAGGTAGGTAGAAGAAGCAGTGAAAGAGGAAAAATATTGTTGGTTATTTTTTGAAATTATTTGAATTACAATTTGTCCTTATAAATTTTTTAAAAAGACAAAAAATAACATTTGACTGACACTCTTACAACTTGCCTAATTTAAATTACAAATTATATCTTTAATTGTAAATTTTACTCAAAGTATTTTTATATCTATTCTATCCACATAGTTTAACAATTTCTTATTATTATAAAAAACACTTGTTGAGCCATATATGTCATTTTGGTCCGATTGGCCAAACGCTACTAGAATCTATTTCTAATTGTAATTGCTCTCTCTTTAAAATGATAATTAACTCTTTATTTATCCACTCGACTTTATCATTATTTGAATGATGTTTTAGTTATCTGGTTAGTACATTTAAAATAATTTATAACATATATGACCATTCATTTTCATAATTCTCATTCAGCTCTTATAAAATGTCAAAGGATTGCTAAGGAGAGGTATGTTCCAACTTAGCTTCAATATCCTCTCATACTTAAAAAGCAGAATTGAAGCTTCTAATTGTGAGGTTTTGATATGGGTAGTCGGCCATTTTGGATTATGCCTGAGACATTTCTATAATTACATCTAAACATATAAAAGTTTTCTGCTTTCACTTTTGATTATGCTTCATATTCTTCTAAAGAATAGTACTTTTTTCTCATAATTTTAACCAAACAAGTCCCATCTCTCTTAAGGACTCATAGCTTAGTTAGAGGGTCACTCAGGGGGCTTTTGAACCACGGATTTGGTGGACTTACTAGTCTGACCCAAACAAGTTTAAATAAGTTATACCATACTGGCATTGTTAAGAGATCGGGTCAACAGATCCAGGTAAGTCGTAATTCAGTTTTCACTTGCACTCAAGCAAAACAAGTTTTGACTTAAACTTTAGGAGTGTCTTGCAGACTCCCACCCGAGGCGAGGACAGACCATGAAACTTGGATGTATGGAGATTGATGATCCCAGGTTATAAGTTAGAGGAGACTTTTTTTTTTTTCTGATAAGGGTGTGTTTGGTTGAAATAAAAATTAGAGGGATAAAATTTTATGGATTAATATCTAAAATTATATATAAAACTTATCTGTGAAATTTTGGTTAAGTCGTAATATCTTATCAACTACGTGATTTCTGGGCAAATTAAAAGTACAATCTTAGGCTAGCTGCCTAAAAATATGCTTTGAGAACTTTTAAAATTTGCTCATTACTAAGAAAAATAATCTCGTTACTTCGGCGGAAGTAATTTCGCACTTCAAGAGTGGAAACGGTTAACTTAAGAGGGAAAAAAAAATAAAGAAACGGTTGTTAAACTACCCAAAAAGTGTCGAAACGGTTAATTTCACAAGCTGGATGGAATGTTAAGTTAATGGGAGAAAATTGCTACACAATATAATTAGAAATCTTACTAAAATTTTATATCTGAAATGATATGTTATGATTATTAATCTTTAAATAAATTAAATAAGTGTATCATATTATTTTATTTCATTTAATAATTATTATTATTATGATTCTTATTAAAAATTATGTTTATATATCTATATATATATATATATTAATGTGTAGCAATAGTTTTAATTGTGTGCCCATTTCAGAGCCTGCCAACACCATATTGTTAGTATTCGAGTTGAAAAGGAGGTGGCATAAATCTATTCTAGACTATACTGTAGAATCATAGCCAATTCCTCAATTGATCCTACGACCTAACAGGCCGTCCTATTATGTTGCTGAACTAATTACCTAATACGGGCAGTTATGAATAAAATACTTTAATTATAATTGTATTTTCTAAAATATTTATATTTTTGTTTTTCTATCTGCATTAAAAGAAAAACAGTTTAAACCTTCAAAATTTGTTTTATTCTTGTTTGGTCTTCTGTTAGTGTTGCATTAGTTTCTGCCTTAAAGTTACAACGTGACATCCTATATGGATACCAAAATAGACAGAAAGGATAAAAGGGAATGAACCAATTAATAGAAAAATCATAATATTTAGGGAAATTAAACAAAACAATAATTTTTTTATATTTAAAAAATTATATTAATCTCAATGAGGATTGAATCTATAATCACATGCATACTATTACAAAATAATAATTTTAATATATTATTAATGTAAAAATATTATGCAGATATTTAATTATAAGTTGACATGTCAACAAATTTTATCATTATGGAACCTTATTAATGATTATAAACGGGAAAATGGTAGATAAAAGAGGCAATAGCTCATGATTCTCATTTTCTATCTTTTCCATTTTGTTTCAGCAGAGTTCATTAGGTTAGAACTTCTGCACATATTTAAATTGGGTAGGGCGCATCCACCTCACAGTAGGCTTAGAACAGTCAAAGACCTCGCCTTTTAATTAGTACGATTAATATGATAATGGACAAAAATTCACCCTAGAAACTGTACTAAGCTACTGGTTAAATAACAATTAAAAAAAACAAAAAAGGAAAAGCTCATCGTCCAACTCCAGGTAATCTGAAATGAAACGATAATCCTATCCTAATTGCTGTGAAAAAATTTAACATATTTTCCAAAGAGGAAAAGACGGTGGGTGGGAAATTGATTGTTATTCTCCCGAGTGTAATTAAGTTGATAACAAAATTCTGCAAAGTTTTTAATTATCTAGCATTTTTCTTCTTATATTATTGTTGTGAGTAAATATGTCTTCTTTACAAGAAAAATGAACAATTTTAACAATATTTTCAACGGTCCTTGCCAATAAAAGTACTGTTAAAAAAAGAAATTTCGATATAAAGTGACCGTTGAAAATGCTTATAAACTTTTATCGACAATTAATACATATTGAAAATACATCTTTTAGGTATTTTTGACATATACTAATTGTTTATAAAAATTTATAAATATTTTCATCGATCACTTTATGTCAAAATTATTTTTTTTATAATACTTTTATCAATATTTTAATTGTTAAGAATCGTTGAAAATATTCATTTTTCTTGAAGTGTCTTTTCCTTTTCTATTTTCATATGATGGGGGATTTTGTACATATATTATCGTGAAACTAACTCGTCAAGCACAGTCGCACCTGGAACTTTAATCTTTCAAAAACTGTCTTTTATTTTTCCGCACATTAACAATTGTATTTTCTTTTTTCTTAATCTTTTCTTGTAAGTATAATCCACTTATCACTATATTTATTTCTTGTTGATAAAATTATAATGATTTTTTTTTTGTGTATTTAAAATTTAGAATGAGATGATGATATGCCACTTGAGTTTAATTGCTTATTTGGATTAAATTATTTAATATTAAATTTCAAATAAAAACTACCTTGAAAAGATTTTCTTTCTTGAAATAAATTAATCTATCATCAAAATAATAATAATAATAATTAATAAACTAATCTAAACGCACATAACTATATATCCCAACTTTGCTTTCCTTTTTTTTTATAAAAGAAGTTTTCAAGCCAATCAAAAAAGGGTGAGACAAAAGTACATTTAGAAAGTAGAAATAAAAGAACAGAAGATAGCATAAAATCAATTATATGTACCACTTTTATGCCCTTCTACATTGCCTTCAAGGTGAGAAAATGAATACAATATCAATAAAATCTCCAAGAAATATTTACAACATATCCGCTATCTATCACATACAAAAATGCAAATCCTAATATAAAACAGCGTTTTATGCTAGACTATACACAAAATTCATATGTTTCTTTGTATCGTTCAAACGTCACATATCCATCGTGCCAAATTACTCATGATCTCAACTTTGCTTTCTTCTTAGAGAGATTTGTGTTTTGCATGTAGAGAGGGGAATTTATACTTAACTTTTGTCAAGGGTTGGGCATTCCAAATCAACTTAAAGTTTTATTGAAATTTAATAGGATTAGTGTTAGGCATATGAGACCGAGTATCTCATCACATGGTCACACGCTCTATATCTACAAATGCTATTATGCAAGTAGCATATTTTCTTTGAAAAAAGAAATGGCCAATGCCGTTAATTGTCTCGTTTAGAAATCAAGTTATTAATAAGACTTCTTTTTTTTTTTTATCATTGAAGATAATGTCTGTCTTATCCAAGATTTCCTTCTATGCATATCCAATCATATTTCATTTACACTTTCAAATTTTATTGACAAAATTGTTCCATGCATACATAACATATCTAAGTTTAAGGAGTAATAATTTTTTATTCAAAAACAAGAATCTAATTTCTATGTTCTAACAATATAAATAATTATAAAGTGTTAACAAATAATTTTTTTTATCAAAATGACAAATCATTAAAGATAGCTACTCATTATCACAATTACCCACTATACTTTATCATTTTAATAAAATTCTTTTAACTAGTAGTATAAAACTATTTTACATTGTTACTTTATAAAAATTAAACCTTACAAAAATATCCTTTCTATTTTATTTTCGAAAAGAAAAACTATCCTTTCTATCAAACATTAATAATGTCCACCAAATCTTCTCTCCCTAAATTATGGATCCGAACCAGTTGGTTTATTTTATTTTGTTATGGTATGAAGAATATGTAAAGATAGAGAAAAATGTGAGATAAATGAAAAGCAAAATAAATGATACTCAATCTTTTTCTTATATATATATAAAAGGATATCCATAAAAATTTCAAATGAAGTAAAAGCTAGCCAAATTTCACTTGATTTGATATCAAATTAGTGTTGCATCTCTAATTACTTGACCAACAAATCATATCAATGATTTTCCATGATTTGGATATCAAGCACCATAAACCATTAGAGGACATTAATTGTCTGTTGCACTTAGAAAGCATAGATATATTTAAATCCTACTAACATTTCAACCTTATCCTAAACAGATATGACCATTTTCAAATATGACACTAGCAATTAGCAAAGGGAAAAGCACTCACTGTTCAAATAGGGGCGCCTTGGTTAGATCCACAATCAACATTCTGCCATAACCGTCGGCACAAACTTTGCATCATGTCGGCAATGTTTGACAACGGAAGGTCCCAAAAAGGTAAATGTACTATTATTTACAAGATTGTTCTATCTTCATCCATGTTCCAATTTCTACTACATATATACGAATCCTGGGTCTAATTCAAGAAATTCATAGTACACATGCTTGTGGTCAGACGAGAAAGAGAGAGAAAAACCAAAAGAAAATATGTGATTGTCATCAAGTCTTGATGCATCAAAGATCTTTTCTCCAATAATTGTCTGGTCATTGGTCAAGATTTTGAAGAACATGGAATCTCTTATTAGTAATATAGCATCCTACTTATCAAAAGCAGAAACCTTTTACACCTATATAAAACCATGTACTATAAATACATTAGCGGCTACCGACATGGATTCAATAGACATATAAATGGACTCAAAAAGGTCTTGCTCTATCAATTCAGCCCTGAAACAGCCTCAAGAAATGGGGTTTCAGTGCCAAGAAATTGTCTCCCTTGACATTAGTGAATGAACAGGAGCAGTTTCATTTTTCTAATTTAAGAATATATTTATAAGTTTACATTTTAGAGAGGAGAGGGAGAGAAATAAGGACTTATAGAATAAAATTTTAAAATTTTACTATATAAATCTTTTCTTTTTCTTTTTTTTAAAATCTAAACTCACAAAAATACTTTAAGAAAAAACATCCAATTAAGACATGCGTTATTAGATCAGTTGTTTGAATCTTGAAATTAATCATCTCCAAACTTTTTAAATGTTGATGCTGGTCATATATGTTTGATATGATGAACCTTCAACAATCATATTCATAAGGAAGAGAGTTATGCAATAAGCTGCAGAAACATTGTTGTGAACTGTAAATCTGGGCTCAGATAGGACAGGAGATATCAAGCTCTATCTACTCATATAGATGGTGATTCACTATTAATCCTTGAAAGAGCTTACATATATAATTATGACCTGAAAATTGTACAAGTAGAGCACCATCTCAGCAGCAAATAAACTGCGAGAGGAAGTTTTATTGAATACAAATATCTCAATCTGTCGCAAATTGAGTACTAGACATTAAAGGGCACGAGCCCCCACACATAGAATCATCGTCTATATTGACATGATCTAAAGCACAATCAATTGATCTTTTTGCACTGAAACCTTAATTAGGTTGTAGCTGATCAGCTAGGGTGCCCCCCCCCCCCCCCCCCCAACAAGCTGATTAAATAGATCGTACGTACGGAACTATACCGAACTAAACGGATCGAATCGAAACACGCAAGGGATATATCAGATCAACAATCCCTAAAATTGGTGGCACCACTTTCACCCTCGTGAGGATGAAGTTAAAGTGACCTCATCATAATCCCTTTGAATGCTCTCATCGCTATATACACACATACATTACAACAACACCAACCACATCTCCGCAGCAAAAATCCTCGCTGCAAAAATCATAATAAGAACAACAAAGTAACTACCTAGCTAGCTAGAAACTAGAAAGAGGGCACAAAACTAACCCCCCCCCCCCCTCCCCCTCCCTCTCGTCTCTCTCTTACACACAACACATTGAAAAATCAAACAGATACAAAAGACTTACTCATACAAAAGCCTGATCTATCTTCTTTTTCTCATCATCAATGATTAATAATTCCAAAGGTTATCCACATCCGAATTCCCGGGCGAATCATCGGAAGAGAAGGACAAGGACCCAATCCTTGGGGGACTAACCTGCATTCCCCTGGCCATGTCATCAATCAGATTCGGCATGTTCAACAGCTCATCCTCATCAATGTATTGCTGCTCCTCCCTCCCCTCCGTTAACCCTTGTCCACTCGAAGAGCTCCCAACACCACCACCAGCACCGCCCTGATGAGGTTGCCCTTGCTCTTGCTGTGAAGAAGTGCCTTGTTGTGGTGGCCTCGCGATCCTAGCTTGAGCAGCAGCAGCAGCAGCCGCAGCGGCGCGTATATCAGGAGCTGACAATGAAGCAGGGATAGGGTACGAGAGGATGGAATTGGGGAAGTTGAGAGGAGTATCAGGACCCTTCAACGCGAGAGCAGCAACATCGTATGCAGCTGCAGCCATCTCTGGTGTTGGGTATGTCCCAAGCCAAATGCGCTTCGTTTTACGCGGCTCCCTTATCTCCGACACCCATTTCCCGCTCCTGCACCGTGTCCCTCGGTAACGGCCGCCGGATGGTGATGATGCTGTTGAACTTGGAGTTGGAGTGGTAGGTGTTGATCCTGATGCTGAGGAGGTTGAAAACATGGTTTCGGATGGGACTTGAATAGGAGGAGGAGGGTTCCCATCCATGTAGTAGTAGGCACTAGGCACATAGAACGAGCGTGATGGATGGTGGTTGTCTTTGGTTAATTTAAGCGGAGAATAGAAAGGAAAATTGGTGTGATGATAGTGTGGTTGCTGAAAGTGGAAGATGGTGATTAAGGGTTTTAATATTGTGTGAGTTGGGTACCTCAAATTCAAAGAAAGGGGTTGGGGATTGGGTAGTGATGAGAAGGGATTTGTTTATAAGGGGAAAAAAAGAAAAAGGGAATGAAGTGAGGAGGAGAAGGGTGAACCTATTGGGATAAAGCGTGGGGAAGTCGCGGAGGTTTTCAATTGATGAGTTGAATAATTAATGAGGGCTTGACCCTTTTTTATTTGTAGGCAATAGTCGTATATAGAGTATAATGTGTGTGCGTCAAATCAAAGTGAGGCCACACAGTGAACACGTATTAGGCACAAATTTTTTGTAGCAGCAAATTAGCTGGCCTCGCTGTTTCTGGTCCTGGGGGCCAGCCAGGAAGACGATCATAAAATTCGCTCGTTTAAATTGGGATTCATAGATGGGGTCTCTCTCTTCTTAACTGGTGAAAGTGATATGGGGTGGGACTGTGTACCTTTGGCTCTGAACACGGAGGGTGTTCTGGAATGTAACAGTAAAGATTATTAGGAGACTCTCAATTTTGGATGGAAATATTCTATTTCCAAATTGTACATTGCCTCCTTTACTGTAATACAAGACAAATTAGTATTTTCAACGGTTTTCAACAATTAAAGTGTCAATCAAAATATTATTAAGAAAAGTAATTTCGATATAAAGTGACTATTAAAAATATTTATAAATTTTTATTGACAATTAATACATATCGAAAATATATCTTTTGGATATTTTTGATAAGCACTAGTTATTGATAAAAGTTTATAAATATTGTTAACAGTCACTTTATGTTAAAATTTCTTTTTTTGACAACATTTTTATTGACAAGAACCGTTAAACATATTGTTAAAAATGCTCATTTTTTCTTGTAGTGTTGTCCATCAATCATTTATTATCTAGTAAAAAATAAATATTATATATTTGATAACTTTTAAATTATCAAATCTATTTTGATTTTATTTATTCACATGGCAATATGTGATTGAGAAAATAAAAAATAGGACACAATTTGGAGACAAAAGATTTTCATCTATCAATTTTATATGAAAATGGGAATCCAATGGAACATGTGGAAATTAATTTTGTAGGAAAACGACGGGAGTGAGACGTCGTTATGAAGATTATTGTTAAGTGTTGATTGAAATTGTGTAGGGAAAGAAGTCCCACATTGCTAAGAATTGGGATGGGAGGAGATTGCCAATGCTATAAATATGAGCCCAAGTCCTCCATTTCAAGATGCACCAGTCGGAAACACTTTAAGCTTGTATCTGACTTTTCTTCCTCTGTACTCTTGTTTTAGAGTGTTGTGAGGTGTAGTTTAAATATTTGCTTTAGAGAGTATGGGTGTACTGGGGTGTGGGAGTTTAAGAGAGAAGTCTGTGTGTTGTAACAATTTTCACATAGTGATATTCTCTGGTTGTCTTTCTGGTAGTGGTTTTTCTCCGGTTTTGGAGTTTTCCACGTTAAATTCTTGTGTTGTGATTGTATTCCTATTTTATTTCTCTGTTTATGGTGGTTCTCAAGGAGGGGAAGTAATATATTTCCCTAACAATTGGTATCAGGAGCTTTGGTTCGGTGGGATTTATTCTTAGTATGCTCTGTGGTTGCAGCTTAGTCTGATCTTCCACATCAGAAAAGAATTTGTCCCTGGTGCTTGCAGATCATCCTTGGTTACTGTTGCTGGAAGATAGTGTGATACTGTGAGTGCAATTTGGAAAGGTTCTGGCTAAGGAAAGACTTGGTATTTAAGCGTGTCCATTGTGACCCACCTCTCTTTCACAGGAACCCTCCCCGGTTCTGATTGATTTATACTATTTCGATGCATACATGCAACAATGTCAAGTTTTTCAAGTCTTTGTGAAGTATGACATAGAGAAATTTGATGGAAGAATCAATTTTGGCTTGTGGCAGATACAAGTCAAGGATGTGTTGATACAATCAGGTTTACACAAGGCGTTGAAAGGGAAGAATGCCGATATGGATAATGAAAAGCGAGGAACTAGATTTGAGAGCGGCAAGTGCAATTATTACGTGTTTGGCTAAGAATGTTTCTGCAAATGTGCAAGGAATATTGACTGACCAAGGAACTTTGGGAGAAACTTCGAAGGGTTATATCGGGCAAAGGGTATCTCAAATCGATTGTTGTTGAAGGAAGCAGGTTTCATAATCTACGCATGGATGAAAGCGTGAAAGTCTCCAGAGCCATCTTAGTGCTATCAATGGTATTGTCTCTGAATTAGAGGCAATTGGAGTGAAGATTGATGATGAAGATAAGGCACTAAGACTTATATTGTCTCTTCCATCTTCCTATGGACATATCAAGCCTGTTTTGATGTATGGGAAGGAAACTACAATTTTGAAGAAGTTGCTAGTAAAGTCATTGCTGAAGAAAGAAGAATGAGGAATGAGGGTAGCACTTCATCAAATTCATTGTTCATAGCTAGAAGTGACACTTATAAAAAGAATCGTGAAAGGAGTGTGACATCTTTGAAATCTCTTGAAGAAATTTGGGCATGTAAAGAAAAATTGTCCAAGTGGCGCGGTGTTGGAAAGGGGTTCTCAATCTGATACTTGCAACATTGCTCTCCTGGAGGGAGAGGATGATCTTTACTAGAAGATAAGAAGTTTATTCTCATGGCATTACCGCGCTGCCATGGAAAAAGGATAAGTTGTTGCTAGCGGATCCACAATTACACACGGGCATTGGTTGGCGTTGAGATGCAGGGTGTGTGGCGGGAGTTATGTCGATGGCTGAGGAACTTCCGAGGAGAGTCAACATGGAAGTTGCACCATAATATTTTCAGCAAGGTTTCGACATGTGCCAGGGTGAAATTCTTGGAATTGTTTCATTTCGAGTGAGTATACTTTTTATGGTGGAGTATGATAGTTCTTTGAACTATGATTGTCAAGGAAGACAATGACAAGGGATTATCGGTGTTGACAATGGAAGTCGGTTTGTGTTTATTTCAATCAAGGTGGAGATTGTTAAGTGTTGATTGAAATTGTATAGGGAAAGAAGTCCCACATTGCTAAGAATTGGGATGGGAGGAGATTGCCAAGGCTATAAATATGAGCCCAAGTCTTCCATTTCAAGATGCACCAGTCGGAAAACACTTTAAGCTTGTATCTGACTTTTCTTCCTCTGTACTCTTGTTTTAGAGTGTTGTGAGGTGTAGTTTAAATATTTGCTCTGGGGTGTGGGAGTTTAAGAGAGAAGTCTGTGTGTTGTAACAATTTTCACATAGTGATATTCTCTGGTTGTCTTTTGATGGCGTGGTTTTTCTCTGGTTTTGGAGTTTTCCACGTTAAATTCTTGTGTTGTGATTGTATTCCTATTTTATTTCTCTGTTTAGGGTGGTTCTCAAGGAGGGGAATTAGTGTATTTTCCTAACAATTATCACATCAATAAGTTGGTATGTATAGATTTTTATTGTTAATTAATATGAAAAGACCTTTCTTTTCCCTACAAAAGCATTATTGTTAAGTATATAGCTAATTCAAGGAGAGCTAATTCACTTTGTCAATCTTTTGTTTATGCATCGTCAATCATGGCTTAGATCTAGTTTCTCTTATTAATAAGTGACTTTTTATTATCTTTTAAGTGTTCTATGAGTCTAGAGAAATGCTTTGATCTTAAACTAGAATAAGCCTTTTTCTTTAACTTAATGCTTTTTATGTATCGAAAAACAAAATGGAACGAACGATTTTATAGACCTAATCTATAAGTATAAATTACATGTAAACCTAATTCTTGAATACTCACTTCCACTATTAGTCAATTCAGTCTAACTTGAGAAAATTATGAGAGAATCTCTGTGTTTCTTTTGAAAAATCATGAATCATGGATTCTAAAGAAGTCAAGTTTATTGATAATTAATGATTAATAATTTAAAATCTGATTTTAATGAATTGATACCCTGAAAATATTTTAATATAATTATTCAACTATTTATTTATCAAATCAATATTTATTAAAAGTATTTGACTCATAGGCTATATATGGTAGGGTAAAAATGAAATGGAAATTTTCATGATTGAATTTCAAGTATAAAATTATATATAGAACTTATTCATGAAAGTTTTCATCCAACTTTTTAGTCTCTAACCAAACATATCCTTAAGATTAATTAGTTAATTAAAGGTCTTTATTACACATACATCACTTTTATTTAAGGGTAATCACCTAAAAAAAATCACTATGAACATCCAAAGAGTTTGGGAATCATACCTTGACTCTGGTAGAATGATTGACATCCACTTCACCTAAACTTTCCTCATGAAAACCCCAAAAAAACAAATCTCAAAAAGATATATAGTGGCCTACCATAACTGGAGGCGGAGAAATCAGCCAGCCGCTTTGACTGATTTATGTATGAACGTGACTGTTTGACAATTTCATATTCGTAAGGGGCAAAGCTAATACACTGTACCACTTGTAATGACAGCGGGAAACTGAATATGTATTTTTTGGATAAAACACGTTTACTCTTGTGGATCACTGGTTCAATAGTATGTAGAGATATATATACTGGTTACTACTATAGTGTTGTAACCCTGCTGCATCTGCATCATCTACTTTAATTGGGGTCCTCTCGTTAGCTACTTATTCTGGTTATATATTTTGAATCATATACTATTAGAAGACCGTTGCAGACATCATTAAAAAAGACAACAAGTTGATGATGAAATTTCATGTAACATTCCAAAACAAGAATGTCCCCAGGCAGATTAAGAAAACGGCATTGTCCCTCGCTTGGTTTTGAAAAAAGAAAAAATTAGACAGATGTCACTAACCCATTGGTTTAGTACTTTTTGTTTTTGTTTATAGTAGTGCTCCCCTGTATTTCCTTCTTCCATTCATTAACAAAGATACAATAAATATAAAGTTGAAAAAAAAATTGTGTCTATGAACTTTATTAAATAACTTTTTCTGAGCTATTATTAACTCTTTTCGTAAGAAAAACTCATCATTTCCTAAAGATTATCTAACAACTGATGACGAGAAAGGCATTAATTTAGAAAACTAAGAATTTGGTTGGCACAATGTTTATTTCTTCGTATACAAGTTTTAATGGTGATCTAATTATGTTTGGTTACATTGACAAATAGTAAATATGATTATCAACTTTTATATCTATTATTTAAAAAATTATAGAAATAAAATAATTTGTTTGCACGAGAATATAAAACTCTTTTCATAATATAAACTACACAATATGATAATTACCAAGTCATTAAGAAATGTCTGGCTTTCACATCCATTACATAAGAATGTTCCAAAAGGTTGAGGTTGTCATTCCGTCTTCTATGAAACTATGGTGATGCAGTTTCGGCCGCCACTTTTGGCCTTGTGCGTTGAATGGAGAGATCTTTTGGTTGGCTTGAGGCCTAGTACTTGGGTTAAGAAGTGTTTCTTTCGGATATTTCTCCCCTCCTGATGAAGAGGTTCTGGAACAGTTATTGTTATGGTATGACCAATCTCTGTTGGAAATGAAAACCAAAAGTAGAAGCTAATCCTAGGATCTTTCAATATAATCGGTTTTATCCATCGTAACTTAATTCTTCACAGTGAAATTAATGCAAAACAAACAGTTTTACCTTTAGACAAATCAATTTTGAAGAACACAATGGGAAAATAGATGGAAACCAAACATGCTGCAAGAAGGTAACTTGGTCAACTTATCTTTACATTCCCATCATTGTTTGATGGAAAAAGAGGATTAGTTAATCGGTCATTGGTGGCTCAATATATTAAGGGTTGGTTTGAAGAAGAAATTGGCTCAAAAGACAATTTGAAAAAACAGGGAAACAGATTGAAATGATTGAAAGATAAACCGAATATCTTTTATTCGAGTTGCAACAATGCATGCTTTCCATGTCAAAGATGAAACCCAGAGAAAGACAAGAAAATAGTGAAATTAAGAAGAAATATGTATAACCAAACAAGTTTAGAATCAAATTTTGCATTCGCTGGATTTTTAAATCAACATCTCTTTTTACATTGTACATAACCTTACTCTATAAGCTTTTCTTTTTCTTTCTTTTAAATTTTTTTATGTGGAATTTTGTCTTCTTCATTTTTACATGTGAATACCTTTTCATTATCTTAATTAGGAAGTGACACAATTCCATAGGAGCTTTAGATAGCCGCTTGCGGCACCTAATTAGATTATCTAAATAAGGAGGAGGAGTGCGTGGACAATCAGAGACTCATAGTCGTTTCAATTAGCTCGTATATTAGTACTCCCATCCCCATAATCTTCATTTAATTTCATAAATGGGCAGTATTAGAATGTGTAATTATTACGTAGTTGATATTAAGAGTTGATTGGAGTTCGTTGATTTAGTTAGGAATTAGTTAATTGTTAGTTACATTGAGACTGTACCTCTCTGGTATTCACTTTTCATCATTTAATAAAAATTGCTATTAAGTTTTTCTCTCAATTCAATCTATCACCTTCTCTGTTACTATGAATTTTAATATGGTATTAACATCCTATCACCCACCATTCTTTTTTTTTGCCCTTGCTTCCTTCTATGAGCTATTAGGACTCCAAATAACTCTTAATATCAATTATGAGTTGTGTTATTTCAATACTTAAAAACGGGGTCTCAATTGACATCTATTTTATTATCAGAAGATGTGGTGATGATATACACTTATTTTATTCATCCATCATATTCAATAGTAATAAAGTAGGTATCTCAATAAATAAGCAGGAGTGTTAAAATAATATTTTTGTTGTATAAACTACTCATCGGTCCTTGCATAATTGTTCATTCCAAAAATTTATTTTGTCTATAAATAATTGTCTATTTCAAAAGTTTAGATAATATTAATTAGTTTTTATCAATAAAATCTTTATTAAATATTATTGATTCATTAATGAAGAAGAAAAGATGAAGTTGAAATGTTGAAAAGAAATGATAATTTAATAAATTATTTCTAATTTTTATTAATATTAATATTTTATCAATTATTTTCTTAATTTTAATAAACATT
This sequence comes from Dalbergia cultrata, assembly GCA_031216105.1. Taxonomy (NCBI): domain Eukaryota; kingdom Viridiplantae; phylum Streptophyta; class Magnoliopsida; order Fabales; family Fabaceae; genus Dalbergia; species Dalbergia cultrata. Next base: position 8,111,988 of record CM062346.1, read on the forward strand.
TATAACTCAATAATTATTTAATGTTATGTATCACAGACAGAAAAGGAAAAATACCATTTAGGAATCCTAAACATGGTGATTCAGCCAAAATTATTTACTAAACATGGTGATTCGGCCAAAATTATTTAAAGGGTAATCATTCATGTCATTATTACAACGTTGTCTGCAAAAGCAAAATATCTTTGGGATATTATATTCTCTCGTTTTGGTGGTTGGGGGAATCATTAAAAAAATTCTGCAGTGCATATTTTTGTGGTCATTTTCGGCTTCTGCAATTGGTTCCTGACTCCCGGGGCCACATTGTGCTCGTACATTCCAGGCCCATTTCCAATTTCCCTTGTCGCTGACAAACTTACCATTTCTCCCGTGAATCAACATTTTAAATGGTTCTTAACAATTAAAATATCATAAAAAAAATAATTTTAATGTAAAATAGGCATCAACTTAAAAATTTGTATCGACAAATTAATATATTTTAGCTATTCTTTATAAAAAAATTTGAATATTTTCATCATGTACTAATTATCAATAGAAATTTATAAATATTTTTAATGATTACTTTACATTAAAATTATATTTTTTAATAATATTTTTATTGATACTTTAATTATAAAAAATAGTTAAAAATGCTCATTTTTCTTTTAATGTAAATATACACTACCTCTATTTTTTTTGTTAATAATCATGATAAAAATTATATGGATTTAGTACATTAAAAAATAAATATATTAACTATAAAATATGACTAGGTAAATATATTAATTTTTTAATATAATAAATTGTCATAATTTCTCACTGACTTTTAATAAGGAATTGAGCAGTAACACAGCGGTAACCTCAGACGAAAAAAAAACACTTGACCCGCAAAAAATATACATATATATAGAAGGTTCCAATGCACAAACCACTTATAGGATCATACCCCCGGGCCATAAGCCTGCACCTTACCATTGCTTACCCTCAGGGATAGCATATATTATAAACTGAAAAAATAAACAGTTAAAATTTCTTATTAAATACAAAACAGGAAATGCCATAATTAAATAATAAATAACTCCAAAAACTACATCATAAAGACTTCTCAAATCATTTTATGTACCAAAAAGAGGGGGAAAAAAAATTCCTCTGGGTTTGGTAAGTTCATGTATTTTCTGGCTCCATGGTATGCGGCCACGCCCAATATCTTTCGTCCATCCGAGTCACATGGGCGATGGATACAGGTACTTTTGTTTGTCTGCAATTATTTTCAGGTTTTAGGTGGAGGGGCCAATGTCAGACGAAGGGAGGGAAAAAATATGTAGGGGCCAATGCAAAACTGAGAGTTAAAAACAAAAGCAGCAACAGGAACAAGATATATACAGGTCAAGACTCAAAGACCAGGTCAAGTGTCCTGCGACCCACACAAATCTGGGGAAGAAAAAAAAGCTGCTCGGTCATACTTTGCAGAAGTTTACTTTTGATATTCTCAGTTCAGGAATAATTTTATATAAATCAATTGTATATTGTTATAACATCATCTGAGAGTACCATAATAAAAATGATAATAAAATTTTTTTCTTATAAAAAATAAATTTAAAAATAGAGTTATTATCAATTTTAATTCTGACCAAAATTGAAAAGTCTTTGCTTTGATCAAAAGTGGTCTTTTAAACAGATTTGAGTCCGGAAGTCTAATTATGATTAGGAAAGGATGAAAACTTAATCACACTGCACCCTTAATACATCCGTATAAATATAGTTACCTTAGTGTTCATTATACAAATTAATTTATAACTTAATAACATTTATTTTTTCCTTTAAATTTATTATATAAAAAAATGAAATAAAATTAAAAGAGAATAAATTTTTTTTAAAAAAATAAATTTGGCTTCATAGTTGTTAGCTATGCCGACGTATCCTCTGGTACAATGAGAAATTCAAAGTCACGTCGTTCTTGTAGAAGATAAGTGTGTGTTAACGGATTTTAATTAAGAAACAAAAATAAAAATGTGTTGATTGATTTTATTTGTGAAAAGAATTTTAATCGAAAAATTATTTTAAGAAAAAAAAGAAATAAAGGAAATAAAATAAAACTAAAATAAAAAGAAAACTAAAACGAAAAGAAGATCACACCTACTTGATCACTGTAACATGGAAATAAGGAAAAAATAAAACCGTGAGGAAAATAGTGGCACGGTGCTAAGGATGATTACTGTGATAGCGATGACTTTGTGGAGATGTGTTTGCAGTGATTCTGAAGGCTATGCAAAGTTGATAATGAGTTGATAATGATTGTGGCTATGATAAAAAAAATAAGATCCAAGATAAGGATGATGATAAAAAATAAGATCCAAGATAAGGATGATGATAAAAAAATTAGATCCAAGATGAGGATGATGATAGTTATGTGGTTTATTGATGATGATGACTTATGATTGAATGATAAAAGGGGTGTGGTTTGGTGAGAGGGTTGTGATGATAATAACGATGATGGACTATGGTTTTGTTCTTTCACGAAGGAGGCTATGATAGTGGTGATGGATTCAATGGAAGAGAATGATAAATTAGTGGTTGTGATTTAATTTTTTAGGAGAAATTATGATAGTGTGAACAGAGGCCAAGCAAGGGAATGGTGAATGAATGGATATCTCCTCTTCTTTTGTACGTGATTAATTATTATATAGAGAGTAGAGCAGAGAGATTTTGGGGTTAGTTAGGGTTAAGTTAGTTAGGATTCTAATTGATTTTTGTTGAGTCAGTTAGGATTTTGATTTGGTTTAATTTTTTTTTTTTTTGAGTCAGTTGGGATTGAATTAAATTTTCAGATGCACACAAAAAGGAAGAGGAAAAGAATAAAAAATAATAATAAATAAGCAAATTAAAAACAAAAATATGATGTTCACAGTTGCCCCTCTTTACTTGCTTTTTACTCAAATAATATAAAAACAATAGTTTTTTATAATTTCATTATAAGAAACTAGTAAGGATATGAACACATTTTTATTTCAACCTACATGTGAAAATGTGTGAAAAGTGAAGGCATAAAAGTATATGAAAATAGAATGCATGACAATGTTGTAAGTATGTGAAACTAAAACTTAATGGTGCTGAAAGTATGTGAAATTAAAAGCTGACAAGTACCGAAAATATTTGAAAGTAAATTGATAGTACTGAAAGTATGTGAAAGTAAATTAATGGTGGTGAAAGTATGTGAAATTAAAAACTGAAAAGTGCCAAATGTATGTGAAAGTAAATTGATAGTGCTGAAAGTATGTAAAAATAAATTGATAATGCTGAAAATCTGTGAAATTAAATGTTTGACGGTGCTGAAAGTATATGAAAGTAAATGCTTGACAATGCTGAAAGTATGTAAAAGTAAATTGACTTGGTAGTGCTGAAAGTATTTGAAATTAACTGCCTGATAATGCTAAAAGTATGTGAAATTAAATACTTGACAGTACTGAAAGTATATGAAATTAAATTAATAGTGTTAAAAGTATGTGAAATTAAATGCTTAACAGTGTTGAAAGTATGTGAAAGTAAATATTTGATGGTGCTAAAATGTAAATGACTTGATGATGATAGAAAAATAAAAGATGTGATAACTACAAAAAAGTAAATGATGTGATAGTGTTGAAAAATAAATGATATGATAATTACTAAAAATAAATGATGTGATAACTACGAAAAAATAAATAATGTGATAGTGCTGAAAAGTAATTGATGTAATAAATGCTGAAAGTATATGGTGTGATAACTATGGAAAAATAAATAATGTGATAGAGCTTAAAAGTAAATGATGTGATAATTGCATAAAAGTAAATAATGTGATAAATAATGGAAAATAAATGATTTGATAAGTGATGAAAAGTAAATGATTGGGATCAAGAATGAAAAATAAATGACCAGGATCAAGACTGAAAAGTAAATGATTGGGATCGAGACAGAAAATTAAATGATCGGGATCGAAACTGGAAAATAAATGATGTGATAAGTGCTGAAAAGTAAATCATGGGGATTGAGACTGAAAATTAAATGATTGGGATCGAGATTGGAAAGTAAATGAATGGGATTGTGACAAAAAATTAAATTATCGGGATCGAGACTGAAAAGTAAATGATTAGGATTGAGATAGAAAAGTAAATGATCCAGATCAAAACTAGAAAGTAAATGACTGGGCTAGAAAGTAAATGATTGGGATTGAGATTGAAAAATAAATAATTAGGATTGAGACTGGAAAATAAATTATGGAGACTAAAAAAATGCAAAATTAAATAGCTATTGTGATTAAAGTATATGAGAATAAATGTCGTGCAGTGTTGAGGGAATAAAATGACTTATAGAGATTGTAGAAAATGCCATGATTGATGAAAATGAATGATCTATGCATCGTGAGATATGTGATGTCTCTTTATCATATGTGATACTTACAAAACGTGCAATGGTTCATGATATAGAAAATTAAATGCCTAGGAATGGTAGAATGATGATATGTTGAAAAATGGAATGACTATGATAATTGTGCCTAGGTGATTTAATAGTATAATTGATTAATGCCCTAAAATGATGAGATAATTCCACACACATAGTTTTTTTTTTTTTTGCCCCAGTTTGGCATATGAAAATGATGAATGTCCTAGGTGATTTAATGATTGAAAATATGAATTCTCTAATGTGATATATAAATCCACAGAGAAAGAAAAAAATTTGCCTTAGTTTGAGGCATAAAAATATTAATGGTATGAGCATGATAAATAACCTAGATGATTTGATGATTGAAAACTTTGCATATGATGGATGATGATCTAACATGATGAGTGATATGCCAATGATAAAACTCGAATGATTGAATGATGCAAAAATTTCAAAAACGGAGAATGACAAAGAGAGAGAAATCAAGTTGCCTTGGTTTTTTCTCTATATATTTTTTTTTTGGAATAATCACGCTTTGATGATTTGCTGATGGGAAGATGAATGACCTAATATGGTAGGAAGACTATACAAAGGGAAATGGAAGGAGAAAAGAAAAAAAAAATTTGCGCTAGTTTGCCATATCCAAATATTGCTTTTCTTGTAAAACCTTAGTCTAATTCCAAATGAGTCATTTTATTCAAAGAGCCATTGTGATTGACTTTATCTTTCTTTTTCAGACTACTTATGGATTTTATTTTTCAGCTTTTGCCCCTATCTTGTGTTAGTCTGACTTGATTTTGCTCTAACTTTTGCCTATATCGGCATTTCTGGTTTTTGATCTAGTGAGCTTTTTCTTTTTTTTTGTCATAACTTTTGCCTAGACTGCCTTTTTAGATTTTCAATCTAGCAGGCTTCTTTTTTTCTCTTTCTATTTTTTTTCTTTTTCACTTTTCAATCCATCTTGACTTTGTATGATTATGCGTGATTCCAAAAAAGGATTTTGAAAGCAAAATGCATTCCTTGAAAGAACGCACTTTTTTTATGAAAAAGGAAGAGACAGGTAAGAGTGAGGTAAGAAAGATTGGAAAAAAGTATAAATCTAATCGATAAACTCATTTCATTGGTAATTTGGTTACGTTGAGCTTAAAGTCATGACCAAAATTGCAACCCTTTACTGTACGACCAACAAGTTTCTATGTGAAAGCTGTCTCATTGTCTTTTGTCGAATGGTTCTTCATCAATTATTCATCACCAAATCAAATTGCCCTAGTTTGAGCCCCCTTTTCTAGGTCGTCCTTTTGGGTTTTCAATCTACTGGGTATTTTTTGCTCTAACTTTTGTCTAGATCGTCATTTCTTTTTATTTTTTTAGACTTCAATCTAGGCAGCTCTTTTTCCTTTTCTGCTTTTTTTTTGCACTCTAACTTTTGTTTGGACAATTTTTAATTTTCTCAATTTCCAATCCAGCAAGCCTTTTCTTTATTTCCTCACAATGTGCACCTTGACTGAGTGTCTTGCACAAATATGTGCCTGGGTTGTCTACTTGGTATGACACTTCAAGACTAAGTCATTCAACTAAAACATACGAGATCATACTGAATGATTCCCTTAGTTGATGGTGACCTTTTGATTTGTCAATTTTTTTAAACAAGATTCAACATCTAAACAAATCACTTGCATAGTTTAGGATATTCATTATAATCATGATCGTTCAAGCTCATTATAACACAAAAATCAGTTAATGGGTCTTCTCGGTGCTAAAGAAATAAAAGAAAAAAAGAATGAGGCGAAAGAACAATAGTGATAAGAAAGGAAACAAATGATATAATGATTGAAAAAGAGCTACACATAATCATAAAGAAATTTCAAGACATAAACAAACTAAAAAACGAGACTAGTAAAGCTGCAACCATGTTCAACAACATATTCAAGCACCACCACTTCCAATCTGATCCTCTTCTTTCCTTACCCTTAGCATTTCAATAGCCTTTGCATTAAGTAGATGCCATACAACATCTTTGAAACCATTACAATAGTCGATCGAGTGCCCACAAGTATTGGAATGATATTCACACACATGATTTGAATTGTACCAGTTGGGATATGGTGGTATTGCAACCTTCGCAAGGGAGGGAGTGGGGAGGTTTGCTTCGCACAAGCTTCTAAACAATTCAAAGTTCCTCATATTGAAGTTAGGCAAAGGTCGTTTGCTTGTTGACGGCCTAGGGTTGGCAATGTTGAAAGGGATTGCTTGGTGATTTGGAGGTATGGTCTGGTGAAGCTTGGCTTTGAAGGGTGCGTGTGGTTGAACGGAGAATGTGTGATTGGCTTGATATGACTGAAGTAGGTAGTGTGTGAGGGATGGAAAAGGTGAAGAAGATGGGTAATGTAGGTGTTAGTAGGATAGATAGTGATTTGGGTGGAAAATAGGCTTATAGGATTGAGATGGTTGTTATGGTTGTATGAAGTTCACTGTGTCTTCTTTCCTCTTACGCAACAACCCTTGCTTAGACTATGGCTTACTTGACTTATCTTCTATTAACTCCACATTTCCCTTTTATATATTTGCTTCAATTCTTTTTCCGACTTCCACCAAGTCCACAAATTCCTTGATATAGGTCCCTAACATATTCTTGAAGAATGGACCATCTAGTGTGTGAATGAAATAAGAACACATTTCTTGCTTTAACATTGATGGAACTACTTTAGCGGCCATAACACTCCACCTTTGGGTATACTCTTTGAATGTCTCATTTTTTTTCTTTCTCGGCCTTCTTAATCGATCCCTGATAGGTGCGACATTCAAATTAAACTTGTATTGATTGATGAAAACTTGAGCCAAGTCTTCCCAACATTTGATTTGTGTTCGATCTATCTGCATGTACCACTCTCATGCAACCTCATCCAAACTTTCAGGAAAAAAGATGATAAGGAAATTCTCATCTTTATACTACATTTCCATTTTGATACAGTACATTTGGAGATGCATGATAGGATTGGTGCTACTATCGAATTTGATTAATTCAAGCATCTTAAAATCCTTGGGAATGGTGACATTTGGAGTCAGGCATAGATCATTGATACTTATACGGCCATAGGGGTTGGCCTCTCACAACATTTGAAACTGCTCCTACATGCTTTCTTCAAATTCTTTCCTGAGCTTCAATTGCTTCATCTCTCTTGTGATCTCGCATTTGCTCCCTTCCTTATTCTACGGGATTGCATTACTATTGTTTGCATCATCATTGTTATTTCTAGCACATTCTTTGGATTTCTTTATAATCTCGAAAACTTCTTTGAACATGACCTTCTGTTCAAACATCATGGTCTTCAGATCGTCAATCTTCTGACTTAGATTTCTTCTTTCAGCAGCCATAACCCTCTTTTTTTTTGTTCTTCCTTTTGCTAAGATCAGACAAAGTTTTCTAAAAAAGAGCAATGCTTGGAGATAGCAAACCTTTAAATTGTATTTTGGAAAGAAAATAAATTAATCATGAGGAAGGAAGAAAACAAAAATAAAAAAAGTAAAAAAAAAAAGGAGAAAATATCATGCCATGAGTGCATGCCAAATATTTTAAAAAAAATATGCATGTCAATTGGATTTTTTTTTTAAACTTATGGATATATGTTATGTCATAAATGTATGGGATGAATGATTTAAGACAAGAGATATACTTTTTTTTTTATGTATAATGTTATGTCATGAAAATGCATACTATACATGCTGCAATCTAAAGAAATGATGGATGAGAAATGAGAATGCTTGTTTAGTGTCTTCTTTTTTTTTTTTTTGTTGCTATTATGAGTGAAAAATGAATGATATGAATGCATGAATTTATGTTGGATGACTTTAAAAAAATATTATGCATGATTTTTCTTTATGTTTATGAATGTGAACTTTGTATATAAGAAAATGTATATATGAATGCACCCCTTTTTTTTCAATGGATATGAACTATGCTTGAAAGAAAATGCATGCATGAATGTATGCCATTTTTCATAAATGCATGAAAGTGCATGTCAAATGATTTTATTTTATTTTTTATGATAAAGGAAAGTGAATGTATGCTAAATGAAAGTTTATGTTGCATGTATGCATGTATGTTTGAAATGGGTATATAATATGTGAGATAGAGAAAAGAAAGAAGGATGCTCCTTTGTGTCCTAAGAGGGTGGGACCCAATAATTGAGTACTTCTAAGGCTAAGACCCTAATTTGGATAACGCTAGGTATAATCTATTAGTGCATGATTTTTTGGGTTGGATCTATGTATCTAAAAGTCAAGGTCTCCAGATTGCCCTTATTGATAAGATAAAGACCCAACACTACGAGCCTAACCATAGGGACATGAACGTCATAATATAGTAGCTAGCAGATTTGGTAACAATCTGAGTAGAAGAATCAACGACTATTAAGGAAGTATAAGCCTTACAACAACAACATCAAAATCTCTTCTAGCCCTATGGATTTCCAAGGCTCGGGTGTAGAGCCCAAAAATGTGTATGAGATAAGTGATTGTGCATTGTGTGTGAGGAGCATAGAAATTGAATGCCCTAAAACTACATAATAAAGTCCAAAAAATATGTAAAAAAAATCTAAAAATAAAGTAAAAAAAAGTTCATTACCCTAAGGTTTGAATGATAAATATTTACAAATAAAATAAACAATTATTTACAAAAAAGGAAGACAACTATTTACAAAAAAAAACAAAGGTGTAATGAAGGGAAAAAATAAATATTATAAATTTATAATCATTTTATATAATTAACTCTAATGGGTTTGACTCTCTAAAATCCCCATTGGAGTCGCCATACTGTTACAATGTCCCTAAAGAGTGCCATAACAAAAATAACAATAATTTTTTTTTCTAACAAGAAATAAATTTGAAAATGGAGTCGCTACCAATTTTAATTCTGGCCAAAATAGAAAAACCTTTAATTTGATTAAAACTAGTCTTTTAAAAAAGTTCTGAGTCTGGGAGTCTAATTATGATTAGGGAATGGTGAAAACTTAATTCTATTGCACCCCTAATACATCCATATAAATACGGTTATCTTAGTGTTCATTATACAAATTAATTTATAACTTAATAACATTTATTTTTCCCCTTTAAAAATCGCTATTATATACAAAAATTAAATTAAATTAAATTAAAGAAGAGAAAATTAAATTAAAAGAGAAAAAAATTTAGAAAAATAATTTTAGCTTGATAATTGTTGGCTACGCCGATGTATCCTCTGGTGCAATGAGGAATTCAAAGCCACGTCATTCTTGTAGAAAATAAGTGTGTTAACAAATTTTAATTAAGAAACAAAAATAAAAATGTGTTGATTGATTTTATTTGTGGAAAGAATTTTAATTGAAAAATTATTTTAAGAAAAAAAAGAAATAAAGGGAATAAAATAAAACTAAAATAAAAAGAAAACTAAAACAAAAAGAAGACCACACCTACTTGATTACTGTAACATAAAAATAAGGAAGAAACAAAACCATGAGGGAACAGTGGCACAACACTAAGGATGATTATTGTTATAGTGGTGGCTTTGTGGAGATGATAGTTGCAGTGGTTCTAAAGGCTATGCAAAGTTAATAATGATTGTGGCTATGATAAAAACTTAAGATCCAAAATGAGGATGATGATAGCAATGTGGTTTATCGATGATGATGACTTATGATTGATGATGAAAGGGTTGTGGTTTGGTGAGAGGGTTGTAATGATAATAATGGTGATGGACTATGGTTTGGTTCTTTGGTGATGGATTCAATGGAAGAGAATGATAAATTAATGGTTGTGATTTGATTTTTTAGGAGAAATTATGATAGTGTTAATGGAGGCCAAGCAAGGGAATGGTAAATGAATGGATATCTCATCTTTTTTTTGTGCGTGATTAATTATTATATAAAGAGCAAAGCAGAGAGATTTTGAGATTAGTTAGAGTTAAGCTAGTTAGGATTCTAATTGATTTTGTTGAGTCAGTTAGAATTTTGATTTGATTTGATTTTTTTTATTTTTATTTATGAGTCAGTTGATATTGAATTTAAATTTCAAATACACACAAAAAGGAAGAGAAAAAGAATAAAAAAATAATAATAAATAGGTAAATTAAAGACAAAAATATGGTGTTCACATATATTATTAATAGCTAAAATTAAAATATATTAATTTGAATAATAATCATTTAAGATGTTAATTTATTTGAATGATCATAACAATTTATGAATAATATTAAAAGATTATTTACACCTATAAAAAAAATCATTAAATGATTTACACCAGAGCCCAACAAAAACAAAGAATTATTTTTTAAATGAGTTAATATTTATTTTGATCCCTGACTTATGCTCATAAATCATTTTAATTCTTAACTTTTAAAATGAGTTAAATTAGTTATAGACATTAAAAAATGTGACTTATATTATGAGTCATCTTAAACTTAATTCTACTTCGTATGATGTAAGATATGTTAATATATCACTTAATACTAAACATTATTATTTAATTGACAAAATGATAAATAAAAATGGGATAAGAGACTAACTTGACTCATATTTTGTAATATCTGAGACTAATTTGACTCATTTTAAAAGTTAAGAACTAAAATGACTCACTAATGTAAAGTCAAAAACTAAAATGAGCATTAACTCTTTTGAAATCTATAAAGTATAGTAATAGAAGAAACATGGTATATTAATAAGAGTTTAGTTTTTATGCATTGGCAGTGTAAAAATATTGTTACACAGTCATTCAATAAAAATTTTTTATTTAAAAGACTTTTTAAATAGTGATTATGAAAGTCAACTATTATAATTAATATGATAATTCATAATTAAATAATTGTATAAAAATTCTTACACTACTAGTGCATATAAATTAAGTCCTATTAATAACTGATAACATTTATATGGGAATGTGTAATTATTTATATACACATATCTGGAGTAGATATGTATTGTATTTACATGAGAATATGTTGGCTTTTAAAAGTCATAAGAAAATGTTTACTAAAAAAAATTCTCTCTCTCTCTCTCTCTCTCTCTCTTATACACACACACACATATGAAGAGGATCAAGTGAGAAGAGTGATTTTATATAAGAGTGAGAGGGGTAAATATTTAGGTCATTGAATTTTACATTAATAATCAGGATTAAAACATAAAGTCATGTAACTTTTTAACCTTTTAATAAATTTGTGTATAGTTATATGATCCAGATTTAATCATTTTACTCTTATAAAAAATCATTCATCTCACTAGATATATTTATATATATATATATATATATATATATTTATATATATATATATAATAATCAAGATTTAAATATGAAGTCACGTAACTTTTTAACCTTTTAATAACTTTCAACCATGATCATTCATGTATAGTTATATGACACAGATTTAATCATTTTACTCTTGTAAAAAATTACTCATCTCACCAGATACATTTATATATATATATATATATATATATATATATATATATATATATATATATATAGGACGTATTCCATGAGAGATGTAATTTATTATGAGAATAAAAAGAGCAAATATAATCTGACCGATGGTCAAGATTAAAAGTTAAATTAATATAATTAATACTTACATATTCATTTAAAGAAAATCATAATATTTTATATTTTAATCTTGACTATTTATATAAGATTTAATGGTCAATATTCACTTCCTTCATATAATACGCTCTATAGAGATATTGTTTGCATGTGCCTACGATTATATATGGGCGCACAAAATCAAACTCTAATTTAGTATCTCATGAATGTATATAATCAACTTAATTCTGCAAATCCTCACTTGTAATTCATTATCCAATATATATAAGAGACTTTGTGAGAGACGACAAATCGATTTAAGGTTCTGGCTTGAGAATGAGTCCTTAGAAAATTCAAGCATTGATTACCAGTGAATTATCAGTCATGTTTCCTTTAAGTAGTTGCCTTAAAAGGAAGGAAGGAAAATCCCGTTCTCTTGGAAGTCCTGAACATTATGCTTCAGACTACCATTTTTGGGGAGTACTGAAGTTTTGTCACTTTGCAATTGCAAAAGCTTTAACATCTTCAGAAGCTTGGTTTCTTGGAAAAACAGGAAAGGAGGATACGCTCTTTTTGCTTTGTCCTACTTTCGATTTCGTTGAAATATAATATATATTTCTCATTCAGTTATTCTATACGTGACGTACTACTGTATGTATGAACTTATCTGAGGCTGAAGTTCTGACGATTCTGTTCTTCGATCCCTCCGTGCATTTATTGCCTAACCATGTTTGAATGTACACCGCTGCTGACATTCATGCTAAAATGATTTAATAAATTAGTTTTGTTAGAATCGTTTAATTTTTAATATAAATATTTTAGGAAAAACAACCCGTATTAGAGAAATAATAGCAGGCAGTCTTTCATGTGTCACCTAAATGTGTGTTTAGATAGAGTATTTTCAAAATATAAAATAATTTAAAATATTAAAAAATTAAAATATTTTAATTAAATTTCTTTTAATTTTTAATTTTTTATGTAGATAGATAATTACATATTTTTTATTTGTAAAATACTTGTTTGGGTGATATAATTACATTACCTTAATTTTAACATACTTTATTTTAAAAACATAATATTTTTTAAAAACCTTTTTTTATTAATACTCAAAAGTCAACCGATCTAAAATCAATTATAATGAGTCTATATTTCATTAGCTATCTTAAATTTCGTTCACAAAATATCTTGAATTTAAATTATAAAATTTATTTGTTATATAAATAAAATAGAATGATACATAAATATAGCGTCATGTATTATGAACTGAATATTAAAAATATAAAATGCAACAAAATGAATTAAAGAAATTAAAAAAATATCTCATAAATTTTAAAGAAATTGTTATGAAAAATAATAAAAGTAAGACTTACTAAAATGAGAAAAAGTATATTTGTGTATATAGGGATTTCGAAAATTCCCTCTGTATAGATAGAAATTAAAATCCTCTATTTTAAATAGATAAAATCCTTCTTTAAGATTTATAGAATTGTGTAATTTTTTTAAGTGAATATCCAAACATGATATTTTATCATGATGAATTTTAAACCCTTTTAAATTTTCTATTCTCCTCTATAATTGCTCTATCCAAACGCATAAAGGGTTTGATAAAGTCAATTTTTGATATTCTTTCTGAGTGTTCGTGATAAAGTAATGGGGTTTCTCCAATAATTCTTATTGATATCTCTTAATTATTTATGACTAATAATGAGCTACGTATTCCACTAATTCAAAATTTTTAATATTTATTAAATTATAAATATTAATTATATAAATAATATCGATATCTATGGAGTAAAAAAAAACCTAGACAAATTTATAAACTGTTATTGTCTTTTGTTTCAGTTAAAATTTAAATTTCAGCGCATAATGAAAAACTTTCTGTGCGTCAAACCAAAATGGTGGTCTATTAATTAGTTGAGAAAGCATGTCAAAAGTATAATAAAAATCGTTGTAACTCTTCACCCTCGGAGAACTTATTTAGATGTGTTATTTGAATAATAAAATTAAGGGGAGATTATACCGACCTCTACTAATAAAATTCACCCGATTTCTCTCTATTTATTCATGTGACAATAATCTCTCCTTGATACACTATTTAATTATGCGATAGATGGGAGGTCAGTGTAATTATTTTACAAACTCAAGGAAAGTCGATATAATAATTTCATAAATTCAAGAATCTCATGAGTATATTTTACAAATAGAGAGGAAATTATCTGAATTTTACCAAACCTAAAAGGAGGTCATGTAATTTACCTTAAAATTAAAGGTCTTTCTTTAACAACGTGTACTTTAACAATCTTTAATGGTGTTTAGATGAGGTTTTTTTTTGTTTAAAGAAAAATAGTAAAACTCTAGTTAGATTTTTTCTGCAAAGATCACTGTCACTACATTAGTCTTTCAAATTAAAGATCTAGAATTTTATTACCATGTTCATCCTTATAAAGGACTAAAATGAAGACACAAAGATACACAAAAAGAGGAGTTCTCTAAACGTGTTGAATTTTTTTGAGTAAACTGATGACAAAGATCATTTTTAGGACTAATGTAATGATGTCTATGTGAGAGTAAAATGGGAGTTTACTCAAAAATAAAGTATCAAAATTAAATATCCATATCATTTGTATAATGTATCTTTCCTCAAAGTCAATCTGTCCAATACCCTTCTCAGATTTAATCATCTGGTCACACGCACACTCGAGAGGGGGCAAGTGTTCTCAGACTGCATCTTCCAAATCGAACCCGCATTCCCCTACTATGTGGTTACGCAAGGTAAGGACATTTGCCATTTGTGAAGGAGTTGGGGAGGGTCACAAGGGTTGGCAATAGTGTTCTCCAGCTTGGGCCTCTGATTGGATTATGGGCCTAAAAAAAGCCTGTATTCAGTGCTTTTGTGCCCTGCAGTAAATGGTTACATTAGGTATCCGGGGCAGAGGATCCAAAATTTGTTCCATGTGGATAAGTGGATGAGGGCAGAGTGTAGTACAAGAGTCTAAACATGCAACTCTCAGTGGCTCACTTGCTCTATCTTCTCTTCACAACGTCAGCATAATTTTGGTATGCACTTTTTTCTTCTTAAACAATGGGGTAAACCCGTAACAAATCCAAAATTAAGGTTAATGATTTGTTATGACATTTTATGCATAAGTAATGATTATGATGTGGGATTAAAGATATAAATTCAAGACAAATAATTTATATGGAATCATCCATCACTTATCATTAATCAACATACGTTACATACCCTTATATTTAAACAAAATTCATGCTAATTATTATCAGTGAAAGCCGTGATGAGGTGGATCAGCCTCCATTAGGCAAGTGTGTGTTGCTGTTGACCTTCCTCACCATCATGGCATACAATACAATCATAGCTCATAAACACTAGCACCATTAATGAGCTTCTAAATATATTTTTTTCATTATATCTTTTGTGCACCAATCATCTCAATTCATAAGAGAAGCCAAAAAGAAAAAAAATCCACTTTGAAAGGGGAAATGTGATAAGACAATAATGTGTGGTCTAAGTTGTTTGGTCATTATCTAAAACTCACATTCACAAATTTTCATCTTATTATTATTTCCTCAAACTTTTTACTTTGATATCCTATCATCACCCTTGTGTCAACAATTCCATGGACTCCATCATCAAATCAACCTTCCCAATATTCACTTCCAACCCACTTTTCCTCTCAACAAAACGTCTCAGACCCTTCAAGGTTTCCATCAAACCCCCACCTCCGGATTTCAATTACAGGCTAGAGATTTCAGAGGAGTCCAGAGTTTACATAGCTGAGTCTCACCCGGAGTTGCTTGACTTGGCTGAGAATGGGAGCTTGGTTTTGGTGCAGAAGAAGAGGTTTGGACCTGTGCCTTATTGGAGGACTGAATTTGTGGAACCTGAGGAAATTTGGTTGGTGGGAACTACCCATGTTTCTAGAGAGTCCGCTATGGAGGTGGAGCGTGTGGTGCGGACTCTGAGGCCAGATAATGTGGTTGTAGAGCTCTGCAGAAGCAGGCAAGGACTGATTATTATTATTATTTTTTAATTGTCTTTTTGCTGCTATAAATAATAATAGGTGAAAATAGTAAAAAGGGCTTAGATTTTAATGACTTTTATGACAGATTGATAGTATACAATGATAGATTTTAGTTGTTGTTGATTTATACATACTCCAACAAATTAATTAACAGATGAAGGCTACAAGCATGGTTTTCAAATTGTTTATTTGAATTGAGAATTAGCTTGTGAATTGTAAGACTCACTGCTCAAATTACAGCTCAAACTTCATGTTTTACTTATCCAAACATAATAGAACCACTTTTAAGATATAGTTATAGTGTTTAATTTTCATGGTTGTCAGAATTGAGTAAACTTGCATACATATTGTCTATACATGAAGTCATGGTGAGGTGGTCTTGGACTTTCAAATGACTTGGCGTTTGTCAAGTGGAAAATTAAGATATATATGAAAGCTAAAAGAGATGCAGTACTGTCTGTGAAATGGTAGTGAGTAGAAAAATTAGTCTGTACTCTTGTAGTCTATAGTGAATTAATGATGGCCAATCAAATGTGTCTAAACCTGAAGAGGAAGGTGTACAAGTGACAAGATGGCGAATCAAATTAGTCTGTGGACAACTCTAGTTGTATCCTAGTGACAACCTTGTAATATATTTTTCTTGTGAATTGCAAGACTCACTGCTCAAATTACAGCTCAAACTTCATGTTTTACTTATCCAAACATAATAGAACCACTTTTAAGATATAGTTATAGTGTTTAATTTTCATGGTTGTCAGAATTGAGTAAACTTGCATACATATTGTCCATACATGAAGTCATGGTGAGGTGGTCTTGGTCTTGGACTTTCAAATGACTTGGTGTTTGTCAAGTGGAAAATTAAGATATATATGAAAGCTAAAAGAGATGCAGTACTGTCTGTGAAATGGTAGTGAGTAGAAAAATTAGTCTGTACTCTTGTAGTCTATAGTGAATTAATGATGGCCAATCAAATGTGTCTAAACCTGAAGAGGAAGGTGTACAAGTGACAAGATAGCGAATCAAATTAGTCTGTGGATAACTCTAGTTGTATCCTAGTGACAACCTTGTAATATATTTTTCTTGTGGCTAATAAGAATGTCTGTAAATTTGCAGAGAGAATAACTCAACACACAACTCATATTTTTGCTCCCTCTTTCCTTTCTTCCTTTGCCCATAGCTCTTAATTTTATCATAAGAAGCTATAGAAATGTCAAATTTGTTTACCTTCAATCCACATCTTAACCTCAGTTGTTGCAGATTTCATTTCCAGAGCTGGGATCATGTATGCCTCTGCTGATGATGAGCTTGGCAACAAACAGCTAAGGTCTAATATGTTTTCTTTGAGCGGGACTGGTTTTTTTGGAGCTGTTGGTCGTAGCATAAACTTGGGTAAGAACAAATTTGTTTGACATGTCTAACATAACATCTATAAAAGAATCTTATTTACTGTTTATGTAAATGTCAGGTGGCCAAACTGCTTTAGCATTACGGTTACTTCTGGCTGCTTTTTCATCAAAGATCTCTTCAGATATCAACCGCCCTTTTGGTGATGAGGTATCTTTCAAAGTATTCCATTACATATCTATAGCACTTGGAAGAAAAATTATATTTGACACAGCAATATTTATTATGCAGTTCCGTGCTGCTCGAAAAGCATCTGAGGAAGTTGGTGCACAGATAGTTTTGGGAGATCGACCAATTGAAATAACAGTATGTGCATACCACATCATGCAACACGGATGAGTATACATATTGAATATGAGCTATGCGAACATAAATGATTCTGCATGATCTAGGATAATGGATCTTATTATAGTTGTATTTAATGTATTGAATAGTATTGATCAGTCTCTCCTTGTCTGTGATCTGTCTTGCAGCTTCAGAGAGCATGGAAGGCTTTGAAATGGACTGAAAAACTTAGTCTAGTATACTCGGTTATTCGTGGGATAACATCATCATCTGACATTTCTACAGATAAGCTTGAGGTTCCTTACCTAAGCAAGATGTTACAATTTTGCTTTATATTATTCTTCCTTGCTAACTGTTGTGTTTTGAAATGCTTGATTATTATGGAAGGGAAAATGGAGGGACTTTGAAATTTCCCTTTCTAAATAGTTAATCATTTTTCTAAGATAACTCATCATTTTATATGATATGAACATAACTAATTCACTTTTAAAAAAATGCTTTTTTGATCTACATTTTTCACACACACACACACACACACACACACACACACATATATATATATTTGCTTTCTAATTCGATTTTGTTGTTTGTAGAGGTATTTTGCAGTCTAGAGAGAGATGCATTATTAACTAGGATGCTCACATAATATATGCCAAAGTTTGCCATAGTGATTATTTTGAAAAACTAGAGAGTTAAATTGTGAGTTGCAGGAAGCAAGTTCGGACGATGGTACATTTCAGCTTTATGAGCAACTAAGTTTTTCATATCCATCACTATTGCCGCCTCTCATACATGAACGAGATACTGTAAGTTATACCTTCTTGATATTGCTTCTTTTTTCGTTTCTTTATTTTCTTCCTCCCCTTTGGTCCATTCAAAGAGGGCAAACATAAATTGCCTTCAACCTGAGTTTCAAAATGCTCATGTTCATATTGCATACATGATGACTGCCTACCTCTCAGTCAAAGATCGTATCACAGTAATCTTCTGCATGTGAGTGCCCTACTAGTGAACAATATCGTTTCCATTTTCTGGCAGTATCTTGCATGGTCATTGAAGAGGAGCAAAGCTGTGAATAACTGCAAAAGGGTGGTGGGAGTCATTGGAAAAGGGCACATGAATGGTGTAATATATGCACTGGTGTCTGATTCTGGGAGCTTGAGGTTTCGAGACCTTGTAGGTAAAAATTCATATGATGTTGGTCCTAATAGCTGGATTGACGGCCTTGTCAAGGGCTTAGTGAGGGACACAATCATCGGCATCCTCTTGTGGGCCTTATATGAATTATCGATACATGGCAGAATATAAAGCAAACCTATTTCAGACCCCAAAAAAAGAAAAAAAGAAACAAATGAAACCTATTTAGTTTTCATCTTGGTCAATAGTCCCAAGATTCAAGAGCATGGAACGGATGTGAGCTCTACAATGTACATACAAATGTGAAAAGAGTGATTTATTTGTACATCGATTTTTAATTTTCAATACCTAATAAAAAATCTCTCTCTGATAATTTCGATAACCAATAAACAATTTTGGTTGGTCTCCTAATCATACATCTATATCTAAAAGTAATCTATGTATAATATTAATATTCCAATTTCCTATGAGAAAAAGTTTTCCAGGGATCGTGATGGGAATGATTTAGAGCCCGTCGTTTTTTAAAATTTAATTATTATTTTTTTAAAAAATAAAACTATTATTACTATGTATTATTATAATATTATTGACATTCATCAATATTTAGTAGTAGGATTGAACTAAAAAAATCTATACTAATAATAATTGAGAGGATTAAACAATGAGGTTTTGACAAGTGTCATACTTTGAATGGTTCTTTTTTCTTGAATTTTTAAATTTCAAAGGGACTAGATTTAAATTTTTTAATTTTTAAAAAGTGACGTTACATTTAATTTTAATTTTAATAACTAGAGAAACAAAAAAATAATAAAAAGAAATATTTGAAGTTAACTTTATGTCCGCTATATTTTTTTAAAAAATTATAAATTAGGAAAATAAATTCAATTATTTCGTTTAAACATTGAGTGCAAACACCATTTTTTTGGAAGGATGGTTGTTTACGGGACCTAAATGATTTGGTTGAGAAAAAATTATTTAAGTACACTATTTAGAAATAATAATTTGACTAGTTATAATAATTTTCTAAAAATAAAAATCCCAGTTATCTACTTTTACTATACTAATAATTCAGACTCATTTCAAGAAAATGTTAACATGTATCATTTCCAGAGTAATTTATGACTCACAATTTTTATAACTCTACTTATTAATTATTTTTGAAAAAATCATCTCATATCTCTCCTTTAGTATCACAACTCAAATATTCTACATTAAATATTATATTTCAAACTATTATAAGTCTTAATTTAAATCATAAGGCTCATCAATATGCCAATCAAAATTATTTAACATTAAAATATTATAGACAAATGAGTTTTTAGCTATAATCAATTTTGGTATATTACATATTTTTTTAAAAGCTATTAAAAAAAATGGCTTTTGGTTCTGAAATGATAACAAATTCAAAGAATTTAGTGTGAATAAAATCTAAATTAAAAATTTTGCTATCACATTTTTAGTCACTTTGGATTTGGGTTTCTCTATTTTTGTTGTTCAGAATAAAGGAATAATTTTTTTTATGAGAAAATGATAATGGGTTTTTAATAAATATGTTGATTTATCATACTTTTTAGTTAAAAATAAATAAATAAATTATATCTATAAAATGAATTAAAACAATCAATCCAAGGTCATATCAATTTAAATTGATCTATATTCTCTCAAATTTAAAATCACCTTCACACAAGCATAATTTCTAGAAACCATAAGTAGGAAGCAATGATTTTATATGATCTGATTTTTAACATTTATTCAAAAGTTTCCTTTTTGAAAAATTATCTGATCTAATTTACACTAAGAAAATGTAATTTCTATATACGTTATAAAGTATCAAATAAATTGTAATTACATAAATATTTGACTATTTTAATGCGAGATATCAACATATTTGGTGAATTATAACCTAAATATTTTAATTATTATATATTTATTTTTCTTCTCTTTTAAACTTTAAACTCTCATATTTTCCTTCACTTTATTTGTTCTTTCTCTCTCTTTTGTTTTGTTTTTATTGTTGCTTTTTTAATTAATTTTTATGGTCTTATTCTTTTACTACTATCATCTTCATTTTTCTCCTTCTTCTTTTCTCTCTTGCATTATTCTTCTATCATCTATATTTTTCTTCTGCATTTATATATGTAATATATTTTTTATTATAATTATTTCATTTAGTTTCACTCCTTATTTAATGAATATTTGTTTTTTTAGGTGTAATTGAATGATTTTGCATCTTCGTATTCCTTTTAGTTTTTTCTTTTATCTTTCTTACTATGAATGGTTACTATTTTCAAGTACTATGTATTTTTAATTTCATATTAATTTGATTCTAACAAAAAATTTTACATTAATTTTGTCCTAATTATTTTTTTATATAAAATTTTTCCTAATATTTTTAATTCCAAATCAATTCAGTCCAAATATTCTTTATTTTTGCATCAATCTAGTCATTTTATTAAAGTAGAAATCCAAAAATATGACTAAATTGATTTCATGATTAAAAATGTTATGGTTAAATTTATGTCGAAAAAGTTTTTATAACCAAATTAATATCAACTCGAAAATGTTACGCCCAAAATTGTTACTTAATAAATAATAGTTATAGAAAAAAGGATTGGAGAATAAAAAATAAATTTGTACAACAAGAAATGAAATAGGGTTACCAATAATAATATAATAATTAAGTCTTGTCCCCTTAAATGAGGTTGACTACATAAATTAGGTGACAACATAAAATTTTATCATATATTATATTCTTGTTAAATTTATTAATATTTAAATCTCTTTTGATTATTTTTTTAATAATTTTTCTCTCTCTTCTTATTTTTAATTATGATGCTATTATTTATTTGATTAACTTTTCCTTTGCCTTGAATTAGGGTTAGCAATAACAAAATAAAATAACAATAGTAGGTAGTTGGTGGAGGTAATGGGTAGGAGATTAGTAAAGGAGTGATGTTATATGTACAATTGAATTGTATAATAAATACATATTACATATTTTATTATTATTAAATTTGATGAATAAATGGGATAAGTGGAGATCATATATCACATCTAATGATAATAAAATATATGATATGTATTTATTATATAATTTAATTATATACTAAATATTATTATTAGTAAAATAGAGAGATAATTGAGTGACCTAGCTACTAGCTTATGAACTATGGTTGTCATGCACTTTTTCTTTGCAAATGCAACAACTCAACTGAAAACTTTTTCTGAGGTGACATCCCACCACACTTTCCAAAACAGGGTTGACAGTTACTCCTAATAACCGTCCTTTCATTTTTTTAATAATTAAAACTGTTTTTATCGATACAAACAAAAATAAATTATGATGAGTATTCTTTGAGTTCTATTAAATATTTATTCTATGATAATACTTTACAGTTTATTAAATGTAAACATTTTGTAAGAGAAGAAACATCCTGAAGTCCTCAACGCAGTAAATGTATAATATTTTTATACAATATATTCATAATATAGGCAAAACAACAAATAAGATGGTGGGCATAGAAAAATAAAAATTTGAAATGGCCCATCAACTTATTTATTTATGTTATAAGTATATTGTATAAATATTATTTTTCCAACTAATATTAGCAATTTGATGAACTGTTAAGAATGTTTACAATCAAGCTAACTGGTCTAAATTTGATTAGTAAACAAATAGTGTAATGAAAATTAATATATATATTACCGAGATAGTTTCTTTTATGGCAGTAACAATAGTGTAGAATAGGTTTTCTTTCGTGGCAATAAAAATGTCTGCTAAATCAGTCACAAATACCTCGTTAAGAAAGAAAAATTAGGACAACAAATAGTGTAGTACTAGTAATTAGAAGCCGGTTCTAAGGAAAACGACAGATGGTGCTGGTATTGCATTTTCCTTTCCAAATCCGAAGCAACCAGAAGCAATGGGCTCTTGTCTTGGGCCTTGGGGTGCCTAGTTGGTGGGCCCACCTCAAAATGAATTTTAGAAAGAAAAAAGTTACTTGCCATTGCCTCCATTCATATGATAATAATTTGACCCTACAAAGTTTGTCCTGTATGGCTGTATCTTCATTCTTCAATCCCATTAATGGCAGATTACTGCTTGACCTTCCTTACAAAGTTAGTCATAATTTGTTCGTTTACAAGTTTAACTTTGATGGATTGAGTATCATTCAATTAAAGCTCTTATTTTGTATAATTTTTTAAGTAATGAGGTGAAAAATAATCATATTTACTGATATATCATTATATACTTAAATAAATGTGTATAATTTTTTTGTACTGTGAATTTATTTCAATTAAATTCTTCATATAATATATAAAATTAAGATTTATAGTATTTCTAAATATCAAATAGATAACAAATTAATGATTTTCTTTACACTTCCTATTTCTAAGCCTTTGAATTATTTTTCTATTTCAAACAAAATTTGGTAGAGCAAATGTTATTCCTTTATTCCAAGGAATAACATTTTTTAATTGGGTCGGTCCCAAATTAGTTGGACGCGTCCCACTTTCAATCAAGAATCTCACGGCCCCAATTTTGTTGCTCTAGCAACGTTGTAACATTAGCTACAAAAATCTTTATTTTAAATATATGTATAGATATTTTGTATTTAAATGTAATTGACGTTTTGTCGCATATGGGAACAACGTGTCAACGTCGGACGTGCCTCCAATGGACCGTACAACATTTTGTTTTGATTTTCTTGCCTAATTGAATTGTTAAGGAGCAAAGCCACTTGCGCAAAAAAGGCAAGTGCGCAAAGAGGCCAGTGAAAACGACAGAACCAATGTATAACAAATATTGTAAACATCCAGATGAAAAAAAACAAATATTATAAACAATTCAATACTCATAACCAAAAAAAGAATTCATTACTGTAATAAGATATAAGATAGAAAAAACTTTATTTTTTATGAAGATATTTTTTATAATGATATTTCTGAAAATATTTTTTATAATGAGATTTAAAATTATGTTCTCAGGAATAGTATTTTTTATAATGATATTTCTGAAAATATTATTCCTGAGTTTCTTTAAAAAATTATTTGTTTAGCATTAAATATTCTAGGAATTATTTGTTAAGATTTCATAAATAAATTTAAAACTTGTTTGTTTTATAATAATCTATATTCCTGAGAATATATGTCATAATTTCCAAAATACCTTTAATACATTAAATTTTAGGAAAAATATATAAAAATTCAAAAATATTACTCGATCAATGTAAAATTAATAATTAATTTTTTTCTAATTTGTTCATCTCATCTAGATTGAATAATTAAATAAAAGACTAAAAAATAATTATTTCAAATGAAAATTACACTTCACACAAAAAGAAAAAGAAAAAACAATCATAAAGACAGAAAAATCAAATAATTGAGTATAATTTAGTAATTATGCTTAATAATTGTGATTCCCAAGTTATAGGAATTTTTTTCCCACCATTTAACTAGAGAATGAAATTTCACTAAATTAAAGGAAAATATTTTTCATGAAATAATTAATACATGGGAAAATTTTTATAAAACTTATAACAAATGTAGAAACACATCATTCCCAACTATCTATTCTCAAAAATAATTAAATATACCCCGAAATAAATGTTCCGTTATAAAGTAATTAATTTTTTTTTTATCTCAAGGACATTGGTATCTTTTATATAATTAATTATTATGATTTGATATATTTAAAAAATATTGGATTAGTGGGACACATGACTTATTTTTAACCATAAATAACTAAAAGATACTGATACCCTCGAATTTTAGAGGTGTATTGAAGAAATCCCTAATTTTATTTATTTCTATAATTAAATCAATTTAAATAATATAGTTGGTATAAATATTTTATTAAAAATACAAAATATTATCTTTATGAAAGAAAATAAATATTAAAATAAATAATTTATCCTTTGTTCGAGTTTTATTGACATAAGTCCGTTTCTATAAGGATAATTAATCAATGGTTTATAGCTAGTTGATAAGATAATATTTTGATGTACTGACAGTGTAAAAAGAATTTAACAATGTTATTTAATCAAATCTCTTCTTATATATGACTTTTTAAGTAGTGGGGTTGAAGTAACAATATTTACTAATGTGTCATTATATGATTGAATGAATGTATAAAAATTTTTTATACTATCAATATTTTCTAATTAAATCCTTATAAAAAACTAAAAGTTAATTTTTCATAAAATTGATTATTTTAAAATAATTATCTAAATATATAAAAAAATAATTGTTCTTTAAAACAATGATTTTAAGCCTACAGAATTCCCTCCAAGACACCCCAAAACCGCTTTCGGAATAGTTTTCACTTTTTAGCAGAATATTAGTTCCCATGGGTGCAGTGAACCAAATAAAATCCACACATCGCCGTGATATAAACAGGAGCGGGTCGTTTTAACATAGTCCTTCACGTGTTTTGGACCATATCATGGTCCTAAATTTTAATTGCAAAGTAATCCTTTCACCTTCACCACTGAAGTGACTAGGAAGTCATATATTGCAACTGAGTCGTCCTCCGAATTCCCTTTCGGAAGATCGGAGATTGTGACTCCCCTTTTTCACAAAGATTTCCACATGAAGGCCTTTTACTTTTTTGTTAGAAAGGTTGGGTGGTTCTTTGCTTATCTAGTTCCTTGGTTTTTCATCGTCCTAGCACTACACTTTTGCTTTCCCTTTATCCATGGTTGGTCAACATCGGCCATTGTTGTTCAAGTCTTCTTTGTGCTGCTTGACTGCTTCTCTTTGTAGTACAAATTTCAGATTCCATCTCCGCTTACCCTTTGTCTTTTTTATCTTTCTTTTAAATTTGTACTACAATTTTATGGCACCGATTTGTTACAATTTTGTTCTGTTTCTATTTTTTAAGTTGTAATTGCATGATGAAACGTCAAAAATGACACAATGACGAGATTACCTCTCGGGTTAAGTGTAGCAGACTTAGACCATCTTAGTGTGTGTGGTTGTGTTGTGTTTAATTTATTTTACATATCGAAGCTAATTTAATTAAATGGCACTAAATTGAGCGAGCCTTTACCAAAGAAAAGAAAAAATTGAGTGAGCAATATGACAAAAACCCATTGTTGAAATTGTTAAACTAGTGGATCTGTATTACCACTGTTGACTATTCAAAGCAACTCTCATGAAGCTTCCATCGCCTGTAACAATGGATAGTTAAGCAAGTAATTTTTGGAGGTTTTTGTTTTCAAAGTGGTATTATCAATACACACCCAAACCCAGACCAACTGCCAGGGGCAACCCACCACCATTGAAAATGGACCCAAAAGCTGTGAAATGGGGGGTGGTTCTCTCTCGGTGTTCTCTTTTTGCATCTTCAGCACCTTCCCTCTCTTTGCCAAAACTGACCTCAACTCCCCCATTATCATCCTCTCCGACGGGCCCCACTCCACCCTTACTTCTTACTCCTAACTTTCTTGAACTGCTTTCTCTAGTGCGCCCAATGAAAAAGCGGAGTCTTGCTCGGTGTTTGTTATGGCCTCTAGTTCCGGGTCGTTTTTGGAGGGTGTCACAATAAATTTTTTGAAAATAGAATCATCATGCAATTACATAAAATGGTGGAGCAGGGTTTACTTTGTCATTTTGGGTAGAACTTTTTACACCCTACGATCACACTTGAGAGCGTCATCCAATGGTGCTAAATGTCGGATCATGACATGGTCCAGAAGATGGGGTGGACTATGTTAAAATGACCCAACAGGAGCGCCTGTCTGCATCTTCACTTTTCTGAATGTGACTAGTCAGCCAAGTATACCTAATGAGTTATGAGAAATTCTAAGTAATCTTCGTGTGGGATAAAATTTCTATTATTGTTTTTTTTATTAAAATAAACCCTAAATTGATTTTCATAAAAATAATGTCAAATAAATTAGTTACTCACAAAAAAAATCACCGTTTTCTTTGGTTACAAAAACAATATCACTGTTTGATCTTCAATAACTAAAAATATAGAATAAATTAGTTTATTCTTAATATTTCAATAGACTTATTTATTTCATTTGTATTTTTATCTTGAACCAATTTGATATATTTTTATAAATTATGATGAATCAATTTGTCATATTTTAATTATAAATGGCTGTGAATGGTATTTCTTTTCTGAATGATTAATTTATCTTGCATTATTTTCATGTAGACCAAATAAGAGGTTTATTCTTTTTATTATGATTGGGTTATAGCCTGAAGAAGAAAAATAAAAAAAAATAGCTTACAGATCAATTTACATTATTCGGAGAGGTTAATTTATATACACTACTATCTAATCATGTTTTGATATATAACTAAAAGTGATTAAATCTCACACCTACTAATTAAAAGGTCATACAAGTAACGTAATGTAATTTGATTGGATAACACTATCAATGTATAAAAATTAAACTCTTATTCA
Organism: Dalbergia cultrata; assembly: GCA_031216105.1. Classification (NCBI taxonomy): domain Eukaryota; kingdom Viridiplantae; phylum Streptophyta; class Magnoliopsida; order Fabales; family Fabaceae; genus Dalbergia; species Dalbergia cultrata. Next base: position 8,139,213 of record CM062346.1, read on the forward strand.
AAATAATTGGCATCAAACTCTACAAAAATATAAGCTGAGAAAGAATTTCAAATTTAGACCACCTTTGGGCTACATGTTGCTAACCCATCACTATAAAGATTCACCTCCTTATGGACATGTCTTAACTTTACATTCAGATTTTTCCTCATATATAATACTTTGACTTTTTATAATCAAAGGAGAATAAGCATGAAATTTCAAAACCTTATCACATATTAATTGATCAGTATTAATACAATCTATTTCAATTCAAACATTATCTTTTTTGTTTTTATAAAATGATGTTTAGATTGAGAAAAAATTTCTCCCCAACTTAGAAATAGGGCATATTTTATGATTGTGAGGGTTTGTTTCATGCATAATATAGTTGTATTATTTATACACATTATATGTAGAATATCGTGTTGACTCACACCTCATTCGTTATTTTGGATGTGTTTAGATGGATAGAGTTAGGTGGAGTGGAGGGGGTTCTAAGGGTCTGTTTAGTTTCAATTTTTAGTTTTCATTTTCAATTTTTTAATTTTCAGGATTTTGTGAAGAAAATACTGAAAACTGAAAATAAAAATTAGATTTCATAGTTTCCATAATTTTCAGTATTTGCTTCACAAAATTTGAATTTGCAAAATTTGGATGGAATTGAGCCAACATGAATGAACTCTATTCCATTCAATATCGTAAATTCTTCACAAACAATGGATTTATTTATCTTATTTATATTTTTATAAGAGGCCAAATTTCAATTATTTTATATAAGGTTGGATCAATAATAAGATTATAGGATGGGATATAATATGTAGGGAACAACTCAAGTAAAAGTGGTAGTTTATTATGAAAGTAAGAGGAGCAAAATCTAGATAATTGAATCTTATACGAATGATTAAGATTAAAATATAAAATAATATATTTTTTAAGTGATCACATAAGCATTAATTAATTATTATAGTTAACTTTCAATTGTGATCGTTCATATATTATTATTATACAGTTTTGATTTATTCTTCTAACTTTCATAATAAACTACTAATTTAACTTGAGTCATCCCCTAATATATATATATATATATATATCTTAACCATACTTAAATGTATAGTTAATGAGATAAGATAATGCAGTGAAGAGTCAGTTTTTTGCTAGTTTGGGATTGAGTATATTTTTTACAAACCTTATGGGAAGTGGGAATTATTTACCCTTTAAGGATTTTTAAGACTCTAATGCGTTTCCTTTATTTTATTGTGTGTATTTTATTAAGAAAAAAAATTAACTGATTAAAATTCCTATAATTTTGAAAACAGTGAAATATTTTAATTCTTGTGACAGCATGAAATATATATGTTGTACCCCAAATATTAAGAAGACATAATTAACTTCAAATATTATCAAATATTAATATATAAGTGAATATAAATAATCACAATAAAATATATAAATCAGGATACCCTTCATCAATAAAAATATATATATATATAAATCTCGTACTTAGATCTGAAAAGATCATCGTGCATTATGGGAATAATTTCAACATTTTATGAAAGGAATGAAATACTAAAAGCACATTTTACAAAGCATAAAAATCAACCACTCACGGTCACGGGAATAGTTTGGAGCTTCAGTGTCCAAAATTGAAGCAAACCACCGTGAAAGGACCTTTCATACCATGCCTGATTTTCCAACGTTAATAATACTATGGCCCACCAAGATACCTTTCCCCAATTGGCAATTCCTCACTTGACCCTACGACCTGACACACTTTCCTTATTAAGTGGCTGAAACTAATTAAACCCAATAGCGGAAAATTGACATATCGAGAAAAATTGAGGAGAGGGATAGTTGCCTCTGAAATATGTCCAAACTCAGATCCCCTTGTTTTCCCTCTCTAACCTGCTCCAACTTCGACGAGGTAATGTGCTAGTACCGCTTCTTTTGTCTTATAATAATTATAAAAAATCAAACAATATATATATTAAAAAAATAAAAATTATTTTGATAAATATAAAAAATTATATGAATTGATAAAATTATTTTTTATAATTATTATTATTCATATGAATAAATATATAAATTATTTAATTAATATATTTATAAAAGATATAAATAAAGAAAAAAATTAATATTATCTAAATATTACAAATAAATAGATTTTTTAAAATAAAATATTAACACTTATTATTCATAGAAAGGACTATAATTTTAGCTTTCAAATCAGGCAACCGCTTACAAGCCTTGCATGGTCTTATATATTAAAGTCCTGCTCCAGCAGCCCTAACTGACTTTGTAGATGCCTTTAATTAATTAATAATCTAAAGTTAAGGCAGATGGAGTCGGGAAAATTTGAGACAACTCATTGTACTGGATGCACCGCAATAGTGTTGATTTTAGAGTAATGTTATTTTGACTCATATTTTATAAAATATTTTATTGACACATCCATATTTGTCATTGAATTAGATATAGGTCTCACTTAGTTTGAGTTTCACACTCTATCTAATGGTGAATATGAATGTATTGACTGATGTCCTATAAAATATGAGGCAAAATAACATTTCTATGTACTTTAAGAGAAAGTTCAGCCCGAGTCTACAGATGATTTGCTTATTAAGATATTTTTTAATAAGATAATGTCTTAGATATTGTTTTACACCAATGAATCTATAGATATCAACATAAAAAGAGGTAAAATTATAAGTCGTCGTTATTTTAAGTAACAATTTCTTTTAAATTATTAGAGTATAAAATCATTCATGTATTTTTACTTATCAATTTAAATTTTTAGGAGAAATGATTTCATGACATGATATTAGAGTCACTATAACCATATGATTAAGGACTTGCACATTTATTCTAATAAAAAAATTTATACTAAAGTTCAAAAAGAGACATTCTTACTTATCAATTTAAGCTTTTGAGAAAAACAATTTCACGAAACAAACATTATTTAGTTGTACCTTTTTTAAGTCAAGATCCGTTATTATAATGTACTTCTCAATTTAATTAAAAATAACAAATACAAATCAAACACGCACTATTTATCAAAATGCCAGGTCCTAAAATCAGCCACCTAGGCATTAATTTGCAAACTCGCTGCAGAGTGTCAGACAAAAAGGGGGCAAAGCATTTGTATAGAAAAAATGGCAAAATATGGTTGATAAAGGAGCAGTAGCCTCTTTATTTTCATTTTCTAACTTTTCCATTTAAGTTCCGGAAAGTTCATTAAGTTGGACTCTCAGCGTAAACTTAAAATGGTAAAGGGATCGGATAACGGATTCCCGGCTTATTAGAACAGTCCAAGTCCTCGTCTTTTAACCATAGCTATGAATCCTGCTCGGATTGCCGGTTTGATCAAAAAATTAGTGAACTGGTGATGAAACAAGTCCGACTCATTATTTGGATCAGTTTCGCATCAAAATTGGTGTGACTCGATTTGACTTGGCTGGATTTGTATCAAAATCGGTGACTCGACTAATTGAATCGAACTGAACCACATCAGTTTTTTTTTCCTTTTTTTACTTTTTTTAAACTAAATGACGTCTTTTTTTAAAACCTTAAAAAAAGTTCTAATATGACTTATAAAAAAATACAATAACTTTGTTTGTATTGTTATGACTTGTGAGTTTGTAATGTAAAATTTTGTGAGTTCACTTGTATAATTATGTTTTGAACTTATCAATTGTGATTGCGAAATATGAACAATATTTAGGAATTTATGTTATTTATTTGTGTTTTTGTATTTTGACCCCTTAAAAAGTATCAAATTATTAAGTAGTTTTTATTTTATTATATTTTATTCAATTTTTTATATATTTTTTTATATAAATCAGGTTTAACCGATTCGACCAATTACCCACTGATTGAATCAGTGACCTAGTGACTCGATCGAGTTGATCACGATAACTATGCTTTTAACACGACTGATTGACATTCTTTTCTTGGGCTCTCTCTTGCTAATTGACATTCTTATATTCTCATTTTAGTGAAACTTTTCTGATTTCACAAAAACATCTTTTGAGTAGGGTATACTTTTATTTGTGTGTATTGTTGTGAAAATAAATTCTCAAGTGTAGTCTTAATCCCAGTTTGAACCAGCCTGTTGAATTGGTAAACTGATGAACTAGCCATATAGTTAGTCTGGAATTGCACAAATGATTGGTCTTCTTTGAAAATTGATATGAACCGATCTGACTTGGTCGATTTCTGTACAAACTAATGATCCATCTGGTCATGCATATAGATGTTTTTCAAAAAAGTCGTTTGAACTTTTTGATAGAATGGATTATTTTATAAAGCATCAACTTCTTAAATTAAAAAGAAAAAACTGCCAACATGATCCCTCACAGATACACATAACATTATTTTAAACCCTAAAAGATTTTTAACATCAATTTAGTCATAAAACAACATGTACATGACATCAATTTAGCACTTAGAAGATTTTAATTTTGACTTACACTAATTTAGTTTCTAATATATATATATATATAACATCATTTTTGGTTTTTGAAAAAACATGTGACCTATTTGATCCCTCATTTTCTATAAATTGATGCGCTCAGTTGACATTATATACATTTTTCAAACAATAAAGTGATAGCAGTGTGTGCGTGTGCGTGCGTGTGTATATATATATATATATATATAAAATTTTGTGGGAACTAATTAAACTTTTTGGAAGTGTTCATAACTCAGGCCTATAGGTTCACTAAATTTTCATTTAGGCAAAAATATCCTTTCTATTTGATATTAACAATGTTCATCAATTATTCTCTTACTAAATTACAAGTGTATGCCTGTCATTTTCACGTTATATTATCATCTTATGAAGAATATCTAAATAGATTATTTATTGTCTTATTAAATTGTGAGTTTATGCCTGTTATTTTCACTTTATATTATCATTATATGAAGAATATATCTAAAAGAGATTCTCCCTTTAGAGTAGTCAAATCTAAAGAAAAATGTTGAATGAAGAAAAACAAAAGTAAATAAATGATGTTCAATCTTTTTATTACATAGCAGAATACAAGAATAACCGTAGAAGTTTCAAATATAGTAAAAGGAAGTTAAGCTCCACTGAATTTAAACATCATTTATTGCTATTAGTGCTGTATCTCAAATAGCGCTTGATCACCAAATCATACCAATATAATCGATTTTCCATCACTTGGATATCAATCAAGTACCACTAATCATTACAAGGACATTCGCCGTCTTACTCTAAAAAAACAGATATATTTAAATCGTACTAACATTTCATCCTTATCCTAACTAGACATCACCATTTTCAAATATATGACACTAGGAATTAGCAAAGAGAATAGCACTTACTGCTCAAATAGGGGCGCTTTGGTTAGATCATTAATCAACATTTCTGCCATCACAGTCGGCACAAACGTTGCATCATGTCGGCAAAATTTTGACAACAGGAGACCTCCAAAAGGTTATTGTTCCATCAGTGACAAGAGTGTATCCTATCTTCATCCATGTTCCGATTTCTACTACATATATACGAAATCTTGGTCTAGTCCAAGAAATCCATAGCACATAAGCTTGTGGTAAGCGAGAAGGCAGGGAAACCAAAAGAAAATTTGTGATTTATGATTGTCATCTGGTCTGGATGCATCAAGGATATTTTCTCCAATAATTGCTACCGGTCATTGCTCCACGTTTTGAAGAATTCAGAATCAGTTAAGTAGTGATTTCATCCACTTATCAAAAGCAAGAAACCTTCTACACCCAAAAGTGTCTTGTTCTACCAAAATCAGACCTGAAACAGCCTCAAGAAATCGGGGTTCCGTGCCATTCCTCTCTAAACTAAGAGAGATATTACTAGCTTGAAATTAACCATTTCCCAGCTTTTTAAATGTATGTTGATGCTGATGATGTATGTATGGTCTGATGAATGAACCTTATATAAATTCAATCATGTTATAAGGAAGATTAGTTAAACAGTAAGCAGAAAACACTGTCTACACTATAAAATTTGCTCAGATAAGCACAAGAGAGATCAGGCTCTCTTCATATATATATATATGGTGATTCAATATTCATTGAAAGAGCTTATATATATATATACACAGACACACACAAACACAGCACCTATCTCAGCAGCATATAAACTGTGAGAGGTAGTTTTATTGAATACAAGTCTCTCAATCTGCTGCAAATGAGGTACTAGTACTAGAAAAGGGCACAAGAACATTCATAGAATCATCAACTACATGTAGAGAGAAAGGCCCCATGATCTAAAGCATAATCTTTCTTTACACTGAAACATTAATCAGGTTGCAGCTAGACGGAATAAGAGATCGAGCTCCAACGGCTCAGTTCGACATTTCCTAAAATGTAAAATCGGTGGCATGCGTATTTCACCTGCACACACACACACACTCTAATGAGGATGAATGTGACGTTATAATCCCTTGAATGTGACATTCCCTAAAAGGGTGAATATATATATATATATATATATATATATATATATATACAACAGCAGCAAACCACACACGTACATCGCCGCAGTAAAGGTGGAAATCACCCCGCTGCAAAGCACTTACCTATCTAGAAATAAAGAAGGCATGAATATTAACCTTAATTAAATCCCCCCAGCACAAGCACACACAACTTTTTAAATCAAACATACATACACACAAAATTAATTACGTGCTGATCAACACAAAAGCCCTTCCTTACTGATGAATCCTCATCAGTCAATATAGTTAATAATAACTCCAAAGGCTATCCGCATCCGAGCTGCCGGGGGAATCATCGGAAGAAAATGAGGAGGGCCCCATCCTTGGGGGGCTAACCTGCATTCCCCTGGCCATGTCATCGATCAGATTCGGCATGTTCAACAGCTCATCCTCATCAATGTATTGCTGATGCTCCCTCTTCCTCTTCCCCAACAACCCTTCTCCGCCACCACCACCGGCTTGTCCACTCCCTGTCCCTGGTGGCCTCACGACCCTACCCTCAGCAGCAGCGGCGGCGGCGGCGCGGATATCAGCAGCAGACAATGAGGCAGGAAGAGGGTACGAGGGAATAGAGTTGGGGAAGTTGAGAGGAGTATCAGGGCCCTTCAAGGCCAGAGCCGCCACATCGTATGCAGTTGCGGCCATCTCTGGTGTTGGGTATGTCCCAAGCCAAATGCGCTTCGTCTTACGCGGCTCCCTTATCTCTGACACCCATTTCCCGCTCCGGGGCCGTGCCCCCCGGTAACGCCCAGAGGCGGGAAGTGAAGCAGATGACGAAGAGGTTAGAGTTGGAGTAGTAGTTGGCGTCGATGGCGCTGAGGATGATGAAAACATAGAATAGTACGGGACTTGAATAAAAGGAAAAGGAGGAGGAGGAGGAGGGTTGCCACCACCATCATCCATATGTAGTAGTAGTAATAGGCGGGCACATACAAGGAGCTAGCTAGCTTACAAGCTAGCTCATGTTAGGTTTTCTTGATGATAATAATTTGTGCGGAGATTAGAGAGCAGAAAATAATAGAAATTAAAGGTGATAATGATGGTATTATGTAGTGAAAGGCGTAGGCTAGCTAGGTGGTGGTGTGAATGAATGTATGTATGTGAATGTGAGTGAGGGTTTTAATACATATAGTAGAATTGTGTGAGTTGGAAACCTCAAACTGGACAGAGTTGGCGATTGGGTGGTGAGAAGGGAAGGGGTTTCTGTGGAAAAAGCGAATCAAAAGAGAGGGGAGAAGGTGAACCGATCGATTGGGATAATAAAGAAAGCAAGCGTGGTGGGGGGGCAATTGAAGAAGTCGCCGGGTTGAAGTCAAAGGGATGGGCTTCACCCCTCACTCACTCCGTAGGCAGCAGTACCACTACACTGTGTGTCAAGCTGAGGACACAGCGAACACGTATTAGGCACAGAATTTTTGTGGCACCAATTAGTTGGCTGGGCCTCATAGGTAGCTTTCTATAGCAGTTTTCGCAACAGAAATATACAGAGAAGACATAACTTTATTTTATAATTGAGATAAGGACAGGAAATAGAAAATCTGTCCCCAAAATAGGAATACAAACAACTTTTGTAAAAAATAGGAGTAGATTTAAAAATTTAATATATTTCTTTTAATATTATTTATATATATATTTAATATTTTTTTATGTGTCTTTACAATCATGAACAGTCAGGTGATGATTGACTATTCAACAATGATCCAGTAGAGTATATAATATTTTTTATCATATATTTATTATCTTATTCTTATATTTTTAAATAAAATATAAAAATAATTATCATATGTTAGAATTTACAATTAAATATGATATAAAAAAAATATTTTTTATATTGTTATCTTCACTCCTTTTACTCTGTGTCCAGTATCATGTGATACATACCAAACACTACCATAGTCGTAAAATTCACTCGCTCTTTTGCATACACGGTGGGGCCTCTCCGTCCTCTCGTAGTTAATTAGGAGACCGGTGCATACATCATTGAAAAAGGCAAGTTGATGATGAATTTTTCAACCAACATTCCAAAGCAAGAATGCCCCCAGGCAGGTTAAGAAAATGGCATTAAAAAGAAATTAGACAGAAGTCACCAAGCCATTCGCTCACCATGCATTGCGAGGTTTATCAACATCATCATATAAAATTATAAATTAATTTAAATAATAATTATAAAATTAACTGAAAATAAATTATAGAAAATAATATTTTTAATTTAATCTATAAAAACCTAAATAAATTGTTTTTTAATTTAAAAAAATGCGAACATAAATCTATAAGATGTAGAAAGATCAAAGTAATATGCAATTCAAAATTTAAAATTTTAAAAATATATAATTTTGTAAAATATGATTTGAAGATCTTACAATGAAAATTGTAATGAAAATTATATATCATCATTTTCAAAGTACATAAGAAAAGACAAAAAGAGGAATGCTCATTGAAAAATATAAATTTTAAGGTAAATAATAATAATTAATAATAATAATAATAATAATAGATAGTTAAAGTTCATTTTCAATGAAGCACGCTTTTTTCATGAATTAATTGACCATGGTATATTAAAGGTCATACGAATTGCCTTTCACGAGCACATATTGTTTCCAGTTTCCAAAACAAAACATGTTTTTTTTTTTGGCGGTCTACGCACTCGTTGGAAAAGTACCAAATCATCAATAATCCAAACATGAGAACAATTCCATCATTAGCTTAATTAACAAGCAAAAACAAATCACTCTTCAAGCTTAACCACCTAGTATAGAAACTAACACAAACCACTTAAAGGCCAAATCAACAAGTGCTTGACCACCCAAGATAAAGGCAGATGCTAAACCAAATGAGAGCCTACTCAGAGCTAAACCAACAAATCTTCTCCAATATTGTGAGAACCAAATCATGCCAACTGAAGGCTGAAATATAATCAAACCATGAAGCTAAACTAAATGCACGAGCATAATGTAAACAAATACTGAAATAATCCAATTTTGAGAAATAAACCTCAATAATCTAGCAAGAACTGAAAACTAAACAGGAACTAGCAATATAGAATCAAAGTCTCCAAGAGAGCATGCGCAGCAACAACTAACAAATCTTGAACACATATCCATACATAGATTGAACAAAACCAAATATGAACCGGTAGATCTTTAATCTAAGAAGAGGCTGCTATCTCCAAGAACAAATCCAACAATATCAAAACTAATGTAGCCATAATCTATTGCTTCTATTAGGTTAAAATTCAGTTCCAAGTTGTAAGCAAGAGTGTAGCAAAATAAAACCAACAAGTTCCAATCATTGAGACAAGGTGTCAAATAGTGTATGTACACTAAAAAATGCAACAAAAGAGAACGAAACTCCAACATACTAAGTGTAATATCTTAGGTCCACGTGTTCCTAGATAAGTCTAGTACAGCTTTAGGGTCACGTGAGACCCACCAGTATTGCCAAAAAGACCCTAAATGCAAAAGGACAGCAAAATATGCAGAACTAGTGTTAACTGGTGTTTTAATAGTAACTTCACTAAGTGAGGCTGAGAGCTCGCCAAGCAAAGCCCTTTTCTTTTGGAAAGGTTATGGAACTTGGTTAGCTCACTAGGTAAGGTTTGTGAGCTCGCCAAGCAAAGCCTTTTCTTCTGGAATGGTTTTGGAACTTAGCGATCTCTCTTGGTAAGGCTGAGAGCTCACCAGACGAAGCCTTTTTCTTCTAGGAAGGTTCTGGAGCTTGGCAAGCTTGCCTGGATCGGCTTATGAGCTTACTAGGCGAAGTCCTTCGATGCCAGATTAGTACCAAAACAACCTAGTTTCTATTTTTGAAATCCGTAACCCTTTTAAAACACTCCCCTTTTGGGTTTCTTCCCTCAAAACCGAACCCTAGCTTCCCATCTTTGTCTTCCACCCTCCACTCTCTTCCCCACTCAATCTTACATCCTCCAAGCTTCAAGGTATTTGATAGTTTATGCTTTTTTTCTCTCCTCCCCCCCCTCCCATGATCTTGAGTTAATTGTTATGTTTCTCCTTATTGTCAATTGGAGGTACTACCCTAATGTTCTTGAGTTGATTTGGAGTTATTTAGAGATTATCCTACATTATTCATGGGTTTTGTCATGGTTATGGCAAACGTTGATGCCACCCTCACTCCATAGAGCTCCATTTGTATTGATACCATTAGATTCTCTGCTTCAGGTGAGTAAGTTCAATCTTGTGACCTATATTTTGGTCATTACAAGTATTTTCTTAGCTTGATGTTATAAATGCATGATTCAAGAGATCATTTCAACATGAATATAGAGTATTGTGATTTTTTCATAGTTTATGAACTCATGATTTCAAGTAAGCATGACATATATGTATCAAGAAAACTCATGGGACCATTTTGTTGCCAAATTGATTTTTAAATGGTTTGAATATGAACATTTAGAGAAAATATGATTGCTCCATTGTTTTTGAGGATTTTATATGTTGAGAGATTGATTTTGATTTTAGAGCTAGAGTTCACTAATGGAAATAAGAGAAAATGTTTAGTTTTCATGTTATAAGATTAGACAATAACTATAGAGAAACAAGTAATAAGTTAGCGACTGTAAGAGATCATTAACCTTGGTACCAAGTTGTCCTCCATAGGACAATTTCACCCCCTGAGTATTCAGAGATGAAACCTTATTAGGTGTCTAGTTTGGGACCTTTTGAGGTGCCCATAGAGATCAGAGAAATCCCAGAGATCATTATTGTTATGATATATGTATATATATAAAACTAGAGATTATTATTTCTCTATTAGATTATTGTTAATTATGATTTACAGAGATTATTGGTTTTGAGATTACTGCATATTTAAATATGAAAATGGTTTTACAATTTATACATTTTATTATATGGTTATGTATTCTTGATGTTGTCTCATGTAAGAGTTATAGGTGAGAATCTACTCACTGAGTTTTAGATGAAACTCACCCTTTTCCTTTTTCCCCTCTTACAGATACAATATTTGTTGTGGGTTCTTCTCAGCCTTCTCCCCAGTAGTAGCATATATTCCAATTAGTAAGCTTCACTTTGGAGTGAAGTATCTTTTGCTTTTTGTATAAAGTGTACTAGTGATAGTGCGGGTAATGTCCCATATCATACATGACTAGCTTTTGAATTCCATGATCCATTATGTATTTAAACTTGTAGTTTTCATGGTATTTTTACATAGAGCAAGTCTAGACATAGTTCATATTATGATTACAGATTTAGAGATAGTTCATGAACTGAATTTTGTACGTGTATTATATATTTTGGAAATACACATGGGTTTGTGTTTTAAAAGAGATTTTAAGAATTAACTTATGCACATAATATGATTCGACGATCATGAGCCCAATGTGAGGATAAGATTCCTTAAGTGCTGGTCACGTTCATAAATTAGGTTGTGACACCAAGCTTCCAAATCAAAGGTAAAAAATTATTACCAAATCTTGAAGATCACAAAAGCATCACAAGTAGCAACATGAACCAACACTTTCAGAACTATCAACAAATGTCAAGTATCAAACATGATAAAAAATGAAAAAGGAATAACAGATCCACTCCAGAAAAGCCAATCGCATTGGTAGAGCTTGCCAAAAACCACACAAGAGCTAATAGAAACAGAAAAGCACAAACCACTAGAGCAAGAAACCAATTCTAACTAATTTCTAATATGTCCTTTAACAAAAACTCTGGCAATTGCCAATATCAGTAGTTGGTATATTAGTTCCAAACCTTAGATTTGTTGATAAAGTGTAAAAGTGATGGATTAATCTTATTAAGGAAAAAAAAAAGTGAGAGATTATTTACCGTTAAATCATTTTGAATGAATATAACTTTCATTATATGTAGGTCTCATCACTAAATAATTCAAGGATGATTTTTATATTTTATTAAGTAAAATTCCCAAACCCCGGTCTCCATTTCACCAATGAGCATAAAAAGGAAAGGTCATTATTAGTAGTCGAAAACAAGGTCATGCCGCCTAAATGTTAATTGAATGATCGATTCAGATATGTCATTATTATACCATTGTCCTCAAAAGCAAAATATGTTTGGAATATTATATTCTCTCTTTTTCACGGTTGGTGAAATACGAGAATTTTCAATGCACATTTTGCGGCCATTTTTTTTCCTAATCAGGACTTTGAGGATGTTGATTAAAGAATTGAAAAACACTGATCCAATTTTGTTTTTCCTAAGTCATTTTCAGCTTCTGCAATTGGTTCCTGCTCCCGGGGCCACAATTCCCGTTCTCGTACATTCTAATCCCATCTCCAATTTCCTTTGTTGCAAACAACTTGCCATTTAAGAATAAAAGAAAATAAAAAATTTTCCATTTCTCTGGTGAGGGTTACAGTGGACTGTATATTATAATAGGAATAGATAGATATATCAGGTGGAAATTTTACAATACATTGTCACAAATTTTTATCATTAATCAAGAAGACAGACCCGAAATTTAGGTCTCACGATAGAGCAAAATGAATTTAATGGTGAACTTGAGATCCACTCCCTCTTACAGTAACAAAAGGCAGCTAAAAACTCTAATTATAACAATAACATAAAATAAATAACAAAATGTATGACCCGAAAAGACAAAAACCTCTCCATGAACCGATGAAACTTCTCTCTTTTTACTTTTCTAGTAACGTTGCGTTGCGTTTGAACATAGGTTTAATTTGGTCCCTAAAGATTGTATGTACAATCTAAGGGATGGAAGCGAAATTTTACTCCTTAATATCTTATTGGCTGGCTCCATGGTTTATGCGGCCCTGCCCAATGTCTCTTGTCCACTCGAATCACGTGGGGTGGACACTGGTACCTTTTCATTTTCAGGTTTAGTCTTAGATGGAGGGAACAAAACAAAAAAGAGCTAAAACCAAAAGGAGGCAAAAGAAACAATAAATAGGTCAAGACTCAAGACCAGGTCAAGCGACATGCGACCCTCACAAATCTTAAAAAATGCCACTGGGCCAAATTTGCAGTTGTTTACCTGTAACTGTGATAATATACTCAGTGCCGGAGCTATTATATATATTGGACTAGAAATATGGCTCAAGACCCCGACTAGACTCTTCCAAGGGATTCCATAACTTGTCCATATGACATAGCGGCTCTTGCATATTCTTCATTGATTTAGCTTGGAATACCCCCTAGATTGACTACTAGCTTATACAAGATCCCCGTATTAGCTCATGAAATCTCCAATTATTATTATACCATATCTCATATATTATTTCATATTTTCTACAAATACAGAATACATCTAATCCTTACTAAATCCTAGGAATATCTCCCAATTTAGGGGAGATTATATCTGAATTTATCACAGGATCACTTTCACTATATAAAAGGCTCAACACTCTTAGGTATCACGATCTTAGTTCATACTATTATTTTACCACTCTATGCCTCATTTATTCATTGACTTGAGCGTCAGAGTGTCTTTGCAGGTATCTCTGATGGGTTGCATTCATGCACCCCATTTCCCGTTCAACTCTAGGCATATTGCATTATTTATGTGCTTAATTGGTTAACATTTAGTAGATTTGTATTTGGTCCTAATGGTGTATCATTAAATGAAATCATGGTTTTCTGCACCATTTTGATAAATAAATATATTTTGGAACTTCTTGTACTTTTAACCCTTTTTTGTGAGTGTCATTTGCTGGCAAAGACTTTCCAGGTTGCAAGATTAAAGGTTTCTGATGTTGTGATGCTGTCTAATTTTACCCCTAGTTGCTATTTTGCCAATATTTGGAGCTACAGATATCTGATTCATGATTCTTGTGGCGTTGGAAAGCTTGTTCGAAGAGCTACAACTTCTATTTCTAGAGACAAGAGCTAATTTGAACAGTTTAGGCCTCAAAATGGGTTTGGAAGTATACAAAGAGGTGTTGAGCGAGCACATGACCGCTATAGCGGTCACAAGAGAGACAAATTTGATCACAGCTTATAAGCGGGACCGCTATATAGCGGTCCCAAACCGCTATAGCGGTCATAAGTGACTTCATGTCAGCGAGTTTCGCGACTTCGTTCCGCTTTTGAATCTTTTGTTATTTTAACTCCGTTTCGGAGACTGAAAAAGGATTGAGAACATTTTATTTTTAGGTTTTAGCTCTCTCTCTCTCTCTCTCTCTCTACTTTCTCTCTAGGCTAGGGTTTCCAATCATTGTTGAATTTCAATATTTTCTGGGTTAGAATTTATTAATTTTCTTTGACGTTATCGTGAACTCCCCTATGGAGGAGTAATTTCCTTACCATGCACATGGATGACTGAAGATTAAGATTGTTCTTGAGACTCCAATTTTTATTTGCAATTCGTGGTTGGTTTTTCTTTCCCTCTTATCTTCTCTTTTTAATATTGGTTGTGATGATTATTGCAATTGTATTTTTGAGGGTGGTTTGATTGTGCATTCGTTTGCGGGCATAATTTAGATACCATTGGGGTATTGGATCGATTGATTTAATTACATCCAAATTGGTAAGGGATTGAAATTAACTCCGTTAGGAATTAGGTTCTTTGTAATTGGTAATCGATCTGTCATAGGTTCATAGAATCACGATCGTGAATTACTAGTCCATATGTTAGCCAAACCCTTAGTGAGAATGCGATTGTATGATTGCTAAGTAGAATTACATCATTATTGTGTGATAGCATGAATAATGAAAATAACCACCACCATGAATTTATTTCTTGAGTCAATGATTGAACAACGCTTAATCTGACGGAATCCTTGTGCAGGTAATTCTTCTCATCATATTTCCTCAATTTAATTTTGCTTTGAATAATTCCAAAAATTCCCCAATTTGTTGAATCAATTAGAACACTTTCTTGTGAGACGACCTGAGTTGTGCCCTTTACTACATTTTTTGTGCAATTTAGTATTTTAATTATTTTTAATTTGTTGCGGGTAGCAACAGCTCGCATTAATCTCACTCTCGTTCTCAAGAATAATTGAAGGAGCTTGTTACCTTACCGGATTTCTAGATAAGAATATTATATATAATCAATTGTATATTATTATGGTAAAAGATTTTAGTTTAAGTAATAAATATTTCAAATGTTAATTTATTAAAGATTTTAATTAAATAATAATTTTTAAAATGTATATTTATGTTGATGATCATGACAATAAAATTAGATAATGATATTAGAAAATTTACACCACAACTGAATAAAAATATTTTATACTCCTTGAATTGAATGTTTAAAAATGAAGAAATGTTCATTTTTTTAATCCATAAAATATATCATCACGTAGATATTGTATAAAGTAGAATAAATTTATTGTACATTTACAGCAATGGAAAAATAAAAACAAATCTAACAAAATGTTCTAAATCTATCCACACTGCCGAATAGGCATAATAGAATTGTAAAAAATAAAATGGTAGCTCATCACCCTTCTAGAACACAAATCATCTTCTGCTGAGGAACGATTCCAATGACATCAGTTTGGCTGTTGAATTGGGTTTCTTGAATTAATAAGTGGGCCTAACCCAACCCTCAAATTAAAACTAGCTTAAAAAGTGAGAGTTGTTTAAGATTTATAAAACCTATTTAGGCTCTTATGTAGGTGATATGAAACTTTAATACTTGATTGAAGAGCATGTTAAAAGTATATTAAAATCATTTGTATGACTTCACTTTGAGAACTTACTTAGGTGTGCTATTTTTTATCAATAAAATTTTTTTTTTAACCATAAGTACTTTTGTGTTTTTAATTGAGTTAAGAAAAGGCTTTTTCTTTTTTTCTTTCTTTCTTTCTTTGTTGTTGTTGGAAAAATAACGAAGGAAAACTCGATTTAAATCCTCAAAAGATATAAGTATTATTACGAATAAGTACCTCAATGTCCTTGAACATCACCATATTCATCATTTTAAAAGACTAAAGTGGTGACACAAAAAACCACAAAATGTGGTATGATGGTAGCTTGCCTTGTTTCTTAACCACGTGGTGATTGATTCAATCCCCTGTTATGGGAATGAAACACATTTCATGACCAATCATTTGTCTATTTAGAAGAGCTCTAGTGGTGAAAGTTAATTATTGTTGTTGGTGGTGGATACCTTGATTTCGATTAAAAAAAATTGGTTATACAAAAATACATAAAAAGGACACTAGTTATATAAGAGTTTTAGTTATTTGAAGGATTCGTGTAATGATAATGATATTTTGATGACTGGTATGGTTTGACCAAAAATCCACTAATAAGGTGAAGTCTATATTTTTTTTTAGGACATAAAATGAAACTTTACTAAAAAGTAAAGGAGTCTTCTTTGGCTATTGCCACTCCCACTATCATTAATATTTATATAGGTTCACTAAAATATCCTTATTTTATTATTAGTTTAACTATTTGATAATATATATATATATATATATATATATATGTTACATTATATAAGTTGACTAATTTATCCTCTTTTCTACTCATATAGTATAATCACGAGTTTAATTTCTTACCTTTGTAATTCATAAATGTGTATGCTAATCGCATATGTATCTATAAAATCATTCAATCAACTTGAAAAAAGAAGTATGTCCTAATTACAAAATTAGAACAATATTTTAAAAAGGCACATTAATTATATATATTTTTATAAATATTCAATGAAACAAAAAGTATACCTTAATTGTGAATAAGGGTTAATTTTCTATCCTACTAAATTTTGTTAATAAAAAAAAATAGAAGCATGTAAATTCAGTGTGCCATATTTTTTAAGCACTACAGGTTTAGGCATTGAGCCCATACTTCATTAAAAAAAAAAAGTAGTTACTATTATTATATGTATTGAATTAATTCATTAATAAAATTGTTTAAATTCAAATACAAAATCATGTTTTTATAAAAGTTATCTAAATAATATAATATTGAGTTTTTAGTAAAAAATAAAATGAATAACAACAAAGGTGAAATAATAAATTGTGGCATACAATTATGTATATTATTTTACAGTACATAACATTTATGTAATTTTAAAACTAGTAAATAAATAAATGATACCATGGTTTACTACTATTGACTATTTATTTTATTATATTTTTCCTTTTCATATTTTTAAATTAAAAATTAAGGTAATTGAATAAATAAAATTAAAATGAATTGATACTTTGATAACAAACATGTAAAAAAAAAATAACAAGTGATTGTCAAAAAAAATTCTAATATCATATGTTTATTTAATGTATTTTAAAATTACAATAAAATTGGATGATAAAGGACCACTATCGTATATTTTGGTTCAATAGTTTATTTAAATTTAATTTTAATTTATTGATAGTGAAAATTAATGTTTTACTTTGTCATTTAGTCATTTATTTTTGCATTAGCCAATATACTTTACTTCCATATTTACTACTTGAAAATTCATTCAAATAAAAGAATTTAATTGGATGACAACATAAAAAGTATATACATATTAAACTCTTATTGTTATTTATTCTTACTTTTTTTTTCTAAGAAATTTATTGATAGATTGTTAAGGTAAACATTGTTTTAATAAATTTTTGCAAAAAATAATTCAATATATAAATATAAATAATAATATTAAATATGTTACTATTAAATATTCATAATATTCAGTAGCTTATATAAAAATTAAAAACGAGATCAAAATCTAATTATTTTAAAAAAATTAAATTAATTTTCAACCAAACTAATAACAATAATAGCTCTCAATATCATTATCATGATAAATAAATAATTAATATTATAATAAAAGAAGGTTATTTTAGAAAACCTAAATGAAAATTAATGATACTGAAAATAACAATAGCCAAAATGAAGTAGCTATAAGTATACTATGAAAAGAATCATAAACTGCGTTTCTTCCTAAACAAAATACTTCATTTGTTTACTCGGGAAAAAATATATTTTTATAACAAATAGATTATTTAAGAATTAGTGTTTTAGGGATTTTTCTAGTACCTTAATAAAATTTAAAGGTATTGGTACTTTTTATTTATTTGTGGTTAAGAATAAGTGACGTGTCCTATTAACTCATATTTTTTAAAATATATTAAATCATAACCATTGATTACATAAAAGGTACCAATATCCCATACCCATAGAGTACTGAAACAAAAAATCATTTTTTAAAATTTTTTTTAAATTATTTTTTCAAATAATATAGAAAAGAATCTCTTGCAATTATTCAAACAAGACCTTAATATCTTAAGCTTTGCAAGGGACGATTTGAATCTTTCACATTACTAGATCGTCCACATATATTTCACTGAACTTGAGCTAATTAAGTTTGCTCTCATAATCTTATAACCCAAAGTCCTAGACTGAGCTTCAAAAAGCAAGCACAGATGTTACTGGTGGTTGGTCACAGTAGTAAACTAACTTTGATGGTATACTTTGCCCGGAATCTGTGATAATTCAGTATCTAATCAACAGGTCCCGTTATAGAGAATACGTTTGTAGTAGATTTTGGAGTTCCAAAATCACAAAATCATTAAAATTTCATAAAATATAATTTTCAGCTTTTTCATAGAAGCTAAAAGGAATGGCTTTTTTTAAAATAATCAAGTTTCAACTTTTAGCTAGTCACATTTTTTTTTTTCTCAATTTAAAACAAACGCATCAAGGGTCTAATACACAGGCGAGGCTCTTCCGTGTAAAAGACTCTGCTTTTGTATATTTCTTGGTTCTTATTTGGTCCAACACGATTCTCAGCTCTAATAATATGGTTGCAAAGGTACTTGAACGGTCAATTTAGTGGTCCAATTTGGGGACTTTCCACAATGGAGAAACAGTGTGTATTGTGAAAGCAAGAGCCAGACCCTCTATGGGTCAGCAAAAGAGTGTCTTCCAGCTTGGGCCTCGTGGATTCACTACTTTCGTGTCATGCAGAAGATCGTTACAATTCTAATCCCCCAAAAGAAGGAAAATAGAAACTGTACATAGTAGGTATTCAAATCAAAGGATCCATAATTTAACTTGCACCGTATGGATGTGGATAAGGGCAAAGCCACCAAAGAAGTAGGAGGTTCAACAAGAGAGACAGACGTGCAATGCAACCCTCTCAGGGGCTCATTTGCCCTAACTTCTTTCCACAGCAGCAGCATAATTAATTTTGGTGTCGGTCACCCCGGGATCAGCAAGTGGTGATCCCATAAGTCCAAATTAAGGTTATGATTTGTTGAGGCATTATTTGTGTAAGTAATTATTATGATGTTGATTCAAGATGTAAAAGTAAGACTAATAATTTACATGGGAATCACATACGACCAATCGACATACACACATTTAAACAGAAGTCATGCTGCTAATTATTTACCACGAAAGGGTCGATTGCGTGAATCAACCTCCAATAGTAAATGTATGAGACTATTGACCCTTCTCATTGTGGCACACAATCATAACTTTTCAACTGTGGCTCCATTATTGATATTTTAATTGAGAAATGATATTTGTACTTATTATTTATAGGATATCGTGTCAACACACTCTTATCTATTATTAAATGAGGTGTGAATCCCATTTACTTTGGACCCATATCTTATCTAATAATAAATAAAAATATATCGACACAGTGTCTCACAAAGTGGGAGTGTAAATAACACTACTCATTTAGTTTCCTTTCTTCAGATTATATCCTTTGTGCACCAACCATATGAAATCACAAGAGAACCAAAAACAAAGAGATTCTTTTTAAACATCTAACGTCTTAAATTCTGAGTCAACATTCAATCTATCACCATTTCATTCAGAGTAGGCCTCAATTGAAAACAAAAAATGTTTTACAGCCTTGAATTTGAATGGTGTTTATGGATACTTCACTTTTGATGGTCCGGCTAACAACATTCAAAACAAAACGAATAGCTACAAGACGATAATGTGGTCCGAGATGTTTGGTGGTTATCTAGATTCTAGACTCACATCCACAAATTTTCATACCTATTATTTTCTCACACTTTACTTTAATGTCATATCATCATGGACTCCATTATCATCATCAAATCAACTTTCCCGTTTTCACTTCCAAGCCATTTTCCCTCTCAAGTCTCGACAAAACATAACAGACCTTTCAAGGTTACCATCAAATCCCCACCTTCCCGGCACAGGCTAGAGATTTCAAAGGAGTCCAGAGATTACATAGCTGAATCTTACCAGGAGATGCTTAATTTGGCTGAGAATGGGAGCTTTGGTTTGGTGCGGAAGAGGAGGTATGGGCCTGTGTCTTATTGGATCAGGACTGAATTTGTGGAACCTGAGGAAATATGGTTGGTGGGAACTGGGAACTATCCATGTTTCTCAAGAGCCAGCTATGGAGGTAGAGCGCCGAGTGCAGGCAAGCATTTTTTCCCCCACTAAATACACATTTGATTCTAAAAAATATATCATAGGATAAATTAGTCATTGCAATTTAAAAGTCTTATATTGGTTGAACACAATTTAAATAAAGTGACAAATTAGTTCCTACTATTTTGTTCAATTATGAGAACCAATAAGTAATTTTCAAATTTCAACAACTATAATTTAAATGCTTTTCAAAAGATATAATTTATAATAGTGCGCAATCACATCGTTCGACCCACCTAGTCATTCCCTCCTGGTGAAAAAGTTTAACTTGTTTTTGTTCTAGTTGACGCTCTTAAACAAATGAAGACTACAAGCATGGTTGCCAAATTGTTGATTGACTCGCTACTCTAATTTTTGAACAGCTTGTGCTTCGTGTTTTACTTATGAAAAAATATAACACAATCATTTAAG
The DNA here is from genome assembly GCA_031216105.1 of Dalbergia cultrata. Classification (NCBI taxonomy): domain Eukaryota; kingdom Viridiplantae; phylum Streptophyta; class Magnoliopsida; order Fabales; family Fabaceae; genus Dalbergia; species Dalbergia cultrata. The sequence goes on from CM062346.1 coordinate 8,160,409, forward strand.
ATATAATTAATATAGTGTAATTTTCATTGGTTCTCAGAATCGAGTAAACTTGAACACATATTGCCCATATATGAAGTCATGGTGAAGTACTGGTCTTGAAATTTCCAATGACTTGGTATTTGTCATGGGGAAAATTAAGAGATTATATGCAACCAAAAAGAGGTGCAGTACTTTCTGCGAAATGGCAGTGAGTAGGAAAAATTAGTCTCTAGTGTGCGGTGTGCCCAAACCAGAAGAGGAACATGTGGGATAGTTCAGCTGTTACTTGATGTTTAATATATTAACTTTGTTTCAATTCAATGTTGTGATTTTCTTAACCATGGCCTCTATCTAAACAATTTTTATAAAAAGCCATTTATAGCTTGTGTTTGTACTGTAGGTCTTCCTATTAAGAAGTTTCATTTCATTGTTTGCAATATGAGCAACAACACTGTATTGAAGATGGAGGGGTGTTGAATGTGAAAGCGAGATTGGAAAGGTGTTATGGAACGTGGAACTCCAGTTGTTTCTTACTAGTGACAACCTAGTAAGTAGTAACAATGTGTGTAAAATTGCAGAGAAGATAACCCAACCTAACTACTAATGTTTTTCCTTCCCTCTTTCCCTCTTTCCCTTCTCCACAGCTCTTAGTTTTATCATATAAGAAGCTATATAAATGTCTAAATTAGTTTACATCTTAACCTCAGTTGTTTCAGATTTCGTTTCCAGAGCTGGGATCATGTATGTTTATGCCTCTGCCGATGATAAGCTTGGCAAACACTGGAAGATCTAATATACTTTCTTTGAGCAGGACTGGGATTTTCGGTGCAGTTGGTTGTAGCATAAACTTGGGTAAGAAACTGTTAAAAAATTGATGCCCATTTGTAGAAGTATCCAGTCACTTCTCTGATCTATAATGTAATAAGAAGAAGCTAGAAGTCTCTAGCTAAATCATGCTTTTGTAACATCGGAAGTGTCTAGAAAAATTTAGATGTGATAAAACAATAAAATAGAAAAAGGACCGACATTTGAGGCGGTGCTAGAAGCCTTTAGAAAGGCTGTGAGTTGGTTAACAAATTAATAGCAATGGCAGAATTGGAAAAAAAATATGGATACCAAAGCACCACAATTCCCTTTATTTAATGTATAGATATAGATAGTTTTGAGAACGAGTTGACGTTCTTATAGAAGTTGTGTTTGATAGTTTTAAAAGCATTAAGTCTAAACGGTTAATTATTTTTTAAGCAGTGAAACTGCTCTTTCATGATTATTTAAAGAGTTTTTATGAGGAGACTATTCAGACATCAATATTAAATTGACTCTCTTAGACTTGATGAACCGATACAACATGTAAAGGAACTATTATATTGGTTTTCAACTCGGTCTTTTCTTATATGTGAAAAATGTGCTTTAAGATCAATCGTTTTGAGTCCTAGTCCATTTAGCATGGTAATTAGCATTTCAGATAATTAATTGCATATTAACATAAATACTGCAACAAAATATAACCCCCCGGATTTAATATTTTACAAGAGTCAAAATCATCTATCATACCAACAAGCATGGGGGTTTCATGTCTAATATATTCATTAAGATTAAAGATTTTACAACTTCCTGATCTTGAACTTAATTAAACAAAAGAAAACATTACGATGGACAACTAATTTTGTCAAATGCTATACAACGCAAAAGATATATAAATGTCTATTTTGCTACTGTTATAGTTGATCGCTAGGCAACTGATCAAAACCCTCCATCTGACTGTACTACTCACCAAAGGGTTGAGATTCCCCGAAATATTAATGTTACAAATCTCAGCATTCAAGTTACTAAGATTTTAAACCTTAACTGGTTATTGAGACAAAAAGTGGAAAAGGTAAAGCAAGCGCGGAAGGCTAGGCAGAGGCAATTCTGCTGGGAGGGAGCTATTATATTAATGAACTTGAATAGCATGAGTTACAGCAATTAAAGTTTTCAAAGCAAGAATTAAAGAAGAATGTTGCAAAATATGCTTAATGTTGGTGGAGCACTCGAGCATTCATTTACCAAATATATACAGGGACAAATGGATTTGGTTATTATAATGCCCTTGATGCCAAACTTGCTGAGATTTATGCCTCTTCCACATGCTGTGGTATTCCTAATGGCGGTAGCCTATGTTCTGCGTCCTCCCACATTAATGTCTCTTCTTTTGGGCTTAAGTGCAATTATTTTTATCAAAATAGAGGTTCAAATCTTTGGTCATTTAATTATAGTGACTCTGATATTATGTAATGAAATCACTTATCTCAAAAGCTTAAGTTTTACATTCTAACATTATATTCTCGACATGAGTATATTGGAGTTCAAGGAGATTAAATATTATTGAAAAGAGTTGTATTGAAAGTTATGTGATAGATGAAGTATATGAGATTCGCCATCATATTCAATAGTAATTAAGTGAGTACCCAAATAGACACTTATATTTTAGGTGTTTGAATAACATTTTTGTATTAAAAACTAGTGATCACTCGTTGTTGCCTCCCATTTTTTGCTTGCCATTATAATAATGATTCTTAATTCTTTCGAATTTTTTGTGGCAATTTTCTCATACATTAAGGACTCCTTAAAAACAAAACTTTACGTTTTGATGATTTTCATATTTTCTTCTCTCGAATATTGTAGAATCATTAAAATAGGGAAAAATGCTGGAAGGACATTGTTATCTCTGGCTCTTTGTTCAGCAAAGGCACAAGCAACTCCATACTGGTGTCAACTATATATCAAACCCAAATAATTTATTGTAAAGTTTGGTCAATAAAAGAAAAGTTGTTTGAACATGAAAAGAAAAAAAAAATCCTGTATATAAACATAGTAGAGGAAAAAATACAAATTAGATTATAAAAAAGTTAAAAAAAAAATTGTGTCATTCTTTGGCTACTATGTTAATGAAATATCTATTATTTAACATCCAAAAAATATTTTCAGTCAATAATTCACACGTGTCTCATTTGATAAAAAGGATGCCACGGTATGAATTAATAAAATCACCTGAAAATAGTACGTGATTGATTGAGTTAATAAGTAATTTTGATTTCCTAGAATAAAGATGTGAATTCATCAACTTACAGAAAAACAACTCTTGAAGAAAAAAAAAAAAGTTGCCCAACCCTGACACTTTCATAATTGAATAACAATTCATTTTGTGAGTGGTTCAATTGAATTGAATTTGTCATGATACTTCGTATTTTGAAAAATAAATTCAAAAAATGTGCAAGTCATATACTAAGGAGAAATGTTAATGGTAAGAAAATTACATTATCACTACCAGAAATATTACTGTTACCGACGGATTTCTGACCGGATTTTAGGTGTTACGGCGGAAATTTTAATTCTGACAGGAATTATCGACGGATTTTATCAAAGCGGTAATAACGTGAGTCGATAAATAGCAAGCGGAAAAAATCCGTCGAAAACTATTACTGACGGAATTTCCGGCGGATTTTGAAAAAAAATTCCGTCGGTAATGTGATTAAAAAATCGTCAATAAATTCGTCAAGACAAATATTTACCGACGGAATTTTGTAATTTACCGACGGATTTTTCCATCGGTAATTTTTAAAATAATTTTGATTTTTTTATACCTGGATTTTTACCGACGGAAAAATCCGTCGGTAATATTTAAAATAATTTTGATTTTTTTATACTTGGATTTTTACCGACAGAAAAATCCGTCGGTAATTTTAAAATAATTTTTATTTTTTATACCTGGATTTTTACCGACGGAAAAATCCGTCGGTAATTTAAATTTTTAATTTAATTTTTTATTTAAAATTCTTTTATTTTTAATATTACATATGGATTTTTTTTTTTTGAAAAATTGGTCAGTATTTTGAGTGTTCCTGGAATATTTTCAAGCTTATAAATTACATATTTATTTAAAACCAATTTATAAATATGTAAATATATTTAATAGTACAAAATTATAAAAAAATCCTTAATAAATAGTAAATACAATAAATTTAAGTCCAAAATATAAAATAGATAAAAATATTAGAAAGCCTACAAATAGAATTATAAATATTCAACATATAACAAAGAAAAAAAAATTTAATTCAGGAAATGTCAGCAGCATCATCATCATCGTTAACATCACCACCACCACCACCATCATCATTATCATCATCCTCGGTGTGCAGCGATGCAGAGGAGCCACTTTAACATCAATGATTGATCAATCAAATCAAGTAATCTCAAGCAATCATGGAACAAAAAATGTATAAGATGGATCATTCAGTGGCATTTTCCTAAGTTGTCATAATTGATAGGATGGTGAGACCATGGTGATATATAGATATTCATATTGAAGGTGGAAATGACGAAATGTTTAAAAGCAAATGATAAAAGATTGTTTTGTATTTGTGATTTCTTACGTCATCAGCATCATGCAAAAAAGTATATCACTCAAAACACATATGATAAGAAAACAACAATTGTTAAAAGAGATAAGAGACAGGCTCATCATTGGAGTAGATTGGCACCATCAACAGAGTAGTCAAAGCCAAGGAAAAGAATAGAAAAAGAGAGGAGCAACAATTTCAAACATGCTCCAAGGTTAAAATGTCCGCTTTTGTGAAGATACGTACTTCTTATGGGACACCAAAACTGCTAGAATTTAGCAATTTACTTTCTAATGTCAAACTTCAGGGGTTTATGTGTTACAAAATAAACTTTAGGTATGAAAGTTGAAAATGGCCGAAACTACATAGAGTTATTTGCAATTTATCCAAAATAAAAAATTTAAAATAAAAAGAGTGAACAAGGATTTTGGTTCTCCAAAGATACAAGGGCCAACCATAGCATAGACCCTAATAATAAATACATCAAAATGAACCTTGCCATCAACTTCAATTTTTACATCAAATTGAATCATCACACATGATTTGGCTTTCAAGAAAACTTGAACAAGAGTAAGGAAAATATTTCAATTGCTTCATTATTATTATTATTATTATTATTATTATTTTGGGTCATGAATTGTTTCAATTTTAGTCCTCTTTAAGTTAAGTGATGTTACACACAACACCTCTTGATTTGTTATGCCTACACTAAACTCCCTCCAAGGGCGCTCAACAAAAAAAAGGAAAGAATAAAAAAAGAAAGAAGACAAGAGAAAGAAAGGAAAAAATGAAAGCAATGAAACATGGTTTTAGTTCAGAAAATTTACTACTTCTAAAAGTTATACAGCTTCACGTAGTTAACTATAAATGGACACTCAAGATACAACAACCAGGGAGGAATAAAATTAGAAATAGATTTGAATCCCACATACCTTTGCTGGGGACTGGTTAAAATATAACCCTTTCATCTGCTCTTTCTCAAACATAAAACCTGTTGCGGGCTTTTCTTTTTCCATTCCCATGGATCAAAAACTTCAATTCATTCATATAACGTTCAGCAGATCAAGCTGAAGCATAGATAATTAGTGAGAACAATTATAAGTTCATCTAGGCAAAATACAGAACAATATCAAATTTCAAGGAAAAAATGTTTATTATAAAATAAAATATATCATAAAGAACTTTTACTCTGACTGCTATAATGTTTACTATGAGTGTCTGTGGAAAGAAAGAGTCCAACTACTCTAATAATTTGGATGTTTGTCTTTGCAAAATCCCAAACTTCTTTTTTATATCTTTTCCGATTCTATTTTATTCTTACAAGAAAGTAATTTTTGTTGGGAATACAATGGAAAATGAAGTCCACTGAGCAGCACATTAGAGCAACAAAGATTCACTGAGAAGTTTATGTATTGGAGAAAATCACAGTTCACTTGAAACTAGCATAGTCATGATAAAGTAAATCTGTGATAACAGATGAAGAAATTTTACCAATTAATATGCCTAAAGCAATGTATCCCACAAACACATATGCAATCCAATTTACATTTTCCTCTAGAACTAGTATGCTCCACAAAACTGTAACTGCTAAAGATAAGTTTAGTTGGCACCCTGCATAAGTGAAAACAAAATACCTGGGGACTTGGAATATCTAGTTACAGGGGACTTGGAATATGTAAAGGCAAAATACTTGCATACTAAAAACAAAATGCAAAATTTTAATTTTAAATTACTTTAAATTCAGAATAAACTAATCCAAACACCTACTAATCAAAATGAAATACCTGCATCCTCATCAAGAGGTCAAGCTTTGTTTAATGGAAAATCAATTTCTTGTGAATTCCTGACATAGCCTTTCTACTTCAGCACGCTCTTGTGAGTTCCTGCATTGGATCGAACTCCCAATGTTGGCGTCTCATGAGAAATTGTTCCCGACATCAACCTTTCTCCTCCTTCTACTATCTTCAACTTCCACATGATGATCCTTAACTTACTATGTCTTTCCCTCTGCAAAGATACTATTCCTTATTCAAAGTGATTAAGAAAGTATTATTGATATCTCTGAATGCAAAAGCACACATATATACAGCAATATATATATATAAATACAAATTAAGGCATGCAGAGGTAAATGTTTTTGAAAGTGTTAAACAGATCGAAGATGATGAGAGAAATAAATGAAGATGGAGATCTAGATGCGCAAGTAATTGATGCTGATGATGAGAAACTTTGGAAAAGAAAAGGGAAAAAAAATGAAGGTTTGGAGACTTACAAAATAGAAACTTGCTCTTTGGCTGCCACGGCTGTAGAGACCAGAAAGGGGTATACATCAGTAAAAAAAACCACCGAATTCAGCCTTTATAAAAAGAAATCATGGAAACTATGACTGAAAGCTACGACGGTTACCAACATCGCAACTACGATGACAGGCGCTGCCGGCTGACTGAGTGGGCTGGCAAGCAGGGGCCGACAGCCGCCTCGGGAATGTGCGGGACCGCCGCGTGCTAGGATGGAGACCAACGTGCGTGCCCGTTGCTAGGAGAGAGAGAGAGAGAGAGAGAGACCAGAAGGGAGAGAAAGGGCGGTGGGGGACGACGCGTTAGGCAGTGGCCAGCGACGCGATGGCAAGGCGCTGTTAGCAGATCCGAGTACAGAGAGAATGAGAGAGGATGTGAGAGAGAGTGTGAGCCACAAATCACAAAAACAGGATTATAATCCAAATGATTACCGGTGGATTTTCGAATTTCCGACGGGAAAAATCCGCCGGTAATCCCAAAAACAAGCGGGCAAAATTTCTTTCACATTTTTCCGTCGGTAATTATCTTTTCTAAAATTTTTTTTCTAAAATTATTTATCGATGGAAAAATTTGTCAATAACTTTAATTTTTAAATAAAAAATTTAATAATAATTACCGACGGATTTTTTCGTCGATAAAATTTATTTTGAGAAAAAAATTTAAAAAAAGATAATTACCGACGGATTTTTCCGTCGGTAATAATTCTACACAAAATAAATTCATAATATTTACTTGACGGATTTTCCGTCGGTAATATCTTGTATACATTCTTGACGGATTACCGACAGAAAATTCCGTCGGTGGCTAAACAAAAATTTTTAAATTTCTTATTTTCCATCGGTAAATCCGTCGATAATTCCGATGGAAAAAATCCGTCGGTAAAATCCGTCGGTAACTTGCTTATTTCTTGTAGTGTATAAAGCTGAATAACAAATTAGGTATCTTTTAATTATGGAGATTTTTTTTACTCTCTGTTCATGTGTTCAATGCTATTTAGTATGAACAATCTTGCCAACCCTTGTGAGAATCTTCTAAACCGTTTGGTTTATTTTTATTTTTTATGGAAAAGGTACTGCGACTAATGCAATTTTCGTAAGAGTATACAAATACACTTTTAAGCTAGTTTATTTGAATTTATAAAGCATCGGTTTATTTGATACCAATTCAAAATTTGAATTTGATGATTTTCATAGTTAGCTTATTTGGTATGGAAACAAATTTTTTTAATTGGGATATGTATGAAATATGGAAACATATATAATAGATACGTGTAAGAGATATATTTCTAATAAAAAAATGAGAAAGTTATAATAAATGTGTAAGAATTATTACTTGTTAAGTTTTTATGAATTATAAAAGTCTTATGAGTTATAATTACTTGTTAAGTAGACTTAATATTGTCTGGGATCCCAATCATTATGGAAATAGAATTTAAGTTGCGTTTCTTTCTCCTTTCGGAGGGGCTTATTTATCTCAAACCTATCTCATTTTGAATTAGACTTCATTCTTATTCATGAAAATTATTTAGAATAATTAATTAGAGTTTCCTGCTGCATCAATCAATCAATCCACCTTGTGTGAGTGGAGTAATCAACTTGGACAGTTGGACTAAATTAGCTCTTTACCCATTATTTTGAAGTGTTTGACTTTGAGGCAACGCTGAAAATGCCATAATCACTTGCGGGATTCTAAGATGCTTTGAGGATAAGAAATAATTTGTTTTGTCATATTTATCAATTGATAAATTATAACATTTTTCTCATCAAAAGAAAAATTATAACATTTTTAATATTTCACTTTGGATCTCAATTTTGACTTCATTACTCCTATATGAGTAGTGAAAAATAAAAGTACGTTATAGAAGGGATTGATTTTGATCCCACCTTCGATCCCACCTATACTATATTCACATGTAGACAAATTACATCTCCCTGTACTAGTCCCAATTCTACTTAGCTTTTTGCTCCAATAGTTTGAGAGGAATCTCAATTCCAATTTGTAAGACCCACAGAGCAAATGAGATTCCATTTTTTAGCCATTGGAACTGATCTCACCTTTTACATTTAAGTTATAGAAGAAGTGAGACAATGATAATTTATAAATCTATTGTGTTAAGTAATGAATCATATAGAATAGATGTTTCTTTTTGAGAAATATTATTTAGTATAAAGAAGCATTTGTACTATTTTAAGGAAAGTTCAAAATGAGAGAATATTGGGTATGTCTTTCTCTCCTTCCTTTCCCATGTTTTCCAACCATGCTTTAATTTTATTGGTTGAAGAAAATTTTGTATCGCCTTCAATAAATACCAAACCTTGTTTTCCGGCCGTGAATTTGAATGGTGTTTATGGATACTTCACTTTTGATGGTTCGGCTGACAACACTCAAAACAAAACGAAACGCTACAAGACAATAATATGGTCCGAGATGTTTGGTGGTTATCTAGATTCTAGACTCACATCCACAAATTTTCATAATTATTATTTTCTCACACTTTACTTTAATGTCATATCATCATGGACTCCATCATCATCATCAAATCAACTTTCCCGTTTTCACTTCCAAGCCATTTTCCCTCTCAAATCTCGACAAAACATCACAGAGCTTTCAAGGTTACCATCAAATCCCCAACTTCCCAGCACAGGCTAGAGATTTCAAAGGATCGGATTCCAGAGATTACACAGCTGAATCTTACCCGGAGATGCTTAAATTGGCTGAGAATGGGAGCTTTGTTTTGGTGCAGAAGAGGAGGTATGGGCCTGTGTCTTATTGGATCAGGACTGAATTTGTGGAACCTGAGGAAATAGAGTTGGTGGGAACTGGGAACTATCCATGTTTCTCAAGAGCCGGCTATGGAGGTAGAGCGCCTAGTGCAGGCAAGCATTTTTTTTTTCTTTTTTTACTAAATACACATTTTGATTCTAAAAAATATATCATTGGTCAAGTTAATCTTTGAAAGTCTTATATTGGTTTATTACAATTTAAATAAAAGGACAAATTAGTTTCTACTATTTTGTTGAATCATGAGAACCAATAAGTGATTTTTAAATCATGATAAACTTGTCTGATATAATTTAAAATTTTTTTTCTATGGATATAATTTATAATAGTGCACAATCACATCGTTGGACCCATCTAGCCATTACCTGTTGCTGAAAAAGTGAAGTTGTTCTTGTTCTAGTTGACGCACTTAAACAAATGAAGGCTACAAGCATAGTTGCCAAATTTTTTACTGACTCCCTACTTGAAGTTTTGAACAGCTTATACTTCGTGTTTTGCTTATGAAAAAAACAACATAATCATTTTAAGATATAATTAACATAGTGTAATTTTCATTGGTTCTCAGAATCGAGTAAACTTGAACACATCTTGTCCATATATGAAGTCATGGTGAAGTACTGGTCTTGAAATGTCCAATAACTTGGTATTTGTCATGTGGGAAATTAAGAGATTATATGCAAGCAAAAAGAGGTGCAGCACTTTCTGCTAAATGGCAGTGAGTGGGAAAAATTAGTCTGTAGTTAGTTAATAATGAATTAATGACATTGAATCTAGTGTGCGGTGTGCCCAAACCTGAAGAGGAAGCTGTGGGATAGTTCAGCTGTTACTTGATGTTTAATTTATTGACTTTGTTTCAATTCAATGTTGTGATTTTCTTCCATTTATGTGTTTGCACGGTAGGTCTTCCGGTTAAGAAGTTTCATTTCATTGTTTGCAACATGAGCAACAACGCTCTTTTGAGGGTGGAAGGGTGTTGGATGTGAAACCGAGATAGGAAAGGTGGTATGGAACGTGGAACTCTAGTTGTTTCTTACTAGTGACAAACAAGTAAGTAGTAACGATGTGTGTAAAATTGCAGAGAAGATAACCCAAACCTAGCTACAACTAATGTTTTTCCTTCCCTCTTTCCTTTGTCCGCAGCTCTTAATTTTATCATAAGAAGCTATACAAATGTCAAATTTGTTTACATCTTAACCTCAGTTGTTTCAGATTTCGTTTCCAGAGCTGGAGATCATGTATGTATATGCCTCTGCCGATGATGAGCTTGGCAAACAGTTAAGATCTAATATACTTTCTTGGATCGGGACTGGGTTTTTCGGTGCTGTTGCTCGTAGCATAAACTTGGGTAAGAAATTGTTGAAATATTCATGCCCTTTTGCGGAAGAATCCAGTTACTTCTTTGATCTATAATGTAATAAGAAGAAACTAGACGTCTCTAGCTAAAACATGCTTTTGTAATATCGGAAGTGTCTAGAAAAATATAGATGTGAAAAAACAATAAAATAGAAAAAGAACCGACACTATGAGGCGGTGCTAGAAGCCTTTAAAAAGGCTGCGAGCCTGTGACCTTCTTTGATTATAGAATACTGTTAGGTAACAATAAAATTGTTAAATAAAACTATACTATATATTTTATTATTACTAGATGTAATGAATGATCCCTATTTATTCCTCTCATTGTCTCACATTCTACTCATCCATTACATCTAATAGTAATAAAATGTGTAGTGTATATTTATTATACAATTTTATTATTCTAATCGATAACATTACTCTTGTTTATATACACTTGTAGCAAATAGTCTTATATGCATAGCGTCCACACAAGATAACATCGTGCAGTCCTTCATCATCCATAAATAAACAATATTTTCTTTTCCATAATCCACACAGCATCAACCTCTTATTTTCATTCCTCCTCTCATAAGCCAACAGAAAATAAGAACAAATTTGTTTGACATGTCTATCAGACATGACATCAATAGAACAACTTTATCTTAGTGTTAATGCCAATGTCAGGTGACCAAACTGCTTTAGCATTACGATTACTTCTGGCTGCTTTGTCATCAAAGATCTTTTCAAATATTAAAATATATAACAGTATATGTACATTTGTCCATATCATGCAACACCGTTGAATATAGCTCTTTAAAGGCAATAAATTAGCTCAACAAATGTAGATTCTTATACATATTGAATTTGAGCTCTGTCAAAAAACCAAGCAAATAGTTCTTCTATATTATCTAGGGTATGGATATTGTAGTTACATTTGATGTATTAAATACTATAATAGGTCATTCTTTTTTGCTTGTATATATGTAATGTGTCTTGCATAACTTCAGAGAGCATGTATAGATGGCTTTGAAACCGACTCAGAAACTAAATTAGCATAGCGTTTGGTAGGGGAATAAGAATAGAAATATAGGAAAAATAGAGATAATGGAGACAGAGACATAAATAATAAATACGTATAGATGTATTATTTGAAGAAAAAAAATATTAAATTTCTATTTTTGTATCATATCTCCACTTTTTGGAGGTATAGAAATTTTGCATTTTTTCTGTCTTGATGATAGCAAAATTTTCTATCTTCTGTTTCTGTCTCCGCTTCCAAACAAGTTTATGTATCTACTATTCATGTATTTTGTGTCTTGTCTTATAAACTAAATACTACACAAGTGATCTTAGTTATGCATGGGATAGCATCTTCATCTGACAACATTTTTACAAATAAGCTTGAGGTTCCTTATAATCTAACCAAAATATTACTATCTTGAGTCGCATTAATATTAACTATGATGTTCATATTGTAATAGAGAAAAGATATTCTAACACTCAAATAAGGTGGACACTCAAGACATCTATAGTAGTAGGAGAGAATATTGTGGTGAGGGAAGGTGGAAGAGAAAAAAAAGCAAGTGGTGGGCAATATTTATATGAGAATATTATTAGGTGTCTAAGAGAAAATTAGATGTTGAAATAACAAGGTTATGTTATAATATATGCCAAAGTGTTTGCAATAGTGGTTATTTGGAAGACTAAAAGAGTTAAATCTTATGAGTTGCAGGAAGCAAGCTAAGTTCAGATGATTGCACATTTCCGCTTTATGGGCAACTTAAGGTTGTCATATCCATCCCTATTGCCGCCTCTCATACATGAACCAGATACTGTGAGTTTCTCCATTTTTTATGTTGATTTTCTTTTTCTTCTTTTTCTCTGGTCCATAGGGCAAACACATAAATCCCCTTAAATCTCAGTTTCAAAATACTCATGCTCAAATGTCCCTCTCATTGCTGTCCTCATGAGCCCTGGAAATATGGTAGAAGAGACTCTTTTATGAATGATCCCTTGAATACCTAAATCTATAAAACGAAAAAAAAGTTTTGCTTCAATTTCCCATTTTCAACTTCTTTTTGTAGTTTTTGGTTGCCATTTTGTGCTTAGTTGTGCCTGATTACTCATTAAATTTTTTTTAAAAAAAAAAAGAAGAAGAAAGAAAACGGCCAATGAGCAAGCTCGTGCATAAACAGATATCTTCCATTCAAATTGCCAAGGAATCAATTTTTGCAAAAGAGATGACTGTCATCCACTCAAAGATCGTATTACGGTAACTTTATACATTTGGTGAGTCCTACAACTGAAAAATGGTGTGTTCTTTTGTAGTATCTTAGCTTGCATGGTCATTGAAGAGCAGCAAAGCTGTGAGTAACTGTAAAGGGGTAGTGGGTGTCATTGGGAAGGGGCACACGAACGGTGTAATATATGCACTGGTGTCTGATACTGGGAATTCAAGGTTAAATTCGAGACGTTGTTGCTAAAAATTCATATGATGGTGGATCCAATGTCAAGGGTTTGATGAGGGACACCGTCATTGGTATCCTAATCCTCTTATGGGCCTTAAATGAATTATTTATAAATGACGAAACAATAAAGCAAACCTTTTTAGTTTTTCATTTTTGATTTCAAAGTCCCGGGTTCAAGAGCAAGGGAAAGATATGAACTGTACAATACAACGTATGTACAAATATGAAGAGTGATATATTTGTACATCAGTTTTAAACACCAAATATATATAATTTCTCCCCCTCTGATAATTTTGGAAACCAATAATTAAGCAATAACCAAACTAAGAAACAAGGAAGGCAAAATTATTCACAGATAATTTTGGATTTCCGTTCAGATGTTTAAAATACTGGAGCTGCAATACAGGTGAATGGATATCCTTAGTTAAAATATTTACCAGAAAATATATATATTCTTATTTAAAGTGTGCATGGTTGAAAACCCCTTATTTATGCCGCTAGTTTAGTTAATCACCGGTAACGGTAAAAAGGGTTATTGTTCTTATCTTTTATTTGTTCGTTCGAATCACCATCATTATCCTCATATTTTGTGTTGTCTTAAACTTTGCTATGTTCCACTATGACCCCAAACAGTGAATAAGAATAAATAAACTAAGGTTTAGTAACAAATAGTAGTATGATGAAAATGCATTGGCTGGAATCATTTGTGAGTAACGTTATCAATCTTTTCCAAAATCTGTGGTAATCTCTTCTCTCCTTAAACATAAAATCATCAATAGAGAGTCACTGAAAAAAAAAAAAAAAGGATACCGTAGTAGTATCCAGTATCTCTGGGGGCTCTTTACCCCTTTTTAACTGGATATATTTCAGTTGTAATATGGCGGTAATGGGATCAATAATGGGCTCCAGCCGCATGGGCTAATATCTATATATCTATTTAGTCTTAATAGATAACATTCTTTCTTCTACAGTTTTTATATTATGGTGTCCTAGTTGGTAGAAGACAATCCCCTGAGAAGTATGGACCCACCGACTTGGTTGTGTGTCCGTGTGTTGGACATCAACACCTACACAACATATGTTGGACACATGTCTGTACATGTCTAATTAAATTAAAAAAATAATTTTTTTTAGCTCGAACACGCATCATATATGACTGGACACTACTATAATCCACTGTGGACACAGCTTGGACATGCCTAAGTTATTTTTTTTTTTTGTCAAAATTTCAATCCCAATATGTGCCCAAAATAAACTCCAATTATTCAATTTGGACCTGTGCTATTGGGTCATTTTATTTTGAAATTTCTTCGATTGATCATAAAAAAAATTAATTTGATAAAGACCAAAAAAGACAAAAAAAAGCATATGATAAAATAAAAAATTATATATATATGTCATGTTCGTATCCTGAAATATTTTGAGTTTGGTGTGTCTCAGTATCCGTGTCCATGCCAGTGTCTATGTTTCATATATGACAATCCCAATCAAAATGTGATTTGACCAACAACAAAAAAATTCAAAATGAGAAAATTTGTGTAATCATGGCCTAATACAAAATGGATGATCGGACAAAATCATAAAATGGAACAAAACCATTAAATCTTGGTCTATCAGTGCCATACTTGGCAAAAGTTTCCTTTTGTTAGAGAAATTTGGAAAAATAGTAGCCGTTGCAAATTTATTATTCATGGTATCTTAATACAAATTAAATACTTCAAGCCATATCAAAATCTCTGAAAGACTTCTTTCTTCTATACGGAGAGCAGAAGGACTGGGGAAAGAAAATCTTTGTAGCTAGGTTCCAAATATTCACTTTGGATTTGTTATTCACTTTTAAAGGATTTGATATCATCATGATTTCAGGTCGGTGTGCAGCTTGCAAGAATCAGAGAAGAAAGTGCCCTTCGGATTGCATTTTCTCTCCTTATTTCCCTCCCAATGATCCTCAAAGGTATGCTTGCGTTCACAGAATATTTGGTGGCAGCAATGTTGGAAAAATGCTTCAGGTAACCAATCAATAAAATCAAGAACAAATGTTATCACCGTATCTATGCTTTATAAAACGAATATTTGTACCCTTTTATCAAGATTTGGATTGCATGCAACTTCGAAAGTACTATAGACCAAGAATGTTATGAATCCCACAGTATATGCTGCCTAATTAAATGTACTGTATTCTGAGCAAAGTAAGTTTCGTTGATGACTATCATCCCTTAGAAATAGTGTCATGTGAATTATTTCTCTTCTATATGAGGATCCTACACCTTGTTTTTAAGGCGGGTCCATGCATAGACCTAATGCATTTTTTTGCTACTATAACATGGTAGTGTCGTGAATTTACGGAAAACGAAAACAATTTCAATGTTGGAAAAATTTGTATTCTCTAAGAATATATATTTATCGAATTCTAAATTATTGCAGCAAATTCCACCCTATGCCCGAGCACAAGCAGCAGATAGTTTATATGTTGAAGCACAGAGCCGTATTCAGGACCCCATTTATGGTTGCTTTGGAATTATCTCTCAGCTTGTTCAACAAATCCATTATGCAGAATGCGAGTTAGCCAAAGTCCAGGCTCACATTAACATTCTTAGGTCCCAAATCCCACAAGTTGGAGATGAGTCAAATTTCAATGTGTTATTCTGAACAGAGCAGCATTGGGAGTTTCAATTTGGCCCTTCAAGCTAAACTCAATGTTTCAATTGGAAGTTTGAAAATTTGTTCCAAAATTCCGAGAGATGCAAATGCAATAATAAGGCAACATCTCTTTTTTTTTTTTTCCAGCTTCATATGATTAATAATTTCATGTGTATTTTGTTTTATGCCACGGCTAAATAAAAAACTCAGCTACCTTGAAGAGTTTCTTTTTCTTGAGCAAATTTCGAAGAGATTGTCATCACTGGACATTTTGAAATGTGACAAAGTTAGCAACATGACTGAAGTGGTGCACTAGAGAATAAGGGGTTTATGTTTTTGTCTGATAGCCTTTTGTTATTGCTTCTCGATAATTTGGGGTGAATTGAGCTATTATATTGCTCCATCTCTTTTAAATATTTATCAATTTTGACCAAATACGAGTATTACAAAAATAAATATTATTAGTAATGAAATAAAATATATTGAATAGATAAATATATCTTTAAGTATGAATTAATATAACATATAATATTCAAAATTAATATTAGATAGAATGTTTTGAAAATGTAAAATTAATTAGGAGTAATATTAGAATAATAAAATTAACAGATATTTTAAAATATAAAATTACTAAAAATAGATTCATATTTTGAAAGAGAGGGGATACTTATCTGAAAAAAATATGTGGTTACGGGACAAATATATGGAGTATTTTAGTTAACAGCCTCTATTTGCAATAAAAAGTCAGACTGAGCAATTTCGGACAGCTCCCATCAATTTGAAGGTTTAAAAAAAGCCTGTCACTTGGTGTATGTGCTGACCCCAAGCATTCTGCAATGTCTTTCAAATAGAATGTAGAATTGATTGATTAATGATTTGCGATTCATCAGAAAGAAATAAATTATATATAATTTGAAATAATTTTCCATACCGGTATGCAAAACTCTTTGTTTGAGTACTTTCTAAAATTTGAATAGCTACAAAATGTATTTAGGTTATTTTAAGAAGAGTGCTATTCGTGCATCATTCTTTTTGTACATAAACATCGACATATCCACAAAAAAAAAAAAAATCATCATACATCTCCTTATTATTGTAAAATAAGGTTAACAGTAGCTTTCTCTTTATAACATTTGGCACAAAAATTTTCTAATTTCACCATGTGTCATAATAGCATTCACCTAGGTAACATTTAGTAGGGAGACAAAGGTAGAAATACAGGGACAATGAAGACAATGGAGACAGTAGAGATGAAAACATAAATTATAAATATGTATAGGGATATTATTAAAAAAATATGAAATTTCTGTCTTTGTATCCAGTCTCCACATTTTGAAGGTATATAAATTTTGTATTTTTTTTATCCTAGGTATAGAAATTTTTTTTATCATCTATTCTTGTCTCGACCATCAAACAAGTTTGTGACTCTAGTATCTTTGTATTTTGTCTCAGAAACTGTAAACAAATGCTACCCTACTTTGACCATTTTGTTTAGTTAATATTCTTTCAGCTTTCTTCTTTTCTCTTTTAATAACAAAATAAAATTAATCTTTAGCATATATATATATATATATATATATATATATATATATATATATATATATATATATATAAAAGTAGTGAAGCAAAGCATTAAGCCACTTGGTTGGGAAAAGTTTTTCCCTCCAAAATTGAGTTATGCAATTAGTGATGAATGTGTATTTAATGGGGGTAGGAGTATGAAATAATAAATACATTCTAACTGTGCATAATAGTATAAGTAGAATTTAATTAGATATAAAATATATCATATAGTGATTTATAGCTTTACTTTTCATTTTAATATATATGTGTGTGTGTAAATTTATATGAAATATATAATATTACATACATAAGAAAATATATATTATATTAATTTATAATTATTTGTTACATCATAGCAATATAGAATTTGGGTAGAATAAAATATATATTAAAGACATTATTTTCTATGCATTGATAATGTAAAACTTTTGTATTCCATCATTTAATCATATATTGTCATATCAATATAGATGGTTAAATTATATACACATTACTCGAGAAGTCATACAATTAAAAATGATTTAAGTGGATGATAGTGTAAAAAAAAATCTTACATTGTCAGTGTATCAAAATTAAATTCATATTACAATATAAAATTTAAAATTATAAATAAATAGTGAGCTTAATTTCTATGCTTTAATAATGAAAAATTTATTTACATTGTTTCCAATCATATATTATCACATTAGCAAAAGTGATTAAGCCAAATACCTACTACTTGAAAAGTTATACAAATGAGATAATTTGATATCTTGTGCTATGTCATAGAAATTAAACTTATAAATAACAAGTAGAATTAAATATAATAGAATATATATTTCAAAAGCTTGAGTGAAAAGAATATAATATTAATATGTGTCATTTTTAAAGAGAAACTAGATTAAAAATTAAATCATTAAATTTTTTTTTAATCCAATAAATAAAAATAAGTTATTAATTTATTTTGATAAAATATTGTATTTAAGCCACTCAGTCAATAATCCATTTAGACAATTACATATAAGAGTTTATGTTTTTCAAATAATTTTTAATTTAATATATGATATTTTTATTATCTATTATTTAATTTTAAAAATATTAATTAAAAATTTCACATTAGTTTTTAAGATAATTTATGGGCTCGCATTATTGGGTTTTTATGCAATCGTACTGTATAAATTGCGTAATGGAAATTAAAATTTTATTGTGATAACTCCAATTTATAGAGTTATTTAACTTCTAATCTAGCTTAAATTACATGCTTTGTCCTTAGTTTTTATAAGTAAAACATTTTAAAATAAGTATAATTGGCTTCTCTTGTCTTGGAATGCTTATTGAAAATTCATTGTCATAATTCATGATTATTGAGATGAATTGCAAAATTCAAATTAAATTCTTATTTGGTGATTTTTGACGATAGAAATTGTAGATTTTTGGAGCTTAAAAAGAATCATATTAGAAGCCAAGAGGAGGAAAGCAAAGCATGAAGAAAAAGCCATTGAAATGAAGCTCTTGCTGCTGAGTAGCGACCTGAAATATGCTGGGTTGCAACCTACTTGGCGTATATAGCATATGATCATTTTTCAAGTCGGGTTGCGACCTGATGTTTTTGCCAAGTTGCAGCTAGACACGGCCTATGCCCATTTTTAGTAATGTTTTAAACCAGTCTTAAGGCAGCAATAAAGGAGTTCATTTTCTGGCCTCTTTTAGCATATTTTTTAGAGAGAAAATTGAGGGTTTTGGGAGAAACAAACACTAAAGAGCGATTGCTCTTAGAGATTGAAGACTAAGGCTTGGAAGAGGATTGAAGCTCCATTTTTGTTCATCTCTTCCTTTCTCTTTTTGCTTTTTAACGGTTATTATGTTTCTTAAACTAGTGATTATTTTGTTTACTATTATAGATAGCTAAACGTATAGCTAGGGGATCCTTTGGATCCCTCTATGGATCTTGGAAGTATGTAGATTTACTTTTTGGAATATTAATAATGTTGATTTTGGTTACCCATTTTTATTCTTAATGTTCTTATATGTTTTACCACCATTTAAGTTGATTTGGGGGATTCTCTTGAACTAGACATATCAATAGGGGTATTGAACCTTGGTTATTGGTAATGGTTGTTCTTTTACACTTAATTGGCTTAGGTGTAAGGATTAGTCAATGGAATGGAAACATACCCATTGGCCTTGCATAGTATATGCTTGATGTTAGCTTCTGAATTGATCGATTTCACACTAATTCATAAGGATACTTAGTGTTTTAAATGAAGGAGATAAGATTAATTGACCTAGAAATAGGCTTTTAACTACAATTGGCATGCTAACAAAATCAACTTATTGATGTTCACTTGAGTAATTTGCATATCCAAGTGAAGTAGAGGGTAAAAAAGGTCCTCTAGGCTTTTAACCTTGATTATCTCTTGTTTTTGTTGTGTTAAAGTTTCTAGTTATTTGTTCTTTTACTTATTTTCTTTTAATTTTCATTAAATTGATATTGTTTAGGCTTGAACATGGTAGTTTTGTTGATTGCTAGTATACTTCTATCCAATTTTTGTGGATACGATGCTCTTACACTCATTACTATATTACTTGAACGACCCATGCACTTGCGATGTTTTATTCGCTCTTATAGGCGGCCATCATATTGCAAAACCCAAACCAGATCCATGCGATTCAATCAGTTTGAAAGTAGGGATCAAATTATATACTTGGAAGCATGTTTTACAGAACTCAATCCTTATGCTTGGACTGTAGGCACTGCTCAATGAATGATTGCTCTTTAGCAGTATCCACACATGAATAGCCATCAACGGTTGCCAAGTGCTAGCTTAATGCGATCCCAATTTGCAGTTGTAGGGTTTCTTTCAATTTGTTTTCAGTTTCAAAAGTTGTGTCATGCATATACTAACCGAAATTCTTATCTTTTCTATTTATAGAGAGATGCACGATCCTAACTAATTAGGAAAATGATATTTGATTTTAAAAAAGTTCTTTCAAAATTTGAAAACAAATTTTTTTCGAATCTAATTTGACAATATCCAATGCATTTATCATCATATTTCAAATTTATATTATCTGATAATATAAAACAGAATCATGAATTGAATATATAGATAATATATCTTATATATATACATATATAAAATTTGAATTCTTAAAAAGCTCCAATATGTTCACTATATTCTTTGTGTGCAACCCAATACATTTATATTACGTTGGCAGTAGGCCCAATATAACTATCACATCTACAAGCTATCAGTGACATATAGCAAGACATTATAAATGGCCCAAGTAATAATAAATTAAAATTTCATATTAACTTAACCAATAGAATATGTCATAATATCAATGTCATCCTTATATTGTCTATATATAATTTTTGGATCTCCCAAGTAGACTGATAAATCAAATGACACTAATGACTCTTTCAACTCATTTGAGTAAGGCTATACATTTCTCAGTCTCACTTATCGGGGTGCCCAATTATATCTCTTTAAAAAAGATGGACAAATCTTATCTTATTTAGTCATCATCCTTTCCATAAATTGTATTATATTCAATCACAATCTTTGTAATTATCTAGTTAAAAATAATGTTTAATTATGTCAAAAAATAATGTTCGTTACGTAAGAAACCGTGTAAACTCATGAGGATTTATTGACATAACTATTACGAAAATCACCTATAACATTAATTTATGAAGTAATCTCATAACAGGTTTATCGTGTATTTTGTTCTCTATCAGCACCTATAAGCTTAATTTTTATACCATACACATAATTACCAATTAAACTTATACTATTTTCATATCATGATATTGATAATCAACTATGAACATATTTATTATTATATATATAACATGCTAATATAATAATAAATAAAATATATTTTCATCAATAAAAATATAACTAATAATAAAAATATAATAGATAGCCTAGGACGCAATCATTATCCGCCATCGTGTAGGTTCTGATATTAGTATAGAGAAAGAAACATGGACTATTTCCATGTGAGTTTACCATAATTTTTCTCTTAACACTTTGTTTATTTTCTCTTTTTTTTTTTCTTGTTTGACGTGGACATTGTGCATTTTGTACATAATAATTAAATAACATTTGCCTATTTTAAATCAAGCCGTGGGACGAGTTATGCTTAGAGTGGAGGATTTAAATCTGAGCAGGAATTAATCAAAGGGTACCTACCTTGTAATGGGATTTGAAGCTTTTGGAGTCTTGCTCCAATCAATAAAAAAAAAAAATTGATTTTCATTTTATTACTTTAAAAATCATGCATACAAAAAAATAATTAATAAACATATTAGTGTATTTAAATTGAATTCATAATTTTATTATAATTTTTTATAAAATTATTTAAGTATGAATCAATAAATTAAAATATGAAAAATTTTCATGTTATATTTTTTATAAAATTAAATATCAGTTTTCAATAAATATAACAGCTAGTAAATAAATAATAAAAATGGAGAATTATATAAAATTTAACAAAGAAGGAGACATTTAATAAGTTTTGAATTTGATAATTTATATTAATAATAATCTATAAAATGAGTTAAGAATTTAAAAAAGATCATTTTAATTATATTAAAATTGTATAAATTATTTTGTAAATTATAATTTGAATTCTATACATTATTTAAAATATGAAAACTGAGATAATGGATTTAAATTCTATGCCCAACATACACAACAAATGAGTTAAAAGCACCGTTTTGAAGATCGGCTAAAACCTATTGGATTGGAACTAATCTAGAGTGCATCCACATGTGATTCCAGGTTCCGAGAATCATTTTTTTCACAAAAAAAAAAAATCACTTTTCATGGATAATTTTTTTAAAATAATTAGAATATAAAAAAATTAGTTTTCAATTTTTTCACTTATAGATAAATTTAAGTTTTATAATATGTTTTAAAAAATTTGAAACAAATAAACCCCTAACTAGGAAGATAAATCGAATATTAAAAAATCAATCAAAAAACCATGAACCGGTAGCCAACAATTTTTAAATGAAAATTTTAATTTTTCAAATTCAATAACTTTTTGTGTGATGAAAGATAGTCAAAGATACACTTTAAGTGTTCTATATTTTGCTCTTTATTTAGATTTTTAACATTTTCATTTATTTCATAACATAAATTAATCATATAAATATTTATTTAGTTTTAATGTACTGATAGTGTAAATGAGTTTTACATTATTATCCCATCAAATATTTTATTTTGCATGATTTTTCAAGTAATGAAAGTGATATTTAACTATATTTACTGATATGATATTACACAATTGATGACTGTGTAAAACATTTTAACAATATCATTGTATTAAAAGTAAACTGAATATATGCTTCATATACATTTTAGGGATAAATGTATTTTACTGCTTGAATTTTAGGTCATGTGCAATTTACATTCTGACTTTTCAAAATGTACATTGTGACACGCTAAACTTTTCAAGCTATGTGAAAAATCCCTTAGCATAAATTAGCAACTAATAAGGGTAAGATTTATGTGCATTTAACCCCATAATGTTTTTAATTTGTGCAAATCGACACATTGTCTGTGAATACTATGTGCAATTAAGCCCCCTATTTTTTTATTTTGTGCAACCTGATACCCTACTATGACTTAACTTTTTTGGGGTTTTTTGCATAGTTTGAAAAGTTTAGGTTGTCATAATATACTATTTAAAAAGTATCACAATTTGAAAAATTTAGGATATCATAATGCACGTTTTAAAAAGTCAGGATTTAAATTACATATAACCTAAAATTTAGGGGATAAAATACATTTAATTCTATATTTTATTATATTATGATCGAACATCCGGTCAAATCAATTAAACAAATAAATCATTGAATCATCTCCTATTTAATAACGCATTCTGTCTTTGACTTTCAAAATCTTGCATAAAAGATATGGAAAAATCTAGAAAACTCTATTTAACTTTGTCTTATATGTACTTTAGACATGTCACTTTTAAAGCGTATAAAATTGTCCTTAAATATTTTGATTTGGGTATATTACTACAATATGCTAATAGATGTTTATTTTTTATTTGATAAATCTAAAAAATCCTTTAATTTTGTATCTATATTAACTTTCATCCTATTATTTTTTAATATTGGAGATTTATCAAATATTCTCTATTAAATTGCAGAAATGTTGATAAATCTAAATGTATTTTAAATGTTTTAAAATAACAAGACTATATTCATAAAGTTATGTTATTTATATTCATTATATATAAGACATCGTATCAACTCATATCTCACTTATTATAAGTATAAATAATATTTTTTATATTTAAGAAGAAGCACTAATTCACAAAAAAATAAAAAAAACCAGAGCTGCACTTCTGCCGAACGAAAACAGAATAATGAATAAATCTAAAGTAACTTGGCAGCTAGTATATAACGTGGATGATGAACTTTGCTCAGATCCGCATCTTGGAATTCTGAGTTGTGTATTGTGTGGGTCAACTCAACTCAGCACCGAAAATATCTCGCAGTGCTTTAGGGTTTTAAACACTACTCTCTCTCTCTCTCTCTCTCTCCTCTCGACACTTCTCTCTCATGCTCTTACTCCTTCATCCTCGCCAAGGTAATAATAATCCCCCGATTCCTTCAATTCCCACCTTCAATTATCCCTTTTCACCTCAGGTTTCGGCTCAAAATTCTTCCTTTTTCGCTTCTCTCTCACTTGCAGGGAAATCCGAGATCTGGGATCTACAGCCGGTGGATTTGAGGTTTTGATCGTTTTCGAAGCTCTTTCTGTTGTCTATTGTAGATCTGACCACTCTATTTTTCGATCTGTGCTGCAAAGTGAGTTTTTTTTAAGCACCCCCCCTTTTTTTTCTATGATAATTATGTTCAACCCCTTAATTTTTTTGTTTATTGTTTGTCACGGGTTTTGAAATGACTAGCAGCATGTGGGTGGTAGATGATGTAAATATTTTTAGATTTGGGTTGGGTGGTGATGTGTATGATATGGAGCTTTTGAAAGTAAGAGTAGTAATGTAATTTTTGTTGTTTGTTTGTTATTGTTTATTTTGCTTCTGCAATGTCTTGTTTTATCTGATGTTTTTTCAGGATTCTATGTTGGCATGATGCTTGATTTTCTCTGGAATGATATGTGATATAGCGGTTTTAGTTTAATTGGGCTTGTTACATAGAAACTTGTGCAGAACCAGATACTTACATTTTTTTTTTTTAGTATTACTGGGTTAAGGCTCAAATGAATTTTCTTATTTTGACGATTATGCTGTTGTGGTTATCCATGTTTCCACATGCCGGCAATTAAGTGTTGTAATCAACTAATCATGAATGTTTATTGACTTGTGTTCAGGGAAAATGAGGCCTATCTTCTGTGGAAATTTTGAATATGATGCCCGTCAGTCCGAGCTGGAGAGGCTTTTTAGACGTTATGGGAAGGTTGATAGGGTGGATATGAAGTCTGGTAAGTTTTCTTTTTTATTTATTTGGTTAATTTAAAATTCGTTTGTACATTTTAAGTTGGACGCCTTAATATTAATCTTTCAATCTCTTTACTCATTCTTTTGATGGGGAAAATGATGATGGACTAGGTATTTGAGGTTGAACTCAGACCTGTAGGGTTTTTACTCCTTAGATAGTTTATCAGTGGAACACTAAACTTTTTCGAAACTTAAGATCTTATATTTCTTAAATTAAGCAGATTCTTTCATTTTAGAACCGACAGGTTTATTGGGTTGTTAATAGTAATTTTTTTAAGAGGATTTTGGACCAGATTGATGCTTCATTTTTTCACTCAATTGTAAGAATACAATCATGGTTATTGTTACTCAGAAACTGTATTTAATCAATAGCTACACAATTAATTCAGTTATCAAAATGAAATTCCCTGTGATCATATCTGCTCCACGGGACTTCAGGACGAGTTATGGTGGGACAGGGACTTGGCTGAGAACTGTCATGATAACAAGATTTGGCTTTTTAGAATAAAAAAATTGGTTTATATATAATTTAAGTGTGCAACTTTGGGAACTTAAAACACTTGATAATAAAAGTACCCTGATGGTTTTATCATCTACAATGCCAAGTTGTCGAGTGGAATAAGAAATAAACACTGCACAGCTAGCACATACACCTTTAAGACATCCAGCAGCCAGGGAGCAGCATCAGAGACCTTATCCGACATTTGGCATCATGACTTGTCGTTCAGCAGCTACACAGTATCTTCAAGAATAGTGATTCAGTTTCAAGAGTTGGACCTTGGCGTACAGCACATTGTTGAGCATTTGTGGGGGGTTCAAGATATCTTTTAAGTAAAAAAATCATGTTTTTTGAAGCATCGACCCCCATTCTCAACATTTTCTTTGGCGCAGGAATATTTTGGCATGTCCATTTACTCCCAAGCTAATGGATGGGCTTTTCAGAAATCCATTTCCTGCCCGTGATGCACCTTCTTCTTTTCAGGAAGAATCGGTCTGTTTGATCTGCGATGGCACAACTGTTCCACGTATTCCTCAGTCACATTTGCCTTTCAATTCCCGTGTCTTTTGCCCAGCCTTCAATTTCAGACATTTTTTGAGGTTGACATATTGCCAACCTCCCAGCCGAGGCAGCAGGATAGATGGAGAAGGCACTCACTTTCCATTGACCCACCATGAGACCTACTCTTTTGGATTCTTGTTCTTGACACCAATTTGTTTATTACTCAAGGTCTGTTACTAATTCTGTTGGTCAAATTAGTTTATAGAAATAAGGAGGTTTATCAAGTATCTGAAGCGTCAGCTGTCGCATAAGAAGTGAAGTGTCCGTTGATTGGGCTATTGACCGAGTTGTATCTCTTCATTTGTATGTTGAGTGTTAATTCAATTCTTAGCTGAGTAAACTTTGCTTGGTCTGTAGGATTTGCTTTTATTTATATGGAAGATGAAAGAGATGCTGAGGCTGCAATTCGTGCTCTTGACCGAGTTGAATTTGGTCGGAAGGGGCGCAGACTTCGTGTGGAATGGACTAAGGTAATACATGATTGTTCATTTTTTATGAGAATGTTTACTTCTTATTATGTTGTTGCCACTCTGTTTTCATCATCGTTTAACATACTGTGTTACAGCATGAACGCGGCATTAGAAGGCCTACTGGTTCAAGAAGATCTTCAGCTAATGGAAGGCCATCAAAGACCTTATTTGTAATTAATTTTGATACATACCATACCAGAACAAGGGACTTGGAGAGGCACTTTGAGCCATATGGTAAGATAGTCAGTGTGAGGATCAGAAGGAATTTCGCTTTTGTTCAGTATGAATCAGAGGATGATGCAAGCAGAGCACTGGAAGCTACAAATATGAGGTAATTCAGTGTATCTGTAAATTTGTTTCAGACCGGAAATTACAAGCATTCTTGTCTTTGTCAAGATTGTTTTTCTTCTGTAACCCGTCATTGGCCTCTAATCATTTCTTGGCTATTGTTATGATTCAGTGTGGGTGGGTTTATGGCTTGGTCTGTATACCTGTGTCCTCTATTGTATGGCCACGTGCAGTCATGATGAATGTCCTTGGTCATAAGTTCTTCTTGTCAATCTTACCTTCCCAGTGTATTTGTGTAATTTGCTTGGTGGTAGAATAACATTGGACTTTTTTTTAAAATGTTGATGTGCAGCAAGTTATTGGATCGAGTTATTTCAGTTGAATTTGCTGTTAAAGATGATGATGACAAGAGAGGTGGATATAGCCCAGAGAGAGGCCGTGATCGCCAACATGATCGAAGCCGTGATGGAAGGCGATCACCCAGTCCATATCGTAGAGAAAGGGATAGTCCTGATTATGGTCGTGGCCCCAGTCCATATAAGAGGGAAAGGAGCAGCCCTGACTATGGCCGTGGCCGTAGCCGTAGCCGTAGTCATAGCCGAAGTCCACCTCGGAGGGAGCAAGCTAGTCCTGGTTATGAACGTAGAAGCCCTAGTCCATATAGAAGAGAGAGGGATGGTTCTGACCCTGTTCGTGGCTCTAGCCGCAGTCCTTATCACAAAGAGCAAGAAATAACTGACCATAGTCCTGATGGAATGGATAGGAGAAGCCCTCAAAATGGCCGTGGTTCTGGCCATAGTCCTTATGACACTGAGAAGGCTAGCCCTGAAAATGGCCATGGCTCTAGAGGTAGTCCTAATGAAAAAGGGAACCGGAGCCCTTACAGTGGTTATGGGGAAAGCCCAAATACTATGCCTGAGCCCAGGGACAGTCCCAACTATGGTGGTCCTGAAAGTCCCATGCATGAGAGATACCGCAGGTTTGCATCTATAGTTAGTGCTTGAAATTTTTGCTGTTCTTGTTTATTTTCTTCTACTTCTTTACATTCATGTGATATCTCGGTTGTTTCTTTTTTTTGTTTTGTTTGTTTTGTTTTTGTTTTTTTTGGTTTTGGGGTGGGGGGTTTACATATCTCAGTTGTTTTACTTGTGTACATTTCTGATAATGCAGTCAGTCACCCCCTGCTGAAGAATGATTTCAGTGTTGGATGACAAAAGCCAGAAGGGCCAATTGATTGTAATATTGGGTCATGGCAGGACTATTTAATTTCAGCCAATTACTTTAATGTTGTAGGGATAAAGCTGTGGAACCTTTGGTGTTGTGGCAACTTCTTGTAGAATCTTTATTCATTTAGACAGTTTATTGCTTCGTTGTCAGAGTAATGTTGTAGAATCTTTGTTTACTTTAGTTCATTGCTTCGATCAATGTTGGCGTACCAGTCTAATAGATGTTACAAAGTCGATGTATCCTTGAATCGCTTGAAGCGATTGACTGATTTTTATGGTTGCTGAATCTTTCGTCAAACTGGCGTATGGGTTTGGAATGCGTTCCAAAAAATTTGCCTGCATGTTACTACGGGGGGTGTAAAGTGGCCATGTCAGACTTTTCCTTTTAACAGGTTAGGAATGTATTATATCCATTACAACCATTTGGCCTGACCTTGGTCTATGGCTTGCTGAAGGAGATCTTTTAGGCTTTAGCCTTGCCTATGCATAAGTATGGCCCAAAACTTGTTTATGCATGTAATATTAAAAATTTCATACAGGTCAAAAATAATCTTTCTTCGTGAAGAGGTTATGGCTCATAAACTGGCTGAATATGGCCAATTTTATTAGCAGGCTTAAAAATAGGTTTAGGTCGGTCTCACAAACTCAATAGGTTGGTCTAACAAATCAACAGGCTTTACAATAAGCCTAGTTTGGCCAATCAAGGTAAATAGCCCAGGCGAGGCTACCTTATCTAAGGTTGTGGCTGCCTGACATCTTTTACACATTTCTTATTTTTGGATCAATTTTGTTCTCTTCTGAATTTCTTCACAAAGTATATTTGAATCTTGACTTTAGTTAAGCCGAACAAGTCATATGTAAACCTCATCGAGAGGAGGAGAAAAAAAAACAATGGTGCTGTAGGAAACGTGGGAGGTTGACTCATGAAAATGTCAATATATATAGTCATTTGAAGTCCCCGTGTTTTATGATTAGAATCTTAATTGTAGGTGCTCATTCTCTAACTTTGTACATAAGCTTTCGTACTTTTTATTCTATTGTTCTCAATCCTTCCCAAAACCAGAAAATGTTAAAAAGATAATTTCCTTCTGCTATTTTTTTGGGATCGAAATCGAACAACAGTTTGTCACATTCCAGTCTTCAAAAAGATTATCATATCAAATGTGACACAACACATGCCTCACTTTTAGCCCTTTTTTAGTCAGAACTTTTAGCCCTTCAAATAAAAGCGGAAGAGGCTTCACCGATTGATAGAAATTTCAACACTAGAGTGAGTTTCAAGTGTAATTTTACCTATGGAATTTATATATGAAAAATATCTTCTTTTTTTTCGCTAACCAAACAGTGTGTTAGGTAGGTATTGACGAAAAGTAAATGGTATGAATGCGTTTTTATATTCAAGATAAAGATTCACAAAAGTTAAGGCGTGGAAAGTTGTTTTCTTTCTTTGCTTTCAGCATTTGAAACGATGACCGAGCCACGTGCACTATTGTCTGAATGTGCCATTGTTAATTACTTTCATTTCTTCTCAATCTAATACCATTCATTACTCGAATGCTCGCGTCACAAATAATGTTTGCAATACTAAGGAAAGGCCACTTAGTGCCACCAAAACTAGAAACAGTTAATATGATTATGACAATAAAGTTTTATAAGTAGCATTGCTATTTTTATCTTCTTTGCGACTCATAGAAATATAGGATCACACCATTTGTATTTACAATGCGATTGAATAAGATAAATTGCTCTAATCCTGCAGCTAAACCTTGGTACCGCTGTGAGGGGATATTACATGGTGATTCTGTCCAGGAAAAAAAAAATGAACACATTGTTAAGATGCATCTATTTGTGTGCTATCCAGAACTATCTAGTATTACGATGATGGATCTTATTTATATTCATACAGCTCCGATATGCTATTAATGTATGTGGATGATAATCCTTTTTGGGAGGAGTTTACTATTATTCACATATTTTTGGAGCATGTTATTCTTCAAGCTATTTGATAAATTGCAAATAACGTGTGGCTTATCGTATATTTTGTGTGATAAGCCAATATCACGTGCCAATTTAATTTGTTATTCAACAAACATTTTGGGCATTCTATATTCCTCCCTCATTTTTGGAATATTTGTTAACTTGCAGACTACTTCATATTTCAAAATATTTGTCACTTTTGTATTTCAATAAAGTATTAATTTTATCCTTCCAATACTACCTCTAATTGATTTTACATTTTTCAAAGTATTTAATCTAATATTATCTTTGAACATTGTGCTGTATTAATCAATATGTAGGAATTTATTAGTCTATTTATTATATTTCATTCTATTATCAATATTATTATTTTTAATATGTGTTTGGTTAAAATTGACAGATATTTTAAAAAGGAGGAAATATTAAAATTGCTTTTACATCTTTTAAGAATAAGACTAATTACGATTAAGAGAAGTTGTCAACAAAGCTGTCCCTTGTTAGAACCACCTAAATTTTAAGGTTTGGAGTGTGTTCAGCTGAAGGTAAAAGTAGGGAGAAAAAATTTATATATGGATGAACATCATACATTCATACGAACAGAAAGGAAAATATATATGTTTTAATACCATATTAGAAAACGAAATGAGTAAGTTACACTAGTTTGATATGAAACAGGTTTTTATTGGAAAGTGAAAAGGCTAATAGACTAATTGAATTTTACTGACAAAACAATAGATTTTATAAACAGTTAACATCTAATAATTTTATATGCGAATTTCATTTATAAATTTTTTTCCTTCCACTTTTACACTCTAACAAAATATATCAATATGATGTATTTGATTGAAGGATAGAAGTGGAGATAAAATTTCCATGAACAAATTTTATGTATAAAATTATATATGAACCTCATACATAAAAATTTACACCTCATTTTTATCTCATAACCAAATATACCCTTATTGTTGAGAGTTATATCAATTATCTATAGTTTTTTTAAATTTTTTTTGTTTTTTCTATCTAAAATATAATTGAAAATTTAAGAATGACAAAAATAATTTCCCTCTTTAGAAATTCTAAGAAGAAAAATTATTTCTAAAATTTAATTTTGATACGCTATCATTAACATAAAAGAATTCTATAGAATCATTTGGTTGTATGATTTTATTCATGGGACTTTTAATGTTGGAGACTTGTAGGTGATTAAGTCAAATATCCTTGCTAATAGGACAATATATAATTGAAAATAAATTAAATTCTTATTTATACTAATAGTGTATTTGAGATTTTGAATTAAGTTTTTATTTATATAGAAAATTAAATAATTAAACAATAAAGATTGAGCTCCTCTAAAATAAGGATATCAATAAAGTAAAAAAATGGGAGATTGATTGACCACTTTTAAATCAATAATTTTCATCGTTTATGAGTTCCATCATCTAAGGATGATTAACCTATCTTTTTCTCAATTTACCAATCTTTTTACTTTGAATGAGTCAAACCCAAAATGTATAACATCCCGGTCTTTTAAAATAAGGGTTGGAAATTCTTTATTTTCTTCAATTATTTTTATTTATAAAAGAGATTTCTTTAATACTCTATAAAATTTATTGGTAACAGTCTCTTTTAGATAATTTGTGTTAAAAAATTTATCACGTGTCTCACTAATTAAATTTATTAATATTTTAAATATCTATAATTAAATCATAACTTTTGGATTCAAAACAGTACTGGTACCTTTAGGGTACCAAAATAAAAACCTTTATAAAATGTTATTTTTCCATAAAACAACATATCCTAGATCAGAAATAGAATTTAGGCAAATAAACAAGTTGGAGTCATCTAAAGCACTAAATCTTGTCACGATCAAATAGGAATGTGCTTTGTCAGATTTTAAAAAAAGTAGAATGGGTTTTCCTCAGAAGCAAAAGGACAGAAAAGTGGCATGAGAAATGGCTTTAATCAATATGACAGAGTCAACAAAGGAAATTTCAAGATCGTTGTTCTCGTAAGTTCTTAGTAATCAAACGATCGATACTAGTAAAGACGAAAAACGATAGCCATTAGACTGAAATTTTAAGAAGTGAAATCTTTGATAACATCTCTTGGTCTTCGACTTATGAATTTGTGACATAAGGATCCTAATCGAATTTCATTTATGTCTCGTGGACCCTTCCTTTTCATGAGAGTAGAGCTTATCGTCTTCCCAAGAAACCTTAGATATCTTCTCAATGTATCCCTTTTCAACGTTTAACACTATGGATGTCAAAAGATTTTATTCAACACGTGGTTGAATGAAAAAGGCTAGCCTTGTTGCTTTTTGACTATACTGGCCTAGCCAATTTATAACACCAATTTTTGCATTTGTGAAGCCAAGTTGCTGGAGGCTTGAATTTATTTTTTGGTCCTGCAAAAGTACGTTGAACCATACACATATATTAGAACTTATGCTTTTGGGGTTGAGAAATCAATTAGCTTTGGAATGTGATGATGGCTTTATTGGCTGCTGTAGTCATCAAGATTATCATACAAAAAGGAGGAGTCTTGACAAGTATTCTAAGTTTGTTGAGTTTTATTTGTTTTTATAATTTCTTAAAAAAAATTTAATCATAAAATAGATTAAGATCAAAGCACAATATTCTACTAATCTAGCAATCTAATACTTTTCTGATCAGGATTATATTTCTTTATCTTGTGAAAGTAGATTGATTGGATATGCTACTCAATCTTTTTGATAATGGAATTTCTTTTTCCAATACTTATGGTATGCTTTTTTTTTTTTTTAATACTTATGGTATGCTTAACTATCAAGATCGCAGATGGATAAAGAAAGAGTCCAATGAAGGACTTTGAAGGTAAAAAAAAAAAAACGAGGATCAAATCAAAATAAAAAACCGAGCTAGTATTGGAATACAAACCAAGAAAACCCCAAAAGCTAAGCTAGCAAAGCACAGAAGAAAATGAACCTTCAACGATTTTGGCACCTTGAGATGAAGAAGTGCCCAACAAGACACTCAGAGACCAAGCTCGTCAATAAAGGAATCCAAAACACAAAACTGCTACCACCCGATAGAAATTGAGCCTCGTGCACCAAGGCATCAGCATCCATTATCAACCTGCTTTATGATAGTCGAAATAATAAGTCATCCATTACAATCTTTGTATACGGATAGAGTTTGGGCCCACTCACTTATCCTGGTCTTGCTAACACCATTGAAGCACTAATCATCAGTATGACAAAAAGGAAAGGAAGTTCTGTTCTGTAAGAAAACTAGATGCGTCTAACATAAAATATTATAGGAGTGAACTTGTTTTTGTTTTTTTTTTTCAGATTCATGGGTGAATATAATTGAAGTAATCTATCATTCTATGAGATAAGTATATGCATGATCAACTCTAGAGAAAAAAAGGAAAAATAAAAAAGAAAATGCTAGAAAACAAAAAAAAATTGTCAATGTAAGGAGAGTAGGCTAACATTTCTGATGGTTGAAGTTAGTTAAGAGCGTTAGAGGTAGTTAAAGTTTGTTAGAAGTAAGATTCATTCTCAGCCACTCACTATCATGTATATAAACTTATTATGAATTGTACTATTCATTCATTCAATCATAATTGCTCCATTCACTCATTTTCTCATCATTGCTCTCTCTCTTTTCTCTTTGCATTTCCTTGTTCATCTACCTAGTTCTGATAACTTCATGGTATCAGAGCTTAGGTTTCGATCACCATGACTTCTGTAAATTCCACGCAAACTTCACAAACTACGATCTCAGCTCCACAGCAATTCGCTGCAATTCCAGTCTCACAAAAGTTGGATGATGAAAATTTCTTACCATGGAAGGATCAAGTCGAGTCTACGATTGAAGGTCATGATCTATTAGATCATATACTTGGAAGAGGAATACCGAACAAGTTATTGTCACAGCAAGATCAAGATGCCTGTGCTATGAATCCAAAGTATCAGAAATGGAAGAAACAAGATGCTATACTGAAATCCTGGTTGTTGTCCTCAATGACGAAGCAATTCACAACTCGAATGGTTGGGTGTGAGCTTTCTCATCACATATGGAAAAGGTTAGAAACCTATTTTGCTTCACAAATCACAGCTAAAGTTCGTCTACCTTCAATCAAAATTTTGTATCCAAAATGATGATGTGTAACAATTACGAGGATGGCTTAAGTGAGATTAGTAATTTATTTTGATAGTAAGAGGAGCAAATATAGACTATATAACTATATATGGATCAATGATCAAAGTTAAAAGTTAATTATTCAGTGGTTAAAATTTGTTCCTTTAACTTGAGTCATTTTCGAAAATTACTATCCTTTAAATGAATTAGTGAATACTATTTTATTTCATCTAATGATAATCATCATGATTTATCTCAAAGACCATTTATTATATAGTATTTTAGACATATAAACATTACTCAACAAAGAAATACCTAAGCATGACACATGATCCATACACTGGAAAGTACACGATGCATGCATGTCTTTCTCTTTAATTTCAACCTTACATATATATTATTTACCTTTTATCTAATTATTATGGCATTTAATAACTTCCTTTATCCTTCAATTTGTTTTCTTGCCAACCCCTTGTGCTGTGTTTCCTTCAATCCACCACACAATGTCTTTTGCTTAGTCATCAATTTAGCACAACTCCAACTACACTATATTGATAAGTGCGGTCTATGTAGAACAATATATAAGATTTTAAAAGCGGGGTTGATAACGTTGTCATGGTGATCTACTTAAAGAATGACGTAAAAATATGTAAAAGAGGTCTACGTTACCACCGAAAGCTTGCTTTTATTGATCAGATTCAACAAATTTTACGCCAAACAGAAGAGAAGGGGAGAAAAAAAGAAAAGGAAGACATAATTTGACGCATCAACAACTGCCGCAAGCACAGGGACAACAGAAACAATGGACTTTATTTTTGTTTTCTTTTTTCTTTTTATTTTTTGTCCTGCGAAGAAACCACGGGCAATTATTTCAACCAAACGCAAACAAGAATGGAAAGTCAATCATTAATTCCAAGTCCTTGATTCAATGTATGGCTCCTCAATAAGTCTTAGCAGTGTATGTATGTGTTTAAAATATTGGTGTAAGTAACTCTTTCGAAAAAATACTTACCAGTGTAGTCATTTACTCACTGCACAGAACCATAAGGTCCATTTACTTATTATTCTAATTAATTTTTGTTGTGTGTTATTAACGTAGAATCTGAGAAGGTCCAATCCTTTCTTTTAAGCATTTACGTAGAATCCGAGAAGGTCCAGTCCTTTCTTTTAAGCATTTATTATATTTAGATATTGTATATCATACATGTTTGGGAAGGATTAAGTGTGTGTTTGGATTAACTTTTCAAAATAGTCTATAATGAAAAAAATTATGAGGTAAATTTAAAGAAAAAAACATGCCAATTGCATGACGACGAAATATAGTTTCGTGAGGATGGGATTTTGAGACGGAACTCTATCACTAAACGTGACTTCCCTTTCCATACATTTGTTTTGGGTCAATTTCCATCCATGTTTTGAGAAAAACCTCATGTACATGGACCATTATGGTTGGAGGATCAGTTGGTCCGTTGAGAGTGAAAGGTCCCTTTTCGACACGATCTTTTGTTCCTGGGGGCTCCGAATCCATATAAGTATTTCTCAAATGATTAATTAAAAGTGGCCATGATTAGTTAAATTTATAACTTTGCTATTTCAACACTAATATTCTTAAACACCTAAATATCCTACTCATAAAATATATGAATCCACCACTTATTTTTTCTTTCAATTTATTTTTTCTCCATCATTTCTTTCACACCCATGCGGGGTGTCTGTATCCATGTAGGTGTTAAAATATTGTTGTCCTTAAATTCATGAGGATGTATCTACCCTTTTGGTCACTCTCGGTCACTTCAAAAAATGTCACATTACGTAAAATAAAGATTTTTGTGAAAATTCTGCAACTTTGCATAGAACAGTCCCCCCTGGTCGGCAGTATCCTAAGCTCCATCTAAAAAGAAAATCGATGTTCCTTGACTTCCTTCTATAGATTTTGGAAAATTAGCAAGGTAATCAACATGATCCTAAAGTAACAAATCGATAGTTTGCTGGTTCTGCAAATTTACCTATGCATGTTTTCAAAAAATCTTATTCAAAATCGATGTGGCAAATTTTGGACTTCAAACAAGAAATTATTGTAATATTTCCTGGATTACTATTTCAGCTTGTGTTCATTCTATTCATTGGATTGCTCGGGATTGACGTATTAACTTAGACTAGTGATAAGACCTACTATTATTAGCTTGGGCTAAGATATCATCAGAGGAATAGAATGAGTACAAGTTGACAAAGTGAAGGCAAATAGAGAAAAGTTGGCTATGATGAGCTTAGAGACCCTTCCTTCTTTTTAACTGACAAATTAACTTTACAACAACAAAATTTAAACATCCATAGGTTGGGTGGGGGATTCACCTCTCACATGGTGAAACACAACACAACCCAACACAACAAGAGGGATGGTATCTGAGGATGCCTCAGATAATACTTAGTTGAACAGCAAACTGTTAAGTGGCCTTGTCGCAGGCTGTACCCAGCTATGAAGCAGACAAATTTGGGTTGGCACTACCCAAATAGTCAATGTATTAAACCCCAAATACTGATGCCAAACTCCTTATATATCAAGGAAGTGAACATTGATGGACTCAAGGGCTGTTTTGGCTTTTTGGTTTCATTACAAAAATGGACCCTTGTATACTTCTATAACTGTCCAAGTACAACCTTTGTCTGGGAGCTCTGGCCTCCTAATATTACCAAAAAGTATGTGTCCTTTGTCTACAGCATCACTTTTCGATGATCCTCTCTCTTTCATCTCCCCTAGTATATGCTTAAGTTAGAACGAGTTGGTTTTACTGTGGTTGGACTTGAATCTGAACTTCCAAGAATGAAAATAACTAGTAATTAAGTTCACAGGCACATGCTCTAATATCTTAGTCTTTCCAAAGTGGAAATTTCATTTTCATCTCTTCACTAAAATACTATATATATAATTTTGGCCGGTCGATGATGCTGTCTTGGACGCTTTAGCCCCACCAAAGGTACCTTCTGATAGTGCTATATATATTCACACCCCCAAAATCCCTCTATAAAGCCCCACACACAACCCTTTGCATAACCCTGCTCTTCTCAATTCTCAAACCTCTCTATTCTTCTCTGTGCTTCAATTCTTCTCTAACCGTTTCACTACACAGACACATAAAAGAGAAACCAAGTGTCAGCAAATTGAGTGCCTTGTTTCAATCAAGGACCCTGACCAAGACCAACCCAACATGCTGACCAAACCATTGATCCAAAATGGCACAGTTACATCATCCCAGCAAGAAAAGCACCCAACATTGCAAAACCGCAACAAAACCCACCTCAGGGATGCTTTCAAAGAAGTCATCTCCATATCGGAAATAGCACTCCCCATGATCCTCACTGGCCTCTTGCTGTATTGCCGCTCAATGATCTCCATGCTCTTCCTTGGCCACCTTGGGGAGCTTGCCTTGGCTGGTGGCTCGCTCGCAGTTGGATTTGCCAACATCACTGGCTACTCAATCCTCTCTGGTCTTGCTGTAGGAATGGAACCCATTTGTGGACAAGCCTTTGGTGCCAAAAGATTCACCCTCCTTGGCCTATGCTTGCAAAGAACCATTCTCTTGCTTCTTCTCACCTCCATCCCCATATCACTGCTTTGGCTTAACATGAAGCATATTCTTCTCTTGTGTGGCCAGGATGAGGATATAGCCACACAAGCACAATCATATCTTCTATATTCCATCCCTGACCTCTTAGCACAATCCCTTCTACACCCACTAAGAATTTACCTTAGAAGCCAATCCATTACTCTGCCTCTCACCCTCTGTGCCACCTTGTCAATTTTCCTTCACATACCCATCAATTACTTCCTTGTGTCTCACCTCAAATTGGGAATCAAAGGCGTGGCACTAAGTGGGGTGTGGACTAACTTCAACCTTGTGGCTTCTTTGATCCTCTACATAGTCTTCTCTGGCACACACAAGAAAACATGGGGTGGCTTCTCTTCTGAGTGCTTCACCCAATGGAAGACACTTCTTAACCTTGCCATTCCAAGCTGCATTTCAGTGTGCCTAGAATGGTGGTGGTATGAGATCATGATTCTTCTTTGTGGTTTGCTGGTGAATCCAAGAGCAACCGTGGCTTCCATGGGAATTCTGATCCAAACAACTTCTTTGCTCTACATTTTCCCATCATCACTAAGCTTCAGTGTGTCCACAAGAGTTGGGAACAAACTAGGTGCACAAGAGCCCTCCAAGGCAAAGCTTTCTGCCATTGTTGGCCTCTCTTGCAGCTTCATTTTGGGTGTCTCAGCTATGGTATTTTCCATGATGGTTAGGAACACTTGGGCCAGCATGTTCACAAAGGACAACGAGATAATAACACTGACATCTATGGTGTTGCCAATAATAGGGCTTTGTGAACTTGGAAACTGTCCACAAACAACGGGTTGTGGGGTGCTGAGAGGCACAGCAAGGCCTAAAGTTGGTGCAAACATCAACTTGGGTTGCTTCTACCTTGTGGGAATGCCTGTAGCAGTTTGGCTAGGTTTCTTTGCTGGCTTTGATTTCCAAGGCCTGTGGCTTGCTTTGTTGGCTGCTCAAGGTTCATGTGCAGTTACCATGTTGGTGGTTCTGGCTCAAACGGATTGGGAATCGGAGGCTCAAAAAGCCAAGAAACTAACAGGATCAGGGGCAGCAAGTGTTGTTGATGACAGCAAAGACGTTGATGCAGAGATGCCACCTCAAGTTGAAATCAAGGAAGATTCCTTATCACTAGCTGCTTCAGAGCAATCATGGGTTTAACTTTAATTAATCAAATCTCGTTTTCTTGGACCAGAACAAAAAAAAGATGGAGAGAAATGTTGCTAGACTCTGTCTGTAGCTGTATAGGGGAGGAGAGGGTAGAGAGTAGAGACAGAGCATGACTTTTTCCTTTTGTTTTTATGATTTTAGATGATAGGGGTGGGTTGGGAAATTTTAATAATAATAATGTTACTTGAATATAAAACGTTTCTCACTTAGTTAACATGAGAAATTCTCATTATAAACTAGTCAATTTTTATTTTCTTTCTTTCGTCCCCTCTTCTTCGTTATTAATAATGCATATCCCTTTATTAAATTATGTGAGTTATGTGCAACTAATCTTTCTTATTTAACTATTGGCTTTCATTCTTCAAGGACTTTTGTTACTTGTTCTGAAATTCGAAAGAGACACTTCTTTCCTAATATCACTTCATTACTGATTTTCTACCTCATCACCATCATGTTTTGTCCTCTTTCCATTGTTCCTGTTCCTAATAAAGGATGCATTATACACATGCTAAACCGAATTTGCCTACTTTGTTTATTTAGTTTTCTAGAACAATAAAAAAAAAGGAGAAATTTCAATATTAAAAAAACAAACTTAACAGATGCATTCCACTACAGGCAAGAAGAATTTATTAAAAGTACTAGAATTGACTTGGGATTTATTTTTTTTTTCGATTTGTTTTATTTGATGGAAGCAAGTTTGGTTATTTCTTATCAAATTTGTTTTAGTCGGGACAAAATGAATCTTGATTATATCCATTTAAGCTTAGCTATTGTGCAAACGCAGTACTCCATTTAATTAGGCATATCACTTAGCACCGGCAGCCACTTATTTTGGGCATGAACTACTCATGGTGTAACTTTATTACGTCAGTGCATATTAAAAAAAAAAAGATTATCTAACCCCACATAAATCGAACGTTTTTGTCTCACTATTCTCAGAACTGTTGACCTTCTGGTTTAATTCTGTTAAACTATAATATTTGGTTCTATCATCACATTTAAGTCAAATAAGCCGTAACTAAAATGATACCTCCACTCATCCTTTTGGTGGAAGATTCGATTTTCCAATTGCCCATCCCCTCCCTCCTAGAAGGCTCAATTCCAATGAATAAATAAATAATAACAATAATAATAATAATAAAGAATCTTAATTTGGTTTATGATCTATGAGTCATTTTCTATATTTGAATAGGTAATAATAATAAAAAAAAAAAAATTTACCAGTTTATGAGATATCATCTCACCTTTTCCCATTACAATTAAACAAGGCAAAAGTTTAAACTCACGAGTTCTTACAACGTACATATATAAACCCGCTATCACTGCCTCGTTATTAATGATTTTCTTCAAAACCAAATTACAGGAGAAAGAGATCACTGTTGGTAACATTATTACGTATTATGTTAAAAGAGCATTTATTTCTAAATTTGAAATTATGTTCTTAGGATTTACACTTTCAGGAATAATATTTATAGAAATGTTGTTATCGGATATTTTAAATAAATTATTAGCTGATATTTGTATAAATAAATTTAAAAGCCGTATGTGTATAAATAAATATATTTACAGTATATATTTCAGGGAATATGCATCATAATTTTGAAAATACCCCTAACATATTTATTATTATTATCCTTCAAAATAAAATTACACTTTTAGGAAAAAAGTATAAAATTAACAATTAATTTTTTAAAATTTGTTCATCGCAATCAATATAATAATTAACAAAAAAAATTATATTTATGTTTAATAATTGTTATTCCCAAATCATGAAAACTTCTTATTCTCACCTTATCGTGAGAATAAAATTTCACAAAATTATAGCAAAATACTGTTCCAGGAAAT
The DNA here is from genome assembly GCA_031216105.1 of Dalbergia cultrata. Classification (NCBI taxonomy): domain Eukaryota; kingdom Viridiplantae; phylum Streptophyta; class Magnoliopsida; order Fabales; family Fabaceae; genus Dalbergia; species Dalbergia cultrata. Next base: position 8,201,077 of record CM062346.1, read on the forward strand.
AATTGATGTTCAAAAATATTTTTATAAAACTTGTAATAAATATGAAACACATTATTTCCAAATAATTATTTTTGGGAATTACTAAATATACCTTGAAACCAATGTTCTCTAAGGATTTTTCTAACTAGTGCTCTAAGAGTATTGATTAAGGTTTTAGAAGAATTTACTTTTTCTATTTAAAAGTGTAATTATGATATTTTCAATGCATATGCCTCACCAGAAAACTTTTAAACTTGCCTCTCATTGAAACCTTCATTGGTGCCGTTAGAGTTAGAAAAAACCCTTTACTTAATTCAGTGATCCTGACCTTGAAGGAAACCTGACATTTCATTTGGTTCAACCTTTCACCCTCCTATCCATTTGGCATCGTACCCATAAATATCTCATCTGCCGAATCTTGTTTTCCAAAATTAGGACGGGGATCATTGCAAAGAGTGGAAATTCTAACAATTTAGACTGCATGATTACTCATGGGGCAAATAGTTTGACCAATTGATATGAGGATTTTAAGATTTTTCTATTTGTTCAAGGCTCACATTCCGGGCGTGGGTATGGAAACCACATTAAATGTAGCACAATATGAAAATCTCTGTTGCATTGCTCAAGTGCTAAAGTTTTGTCGTGAAGTTGGGAAGTCCACGCAGCGTCACTTAGGCATTGAGAGAGATAAGACTGTTTTTGGGGTATAAAAATGTTGAGAAGTTGAATTTTCAAATCAACCTCATGGGTAGGTCATAAATCAGCATAGTATTTAAGGCAGAAAATTGGGTTGCCATTGCCGGACGCCGGCTTCTAAATAAGTGACCTTTGATGACTTGGTCTCCTCTCCTCTTTTTATGGTCATAGGTCTTTAAATTGTGCATTTTTTGTATGTGAATGTGAGCTGCGTTTATCTGATTTTGACACTATCCAGACTTTTGGTGAACATGGTTTTGGAGTTTTGTCATTAATTATAAGTAGAATAAGATGCAACAGAAAACCATGAATTAGTTGGACACACAATGGGATAGCTAGCCTTGTGCGAATCGATAAGCATACATAGGAATTATGAACTTTATACAAATGTATAAGTTAAATGATTATACATATTTTAATAACTTTTATTTGTATAATTATTTTTTATATAATTACTTATTTTTGAATTAATTTATGTGTATGTACTTTAGCTGAAAAATAGTTTTAAATTAATCTGTGTTTGTTTGGATAATTAAAAGGTAATTGCCTTTTAACAAAAGCAACTTCTTTTAAAATAAAAATGCTCAAAGTTTAGCTTCGATTTTTTTTTCTTAAAAACTTTTTTTTATTGTAAAACAGCTTAAATTCTTTAGCTAAATTACCCACAAAAAAAATCCAAAATATTTTCTTTTTTTTAAAAAACAAAAAAAGAAAACTGTTTCTTGAAACATGGCTTCAATAACTTTTTTCATATGTTATTTTTTGGAAAATAAAATGAAGTCGATTAAAAATATTGGGTGGGAAGTTATGCCAAGAATATGATTTAATATATTATCATGTCACACGATCCTGAAAATATATAGGCTTTTGATCATTTTTGCTTTGTTTTAGCTTGTTCCATTAGAGCCTAGGAAAATTTTGAATCTCGCTAGTTTTTAATATGAGTCACCTAATTATTATTATTAATATGATCATTTTTAATATGAGTCACCTAGTTTTTTTAAGTTAGCTAGTTGTGTACAATGTATATATGCAAGCCATTATAATTATTAATATTAAAATTTTAGGTAAGCAATTTTTCAACAATATCGTGTGTACTTTGGTTGGAGATTCAGTTTGGTTAGTGTAAGTGGATGTTGGACGAATACGTGCCATAAGTATAGTTATTTTGACTTGATTTATTTCACTCAATTATTTTTTTTATTATTATATATATGGAACAGGTCTGGCATCTAACTAGAGTACAAATCATTTTATCATAATTTTAATGTGCAAGATAAGATAAGGCACTGAAGTAGACATAATATAAGAAATCTATACTTAAAATAACATTTAACTTTAGGTATATATAAAAAGTATTGTTTATGTATATATAAACAACACTTTTTTTAAATGTGTTACTTTTAATATAGTAAGGGTTACACTTTTTTAAGTGAATGCATTACTTTTTGAAGAGTTATCTTATCATATGTGGCCAATTGTCAAAGATAATATTTTTTAACTAAATAGTATATTTTTAAGTTAATGCATCACTTTTTATAGTGTTGCTAAAGTAAATGTAGTTAATTGATTAAGGCAATATTTTTTAGTAGAAAAGATAATTTTTTTATATATTAAAGATAACACATTTAAAAAAAGTGTTCCTTTCATATGTTCCTAAAATAAGTTTTGTTTTAAGCTAAATTTCTTGTAATAACATTTTAGGAAATTAAACTTCATAACTTGAAAGAAGGGAGATATCAAATGACACGCAAAATGCCAAAAATAAAGAGATTGACTTTAGGGATACTCAAGTCAAATAGCCACCATGTTAGGATGATTAAGAAACAAATAGACATAGGTAATATATTAATTTGGGTGTCAATTTAATTTATTACGTTTTTGCGCAAAGTCATCATGGTGCTAGGCTAATAGTCGTTAACTAGTGTAATTTATGTACGTCAATCTAAACTAATACCGCTGTGATATATAAATTAAACGACCACAAAGAAAAATTATTCGAAATGATTACTTGAAATTAAAAACGTTGATAAATTACAAATTGACTTTCAAATTATTTATTTATTTATAACAAACATCATCGAGTTAGTCATTTAGGCCTGCTTAATTGAGATAATCAAATAGCTGCCAAATGAAATTAGGAGCATCGTGGTTGTTCAATAAACACTGTATTTTAATTTTAATTAAAGGCACACTTTCATTTCCATGTATCAAATAGAAAGGGAAGGAAGACAAGTAGAGGGAAAAAAAAAAATTCTGGTGTTTTATGATTAGAGAGGCATAACTGTGCTGTGTACTAGTACACACAGTTAAGGGGGGAAACAAAGGCGTCTGAGAAGGAAATGTCACGCATTTAAGAAATGTTATAAGGAAAAGGTCTATAACCAGGTGTCTTGTGATTAGACTTCCGTTATTATTACTATTATTATTCACGTTGAGATGATAGAAGAAGGAAATGAGAAAGAAGTGGTTGACTTTGTTGGTAACACGTTTATATACATATAAATGTTAATTTTACTCATAAAGGATAGATTATGGTATCAATATACTCTTATTTATATTTAAATAAATTATAAATTTTACTTGATTTGGATCTCATATCTCATTTAAAAATAAAAAAAAATATATGTAGACATGATATTTTACAAATTGTGAGTATAAAATATACATATATTATGCATATAATACATATGTATCCAAAATAATTGTGCAAATTTAGGCATACGTATAAAGGTAATAAGATATGATCCGTTGGAATGATAAACATTTCAGTTTTTTTTTAGTACATTACTATATATCAATTTAATGTCACTATTCAAGCAAATACAATAAAAGATGTGAGGAAATTAAATAAAACAAAATGCAATATACAAGGGGTGAGAAAATTAAATAAAGCAAAACAGTACATACAAGAGCAATAAAATAAAACCAATAAAACTTGGCACAGTTGGTAAGGTGGCTGGGTCTTTTAAGCCACTTCGATGATCTCCATGCCTCGAAGTAATTAGTCTTTGGCTACCGATCAGAGGATATTCTTGAGCAATAAAAAAGATAGAAGAATAATAAATAAAAGATAATGTTAGGAAAATAATTTCATCTGAATTCTTAGATCTAGTCTTATCTAGTATTAATATAAATATTTCTTTTTCAATTCAATTGTAGATCAAATTTCTCAAAACTTATAATTATAATTCGGTGATTTGATATTGCAATCTTTTTAAGGTAAATCAAATAAATTGATGTACAAAAAAATGAGTACTTATATTTCTAGCTACTCTAATTTATGATAAATTTTAGATTGACATGCTTTACAATGTGAATTGTCATTCATTCAATCTAAAACCATAAAACATTCAGCAAGTGAACAATTCCCAAAAAGTAAAAAGAAAAACATTAAGACACTAAAAATTACACCGTTGATTGAAAAAGAAAAGTAAATTAATAAAAGAAATACAAAACTCGTTCTCCTAAACTACGTTGTCTATCACGAAGAGAACTTTAGCAATCAAAATAAAAGAACAAGAAGTGATAAACCTGGGAATAGTGCACATAAGAAGAAGCATCATTCCTTAACTTATGTCTCTCCTTAATTCCCAGGCTTCAAGTATAAAACAATCCTCTATTTAATGAAAGCATAAGGTAAAAATGAATTTGTGAATCCTTCATGATTTTCTTTTAGATTCTGGCAAATATTCTTATCTTCCTGTATCTTAATTTTGATCCAAAACTTCCTCTAAATCTTCTTATCTGTCAATCTTTATGCACAACTTTTTCTCAGTTTTTGCAACAGTTGTTGTTATTTCTCTATCCTAAATTAAAAAAAAAATAAGGTGAGAGTTTTTTTTATTAGAGTTAGTTAGTAAGTTACTTGAAAGTGAAGTTAGTTATTCTCAGTACACATGCACTTGTATATAAACTCATTACAACTTCAATGCTATTCATGATGTTATTCAACATTTACTCTTATGATATGGTATTAGGAGACTAAATTCTTTGCTTCTGCCTCTCTGCACTTTTTAAATATTTTTATCCATGCATCAAGCTCAAAATAACAAATTAAATTGAAATCACAGGTCAAATATCATGTATGACCATCATAAACTAAATTTATTAAATTAATTGAGAAAATTATATCATCTTACGAATAATTAGTGCACAAATATGGGGTAAAAATATAATACCAACGCAAGTTATCAAGGTGCGGTTGTTTATGGAATGTTCATAGGTGATATTATTGGGAACTGATTCAAGGTTTATTCTAAAACAAATAACACTAAAGGTATATTTGGAGAAGTAAAAATTGGGATAAATCTTTTATGGATGAAGTTCATGTATAATTTTATACATAAAGTTTATTCATGAAAATTTAAATATTACTTTTATAATCTCTAACCAAACACATAATAATTTAAACAAAAACTAACAATTTACCCACATTTTAACACTCTTAGGTTTTTATTGAATAAGTATTTGAAAAGCAGTAATCAAGAACAAATTATTCATGTAAAAAGTTTTGCATAATCTAATTATGTGCAAGTTTCATTATTAATAAACAAAATATGGAATTTTCACATGAGAAAACTCATTCCAAAAAGTACTCAAAGCTACTTTCACAATGTAAAATAAACTTTATGCGATTTTCAATGTAATTCCATTTTAAAACACTATATTAAGTGGGTCATATAACTCTGTCCTATCGTATACTTTGGAACAAAAAGAGAGAAGTTTCTACCAGATTTTTGTTTTAAAAAATGAAGATCGAATTGGTTCACAATAAACTCGAAGTTAAATTAATCTACAGGTCTATGTATTTTTGGTTTATACTCTTTATGTACGTTCTTATATTTTAAAAGTTTTAAATTAAATTCTCATAAATTTTTGTGGTTTAGTCTCCATTGGGAGTGAATTATTCTACACCATAATTTGTGTGATCCTTCGACAAAGACAGAACTGTTGAACTGCATGCACGTAGACATAGAAAGAGAAATGTTGGAATTATAACATGACTCAGGTCTCTAAAATGATCACATCAATCATCATTTGATAAACTGTCTACGTAAATTCATTAATTAACTAAAGAATGTTTTCTTGTCTGCACATACAATGCCAAACGTATGATTTTGTTGATCCACTTTCATTATTAGAAATGCATAATACAGCCATCATAATCATCGCCTTTCAATGTGCTTGATTAGCTTCTTGCTTTATATCTTCCGTGACAAATTAAGGAATAATTATTGTATTAGTTATATCCATATCTAATTAACTAAATTAAGCTACCTAGCGTTCATCATAAGGTAAAATGTATCTCAAAACGTTAAAAAAATTAATTGTGCTAGAGGTTGGTCAAGCTCAACAAAAAAGATGAGTGTGTATACCATATCAATCAATTTATTTGAGCTAATTAAGTAATACTAGTAATCGGGACATTAGATTCAAAAGGATATAAAGCTTAATAACATCTAGTGCCAAGAAAAAATTTTGAGAGTAGGAGAAAAGTTTTGCTTTGATTTATACCATTCAACGCTTGACATATACATCAACTGCTACACTAAAAATATAGAGAAATTGATAGACATTAATAACCTATAAAATCGATATATCAAGTATTAAATAATATATAACAAAACATTTTAAAAATATCTCCAATTGAATGCTTCTATTTAGCTTGATGTGTGAATAGTTTATCAAAATAACAAATAAGGATTGAAATTCCTTATCATCTCACCCTGAAAACTTTGATACTATATTATGGACAGTTTCTTTTAAAAATTTAAATTAATAGATAAAGTCGTAGGAAATATTTTTGTGCAGCGACAAACTAACACTCGGTTAGCCTCTTCATCACGGGTGGCTACCATAACTATAATTAGATGCTAACCACTATTTAAGTGATCAAAAGGGTGATAAGAGAGGGATCCCGACATTAGCCATTAGCAATAACGAATGCATGCATAACCCTTCAAAGTGTACGTCATCAAACTCTAAGGCTATCAAATGTTAAAAAATTATAGCTAGCTCTGGAATCTTTTTGAAAAATATTGATCGGAGATCACATTATTAAACAATGTTCATCATATGATCCAATTGATTAACTTTAGCATATACAAAAAGATAATCCATATCATAGCTATAAAATCCTTAATAGTTTTTCATTTAATTCTTGACAAAATAGTAAGCTGACAATAAGAGAAAGATTTATTTTTTTTATCATAATAAACAAATGCTTTATAAACTTCACGTGTTTAATTTTTAACTATCATAACTTCACCAAACAAACAAAAAAAATTAATCTTCACAATACGCATGATTTTGCTTTAATTAAATCCGCTTCTTTATATTTAAGGAAAAAGGAATATCGATGTATTTCAAAATTAAATTTGAACTTGATGGATAAGACTAGACAAAATAATGTATTTATTTGATGTGGAATTTTCACATGAGATAATTCGATTTTCCTTTGATGAATTTATGCCAATCTATAATCCAAACTTTGATACATGTTAGTTGTGGGTACTTTTTTGTTTTTTTTTTTTCCGATCGTTATAGAAGTTTGATCCCTAAAACGGAAAGCAAAGTACATCCAAAGCCCAAAGGCAAGGACACACTAAAAAGAAGGGACACAACTCCAAAAAACATATTCAGAGAAGATAAAGAAAATAAAACAAAAACAACAAAAGGACACCAACGAACAAGAAGGGCACGTATATACACCTAATTATTCTATAAATCATGGTAGAATGGAAGATAAATGGTTGAACTACATGGTTTGTTTTATTATTTTGTCTTCTATTTTCTTTAATTTGTTTTAACCATCATAGATTCTTGTTTGTTTCTTAAACACATTAAACGTGTACTCTATACATAACTCATAATATTTTAAAGCTATATAAAAAATGTATGTTATGGAGCATCCATCATTAAATATGATTTAGGAGCACGTAAGAATTTATCCTAATTATTTGATGTTAATGGCAGCGACAGGCACCCCCTTAATAGTCCAAATTAATTTGAGCTTATGAATAAATGTCAAATTTGAAATAATCAATCTCAAAAAATAAAAGGTTGGCCCCCTAACGCTAACCACACACGGCTAAACTAAAGCAGAGTTAATGCAGGCCTATGGTACCCTTCGTAGGAGGCAAGATGGATTACGTAACGAAGTTTCCAGATTAGCTGGTAAGACCTCGAGAAAGGGAGAGAAAAGCAGGGAGGGGGAAATCTTTATGAAATCACGTTATTACTTTTTGTGAATCTGGATAGCCGCAATTGAGGTGTCAATTTGGACCTCTTGGCTGTGATGAAAAGGCAAAAGCCCTGCACCAACTGGTCTAGCTGATCTCAATATGATCTCTTTTATTTATGTCTATCATCTAAGAATCTTACGACAAAAGTGGTCGGTTTGGATATGCCATGCGCACCAGGGTTGGAATCTTTTTTTGTTTCTTGGATAACGGATTCTTTACCTCCGAACAATTCAAGTAACACTATATATATATATATATATTCAACAACATTTTCAACTATTCTCATCAATAAAAATGTTGTCAATAAAAAAAATTTCTATATTAAATAACTATTAAAAATATTTATAAATTTTTATCGACAATTAGTATGTACATATCAAAAATACCAAAAAAATATATTTTTGACATGTACAAATTATCGATAAAAATTTATAAATATTTTTAACAGATACTTTATGTCAACGTTACTTTTCTTGACAATACTTTTATTGATATTTTAATTATCAAGAATTATTGAAAATACTTATTTTTGTGTATTGTAAATTATCACAAACGTAGAAAGTCAAGGGGTTTGATTATGTGATCTTTGAAAAGTAACAAAGGCGATCTCAACTATTTAAGAGAGAAAACGAGTCTTCATTATTATTTGCATAGGACAATCAAGATAATCATAATGTTTGCCCTAAAAAAGTTTAATATGATATCTCCGCTAACTGATTAAACAGATTCATGATGATTTATTTATACACTCTTATTTCTTTTTGCGCAATTCATTATAAGAAATATGAATATTTTTAATAATTTTCTATAATTAAAGTGTCAATAAAAATATTATCAAGAAAAGTAATTTTGACTTAAAATGATAATTGAAAATACTTATAGGCTTTTATCAATAATTAATACATGTCAAATTTTTATTAATATTTTTAATTATCGAGAATAATTGAAAATGTCCACTTTTCTTGTAGTAATTAAAGTTCCAAATAATTCTCCATAGGTCACCGGATTGCCCTAATAATCCACTCTCTATGTAAAGAATGATTGTAGAACATTGCTACTGGATATAGGACAATACAATGCCAATAAAAACGAAAAATGTGAGATATTCTAAAGTAGAAAATAGAGAAACAATACTATTTATATCGTTATACGATTTATTCTTCGTACCATTGATCATTACCCATGATTGTAAACTCAATCACAAATGCTTATTCTTGTAAGAAACTCTTCTTGAGTTTTTTTTTTTTTTCCGGACCAGGGATACATAACATCGTAATGAAAGAATAAGAGAGAGAGAAAGGAAAATATATAAAAAATAAATGGTCCCCTAATTAATTTCCATCTAATTTTAGTTGTAAAAGTCCTCATTTCTTTCCTTGCCTCAGCTACTAGCAATGTAGTATATAGATTAACCATTAGAATTGAGCTAGTTTTAATCGATTTGAATAGTTTACATGAGATTATATGTTTAAATTTCATCATAGTCTTTAAAATTTACAAGTACCAAAAAATATAGTATATAAATCTAATTATTGGGTTCAATGTGTGAACTTGTTTTATAAGAAAAATTAAAATAACACAACGATTAAAAATAAATCTGCTTTTTTTTCAAAAAAAAAAAAGGCAAAAACTTTGAGGCGTCCCACATGCACTATTTTCTGGATTGGTTAAGGTGTCTCATACTTTTTTTTTTTCGGTACAAGGTGTCTCATACTTTAATTTCCAATAGTAACCCTTATTTATGATATTGAGACTACTCCTCAACTATTCATAATGAGCAAATATACTTTCTACAACGAAGAACGTAATAATACATACAAAAGTAATCTGCAGATTTTTATATTTTTAAAGCGTTATTTATATCAAATTAACAAATTAATTATTGCCTATTTAACTCTTTCTGAATATTCAGTTTTTCCTGTAAGTAGACTTTTCTCTTTTAAAACTCTCGAATGGTGTTAATTATTGCGATCATGTAAACTACTGCTGTCAAGGGATAAAAATTAAAAAAATACTAATAACTTTAGAATTATGTCCTGTATATTAATGTGTTTGGATGGAATAAGAAGGGAATACAGTTAATGTGAAAACTTGTATATTACTATTTATTTATATATTATTATATTACTAGCAATATTTGTTTGTATAAAGTAACATGTTTTAAAAAAAATAATTAATTGAACATACAAAAAGGTTAATACTAATAATATAATAAAAACATAAGAAAATTAAAGAAATTGTATGATGAAAAAGAAAATAATATATGAAATCCAACTTTTTTTTTTCCTTTAAGGAAAACTCTACTTTATCTCCCTTAATTATGTATAACAATCTAGTTCTTGAGTGAAAAAAAGTGCAACGTAATGCCCCGAACTTTTCTATTTGTGCATTTTTAGCTTTCTGTTAAGTTTTTATACATTGTTAACGAAGACAATATAATACATGTTCAAAAATATTCAGGGCATTAGGCTTACATTTGTTTTTTTAGCTTATAGACTAATTAAAATACACATGACTCGAAATTTAATGGCATGAAATGCATTTATTTTCCATCGGCAATGGACCAAGTCCTAACAGAAATATTAAAAAAGATTCGGAGATCAGATTATACAGCTTCTTAGTTCATGAATTAAGTTGCATACAACAAATAATTAGAATGATTTTTTTAAAACTTATCCCTTTTATTTCTTTAACATGTTGAAATGATTTAGAGGGGATTCTAAAATATTCCCAAAATGAACTTGAGTTTTAAAGGATCGCAACTCAGTCTCTCTGTCCTTCTTTCATTTTATATATATTTGTGTTAAAAAATAATTTTACTTAATAATTTAAAACTTTCTATTCTCTCCGCGCTTCTTCTTCTAAACATACATTAACAACTTAGATTGTCTCGATACTTGTATCTCGCGCATCTCAATATATAAGTATATACTTTAATTAGTAGTTATGTAATTACAGCTAGCTAGTACAACTCAGGATTATGCATAAAGTAATATAGCACACGTGCAGAATACTTGTGCGTGCAGCATATGCTAAGTGCTGAAACTGCTGATTGCTCAAGAGTAGAGTGATTGAGAAAGCAAACGAAGCTGTCGCCCTTCTCAAATTCGATCCCTGCATAAATATTCGAAAGAACTTTTCAAAATATCCAATAATACCACAATAATGCTAGCCGCGCGGTTCTCCTTATATTCCTTCACAATCTGCAGTATGCACACGCGATAACATGTGATTTTGTTTGTTATGAGATAAAAAGGTAATTATTCAGGTAAAAAAATGAGTTTTTTGGTTGAAAAAATATGAGTAGAACAATATGATGTGTTTCTAACATGCTTCATAACATTGATATAATAAGAGTTTAATTTTAATGTACTAACATCGTAAAAAATTTTATACAGTCATTTAATAAAATCTTTTCATTTAAATGACGTTTTAAGTAGTAGGTATAGAACTAATCGTATTTACTTATATAATATTTTATAATTTGATAATTGTGTAAAAAATTTTCATGCAGTGTATCAAAATTAAATCCATACAATAATTGTGAAAAGTTGATGAGATTTGCATGTATCAATCAATTATTTGTCATTTAGGGGGTGTTTGATAAAGATGTGTTCAGTTTTTATAAATAAACTTTGCACAAAATAATATTAATTTTAAATATATATATATATTACGGTGTGAATAGGGTCCACACCTCATCTAATAATGAATAGAACTGACATGAGTTGACACGATATCTTACATACTTTATATGTAAGTAACATTTCTATAAGCACGGGACCGAGGTGAGATGATAAGGGCTCTCTCATTTTTTAATCAAGTATTGAGAGTTCAATTTTATCTAAGTAACAAAGTAGCTTTAAAAACTGTAATCAGTTTCTACCTCCTTAAATAGACCTACAATATGCAAAAGGATTAGTTATTATGTCCGGTGGTAGATACTCTAGGAAGCAAAAAAAAATTATATTTGTATTATCATGTAAGTAAGGTTGTTTTCATTATAAGTATATAATGAGACTTTTATATATTAAGCCACTAGGAGTTAGGAACTGATGCATGCTGGTATATTTATGTCCAGGGATTGAAGGGCAAGAATTAGCACAAAAGATTGCTGCTATGCGCTTATAACAAGGATCGATCACGAAGTGATGTTGATCTTGCATAAGTACTGATGATTCCTGTGCAAACCACAATTAAAATGATGTGTGCACAAAATGTAATGCATAATTGCAACATAAATTTCTCATTCATTGACTTGCTGGCTTTATCGTGGATATGCATAAGGAATTAAATATGAATATATTACATAATGAATATGATACTAGATTATATATATTATCTCCTCCAAAAACTTAAGTTGTTGGATAGATGGCTAGGAATGACTTTATACTCCATTCACTCAACAACTAAGTTTATTATATTGATAAATACCATTAATAATACTTATCCTTTTGGTTTTGCTCCAAACCTAGGACACGTGCTATGTGATAGGCCTAGGCACCTAAGCATACTTATAAATTAAAAAAAAATAGCTATAACAAAAAGTTAATGGGATTGAGGTTGAAATTCCTTAAACATTATGTCAAAAAAGATAAAAACCTGCATGGAATCGCGTCCTAATTATAAACCCTAATCTACACTATTACAAAAAGAAGGCATATGCTCGTCGATCCTTTACAAATGCAGATAATCCAACTTATCCTACACTGAACCCTACTGTGCCAACAAGATATATTCCTGCAAACCAGTAACATGGTCGTTTTGGGAGAATGAGCATTGGACCACTTAACCCAGATAAGCCAAACAATACCTAAATATTTAGGTATCGTTAACTTTGGCAACCATAGTTATCATTTCTAAGAGAAAATGTCAGTCACACGCTATCTTTTTATAATTTTAATTTATCTACATGGTTTGATTTATGTACAGAACTACTTATCCTTATATCCATAACCAATGAACGCAGAAACAAAATTATTATAAAAATTCATACAAATATCACTATAATCTTCTTAATAAAGAGAAATAAGCCAAAATTAAAAAACAAAAAGCAAAATTTTCACATTGTTAAAATTATCAAGTATATATCATGCTTTCATTCATTATCATCTTACTCCATCCATTTCATACTAAATATTTCTTTTACTTTTATAATATATTTATAAATCAATATATTTAGATATATTTTATGACACTCATCAATATTTAAAATTATCATGTATGATGATGCTCGTCACTTTGTAATCACCTCACAAATGAAGTGAAGACAAAGTGAGCATGATCGGGTAAGTGGCAACAGCATTAGCAGTGGCTCCCTGTGATGCAGACAAAGTTGGCTACGGAAACGAAGCAAGCACCCAGGAGGCTCGGGAGCCGAACCTGCGCGGTCAACAATCAATGGCTCGGCTCCACAGAGATAAGGTATGGTGTGGATATGGCTCGGGTCGCCTCTGAATGTGAGACAGCTGCTTTTTTTCTTTGGTGAGATTCCGTGTCAACTTGGTGTTGCTGCTGAGAGTGACACATTGGGAAAGAAGACCACCACAAAAAAAGCTTTTTTATATGCACAGTTCGCAGGTGGCTGGGTTTTTAACATTTTCAAGTGCAGACTTTATGCAACTTGTGCATTACACTTTCCCAAAAAGTGGCCCAACTCTTTTCATTTAAGTCAGCCAAAACGGCGTTCTATTCTCTTTAGTCTTTTACTATGTCATCGCAATATAACAGTTAAAAAATGTTATGGATTTAAGAGAAATTTTTTATGATGATTTATTTATTTATTATTATATTATTTATATATTCAACTTTTTCATTAATTATTTAAAATATTATATAAATAAAAAATTTAATTGAATAATGATATATATATACACCTAGTATATCAAAATTAAACTTATATATATATATATTGGGAGTATGAAATTTTTTACAAATTCATCTAGTTATAATAATAATTAACTCTTCTATTTATTATTTAAATAAAAGATTTTTTTAGTTGTCTAAGATATTTACCATTAACGATAATAATGACTAATTCATTTGATGCAGGTGTTCTCCTAAGGAAGAACTTTTGATCACAAAACCTATTCCATCCAATATTAAAGTGTAAATAAAAATTTTTGATTAAATGACACTAACATACTATCAATGGATCAAAAATAGATTATATATTATATAATATAATACGATCATATTAAAAAAAAATATGAGAAAAATCCTAATAGCTTTTATATAGCGATTGGATGTTGGATAAGAATGTGGCTGTGACGACAATATTCGCATAATGGTTTGTATGGTTACCGAGTTTGATCCCTCTTTGGGACACGCGCATACTGGTAATTACTAAATTAGAATACACAGCTCCCTGTTTTGGATTATTGCTTGGAAATCAAATCAAGCCAAATCATAAAGATTGTGACGAGTGACCAGAATGCTGAGTGTTCCCGCATTTTGTGGCAGCGCTAGCTAAGCTGGGCGACTAATTGAAATACGAGTATATATCATTTTACTGTTAGCTGGACACGGTGCATGCATCACTTTGCTCCTTTCCACGTTGCCCAAATTGAAAACCCATAACGTCCCTACGCCCTAGCTCCTGTGCACAGTTCCCTCGTACATCCATCCATATTAATTAATAATAATATCAAAAGTAAAGCATGTAATTAACGAAAGGACTCTACAATGTGAAATCTCTTTCCATTTGTTCTTTTTATATATCCGTAAGTGTTTTTTCAAACTGGCGGTCAAATTCGCTCTAACTTACGCGTTTATTTTGATTCATATGTTCTATTCTTGTTCATGAATTTATAATGAGAATGTTGATATTCCTTATCTTTATCTTTGAAAGGTTTAAAGCAGTCACTCGTTTATCTAATGAATTTATTCTTGGTAATAATGTCTGAAGACTTTGAAGTTTCAAGGCAAAGAGTAACTATCCACCCATTCATGTAGCTAGCTAGTTGTCAGCAACACCAGCGGCAAAAAGGAGTATGTTTATGCTTAAGAGGAAAGAAAAACACGCAACCGGAATCAAATAACCATGCACCAACTAGTTTTAGGGAATAAAATACACGATTTAAATATATAAGAATAAAGCTAACCCTCTTTTTTTCCTTAAATTTTTAAAACAATTAAAGGACTTCAAATTCGAATCGACTCGTTGTTGTATATGACGCGGAGGATTGGATAGAGACTCAAACAAACGTGTTTGCTTTTTTAGTAGACGATGGAAAGTAATTGCCGACTTAATTATACATATTTAAAGAAAAAAGATGTCTAATGGTCATCATTATCATAATTCAAGCCGTATAGATGGAGTATGCATATTTGAAATAAAATTTTAGTTGGATTATTCTATAATATTTATTTTTGGGTTCACAAAAATGAATATGTGTTGTTTTTTCCTACTTTTCTCGGAGAGGAAGGCGCTAGTGTGGTCTTTTCTTTTAAAATATGGGCTGAAGTGGGCTCCAAGTATTACATGTAGGCCTGATTAAGTACTACATCTAATCTAAGCATAACCAATTTTTAGTGCTTTTTTCAAAATACCCTTTAGAAAAAGTTTACATGAATTTTGTTTTTCCAAAAGCACATGTAAACCAGCCCACTAACCCTACTGTTTGTGCGAGATAGAAAAAAAAATGTGATGTAAGCCTGGCTCGATGAGCCATTTTTGTTGTTTTTTCATTTTTTTCGTTCAAATGCTAGATGACCTTTTTTATTTTTTGCCATTATTATAATGATTTTGGTAAGGAATGCTGGATGGGCTTATGTGAGGTAAGACTCAACCCATTTCCATTTTTATTAGTGGGCTTTATTTTGAGGAAGCAACCAGGCCTCCCCTTCACGGACGGAGTCCATGCCATATCAGTTCATCACCCTTAGTCCCTAACTCTACAACAACACCCCTTGCGGGCCTATCTGTATTGTTTCCTCGTGTTGGGCCGCTTACTGGGTTTCCTTTGTAATGTAAGTAACAAAAAGAAAAGTTACTCAGGCCTCTTTATAATAGGAAAACCTCTTCGACCGAAAACAAAAAACAGGTGCCCGCTGAATTGATAAAAATTGGACGAGTCTGTGTTCATATTTCCTGTTTTCTGTTTGTCTAGTGTAACCACCTTTCAAATTGGAACCTTATGAGTTATATGTGGGCTTTTCCTAGCTTGGAAGACAAATGCAGAGTGGACATTGGATAATCAAATCAATCCATAGTTCTTGCGTTTTCATCCCCTGTTGTCTATATAAGGCGCTGATCTATGGTTATTTGCAAAACCAAAATCTGAACCTTGTGCAAAATTAAAATAAAACCATGTGTCATTGGTGTCACTATTAATGACGTAGTTAACTATCATAAGTGCAAAATTTGGATTTGCAACTGGGAATTTCAGTTTCCAACCAACATATCTACCCCATCACCTTCACATAATTTTAATTTGAACGATTTTATAGTGCAATTATGCTTTAGCCACTGTAAGTGCCAGGATTTTAATTTGAACGATTCTTTCTTAACTTTGATTCACGATTACGTACAATTGTCTTGCCTTTAATAGTTTTGTGACTTGGTCTTTGTAATCCACTCCGCCATGGCCCCATGACCCATATGTTGAGTACCGCGCGAAACAAACAACCATTTGCAAACTGTCAACGTAAAGTGTTCCATAAAATCAAATATGCACACCGTATCATTATGGGGTGTACGTGTCTTGAATACGAATTGACTAGATTCTTTTGGTTCACGTATATATGACACTCGTTTAACTCTTTTTTAGTTGGTGTGTTTCATTTATTAACTTTGTAGTTTCTATATGTCATAAGAAGGAAGGAAAAGCTTTATGAACTAGAGCTTCAGGGCTTCTCTCTTTCCTATACACTAATGCATAAGTGAGTTATAATCTGAGAAAAGGCCGGTCCTATATATTATAGCACTAACTCAGCTATAATTAGAAGACTTTATTGCATAAACAAAATTTCTTTATACAATTTTTTTAGGCATTATTTGGACATATAACAATAAATAAATAAATAATTCAGTTATTAACACAGCATTTGCCAGGTGTCCCAAAATTTTCTTGAAAAATTGTATACACATAATAGCGATGTAACATAAATTAGTATGACCAACTTCATTCATTTACAATTAGCAAACCTAAAAGCATAAAAAAAATCTACCCAACCTAGTTGGTAAGGCACATTGATGCTAGCTCTCATAAAGTTATGCAAAGGTATGAATTATGCACTTGTACTTCTGTTACAAGTTTATACATATCTATTTATTTATTCAAATGGCATTATTCTATGACGGAGTATTGCTTTCTTCGGCAATTGTTCCTTACCATCAATTACTAGGAACATGAAGTGCTGCTGAGATGTATACTACCAAATCATTATGCGCATTATTATTAAAACGCGTTTGCATCAAATAGCTACAATCTTAGCATTTGAGTAAAATATGTATCATAGCCTCAACACCTTTGCTTGAGGAAGGACGGTTTCTAAATCTGGAACAATAGTAAAATTACCAAACCTACTGGGTCATAATTAGTTAGAGCTAATTCACGATTATCATTTCATTTCCCCACTATTTGAGCACTTTTGTTGACTTGTCTTCTTATCATTGGACGGATATTTTATTTCATCATAAGAAACGAAACACTTTAATCGATGCAACCTTTTTGTCAGTTTGTAGCCCCCACAATAAGCAAGGTACCAAAAGAATTAATAATATTTCATCAACCACTGCTTTTCACCTGGAATTAGTCAATTAGAACAAGCCCGTAATAATTGTTGACCAGCTTTCGCAACCCCAACAGATGGAGATCAAGCGAGAGCAAATATCCAAACTGGAATGGAATTCTGTACTCTGAACCAGACCCTGCTGACCTCAACAATATAAAATCAACTAAATATATATAAAATTAATAAGACCACAAATTTGATAAATGAATTTGAGGGACACCAAAAATCATATAAAACGAAGGAACCGTTTTACGATAATTGATCACTATTATGGCCAACCCCGTTTATTTCCAGCGGAGTAAATGACACAGCCTAAAGGGGTTGCTGAACAAATCTAAATACAGAAAAGAATGCACTATAACATATAACACTCCAAGGGGGAAGGCAAAACCCAAATCACATCCACACAATTACAAAACACGTGGTATGCTATCTAGTCGAAGAATTCCCAATTGAATTTGGGATGAACTGAATTATTATTGTTGACTGAGCTGGATGTGGATGTTGTGGAAGACACTGGAATCAAGGGTGATAGGGAATCAAATGTCTCCCATTTTGTGGTGACTACTACTTCTGATGTAGAATGCCTTGAAGGCTGGTGTTGCTGTTGCTGAAATGCTAGAGAATGCCCGGTTGCGTTTCCTGGTGGATGCTCCTGAACTGGTGCTAATCTATGATGGCCATTTGACACACTATGTGGTTGCTCTTGAATTGGTGCTAGTCTTTGCCCATTTGAATGCTTTTGTTGTGGCTTCATTGGGGCATGACCTCCATTGGTATTGTTGGGCATGGAATTCTTAATTTTTAGCATATCAAGAGTTTCAACATACTTCTGAACTCTTCTTACCTTCAAAATGGTTCATTGCCATCAGAACACGAAAATGTTTAACTAGAACCAATGAAATCAATTTGAGATAAACTGTTGGTTCAATTTGGAAACTACTATCATCACAAAAGAGTAAATGTGTATTAAATGTGCGTACCTGCATTTTCCTCTGCAATTTAACATCTCCATCAGCCATTATACTATCCAATTTGAGCAGTTGATTCATCAATAGCTCAATCAAGCTGAGCACATCTGTTTCTGCAACCTTCCCACCTTTACTAATAATTGATTCAAGAGCAGACACCTAACCAGATTCCAATAACTAATTAATCAGCGCCCAACTACTCAAGCATTTAATACAATTCCCAAACCTTACTTTGAAATTAAAAAAAAAAAAAATCAAACGTAAGGAAAAGGTTAAAAAAGCAAAATAGAAAGAAAAAACATACCCGCCCTGCAAGCCTATCTACTTCCAAGCTAATCTCTGAGATAGATTTAGCAGCTTTCTCCATCTTTGCATTCTTCCTCATCTCCAAGTACCTCCTCTCTTGACTAAGAGGGTCCTCAACAAGCACCAACTTGGACTTGTCCTTAACCCCTACAATGTCAAGGAAGGCCTTTGAATCCCTCTCCTTGTCTTTGTAAAATATCTTCTGGTCTTGATGGTGCAACCCAGTTGGCCCTGACAACATTTTCTTCAATTCCCCTACAACACCCCAACAATACAAAAACCAACAATAAGATAGAAAAAGAAAACACAGTCTAATTTCTATGCGTGAAGGCCATCCAATCAAATCAATCTATTCACTAAGACTTAACCATTTTTTGTGACAGACCGCACATAGAAATTAAACTCAAAGAAAACTAGGAAAGGAATAAAAATAAATAAAAGAAAGGAAATTAAAGGAAGAAAGAGTGTTACCAAATGTAGCTTGAGAACTAATGTTGAGTTCATGGTAAGTTGAGCCATATTTAACCCTAACTCTGATTGTCGGTGGAGGCGGCACTGAGTTCCGATCCGAGTCAACGGTTCGGCGCTGAACCAGCATTCCTCCTGGCCTCATCTCCCACTCCATTGCCCTGGTTGCGGTCTCACTTCCAGGGCTTCCATTATTCATCGCCGAGACCCCATTTGTCATGTTCCTCATCCTCATCATCTTTATCTATCAACCACTCTTGCTCTCTTCTCACAACAACCTTGCAACAAGATAAAAAATAAACAAGGATGTGTTGTGTGGTGTTGTGAAAAAGCTTAGATCTCTGAGGAGTTTGATTGTGTGACAAAAACCTCGGCGACCCAATTGACCCAAACGATGTTGAAACCCGTTGTCGGAAACTCTGACGCCCGCATTCCACGATTCCAGTCCCTACGGAACCGCGTAGGGGAGGGAGAAAAAAAACAGAGAGAGAGGCAGACAGACAGAGGAAGTACTCCAAAAAAAAAAAGAAACAAAAGCTTCAAGTTTCAAGAGAGAGAGAAACTGAAGAAACAAACTTCGACTTTTCTTTTTGGTCTTCCTTCTCTTCTTTTCTAGAAGAATCAATGGCGTTTGGATGAAGAAAAACACCGACTCATCAACCCCTCCAAATCTTAGCCTTCACGGCAACCCGGGAAAGAAGATCTCCGGTGACGGGAAAAAAGTTTTCACTTTTCCAAAGGAAAAAGACACGCACACTCAGATGAGTGGTAAGAAGGAAAAACAATAGAAGATGAACCTTCAAAAGCACGAAGGCCCAAGTGCGAATGAACGTGTGAGTGTGAGAGAGAGTTTTTGTCGGGTAATTTCTTCAGTAAAATAACAAATGAACTGAAAGAGAATCTGCATCAACCAAGATTGTTCTGAAGAAGAAGAGGGTAATGTGAAGTCAAAATCCAGAGAGAGAAAACAATTCCAATAATGAGGAATCTGTTTCTTCTCTTCTCTCTCTTGCAGCTCTGGAGGAATCGGTGAAGAAAAGAAGGAAGAGAGAGGCAGAAACCAAAAAAATTTGCAAAATAAGAAAAATAATATAAAATCGTGTAGCCAGCTAACCATGCTTGCAGCAGCCTGTGACTTTGATATATACTAGAAAAATTTATATAATAATTAATTAATTGCTTTTAATAATAATTGTCGATAAAATATCATCATATGATTAAACAGCGTGAATAATTATTCTTTATTTTAGTTATTTTTGTTGCCAAATATACTTATGGAAAAAGAGAAAAAGTTGGGTAAGAAAAAGGCAAGATGAAATGAAAGGAAAGGAAAGAACGAAAGCCGCCATAGGCAAAGGCAGTGTTTGTGAAATGGTTAAAAAACTCGAAGTGGAAACTTGGGGGTGTGTGTGAGTGCGTGTCTGTGTCTGAGAATGAGGAGGATTTGATTGTGTGCGTCGCACTTCACGATACTGAAGCTGAGCCTGGGGTTTAGTGGAGGACGCGTGTCATGGTAGGGGTAGTTTGGGAATTGCCCTATAGGCTAATGATGGTGCGTTCGGGTGATCACACTATCTTATGGGGCACGTAGCCAGTTAATGGCATTTATTTTTGATGAGGTAGCACTTGAATGCTCGAGTTTCATCCCGCCAAACCTTCTCTTCACCTCACACGTGTGCTCAGTTTTAACCTTTTCATACGGTGCGATCTTTTTCCAGTAACATCTCCTGTATGCTTCCGAGCTTGCCTACATTCGATGCTTAATCTATTTAGTAAATAAATTAATCTTTAATTTTTTTTAAAAAAAAATTATCTAAAAAAGCTTCAGGTGAAAACAAAGGTCTATTAGTCTTAATATGTTGATCTATTTATAATAATAATAATAATATAAACTTTATAATCAAATTAAAAATATATTTTTAAAGTTTATTAATAGCCTTTTAATAAATTTAAAGATATATTATTCTAATATATTTAGAAGTCCTTTAAATTATTTAAGTGTAAATATTTTTATTTTAACAGAAATATTATTAAATAGACCTTTAAATAGGTTTTTAGCCTAGATCAGACTAAGGTTATGAAAAAAACTTATGTTAGGTAACAGACCTAAGCTCTAATTACCTTTAGAGAGTACATATCAAGTCTATTTAAGTCAAAACTTAATATATCCTACTTCCATCCCTAGTGAACGAGGAGGAAAGAAATTAGTGAAAATGGAAATTTAGCAAATTATTCTTAACTTTTTCAATATTGATAATTTTTCAATCATTTTCTTAATTTAATGAGCATTTAAAACTGTATAATTATTAAAGACAGGAATATCATTTAATTTTTTTTAGATATTTTGCTAAGAGTATAAGCTCCTATAAGTGAGAAATGTGTACTAGATCATACTTGGGGGCTTAGAGCCCTTTCATATGACTAGGTGACCACATGAATAAATTTAGCGAGTATTGTTTCATTAGTTTCTATGAATAAGGAGATTCTCATAGAAACTAAGAGATAGTGAATATGCTCCGTATCATAAGGAGACATGATCTTGATTTGTATTGTTGCTAGATTGTAAATAATCTAACTAAAAATTTGTGCCTAATTGAGAAGGAGCCGAGCCAAATTAGTAGGAGACTATTGAGAGCTATGAGGGTAACGCGTGACTCTTACTCCCAAGTCCTCCTAAGATGGACTAAGGTTCTTGCCTCATATTTCTTTCTTTTTTTCAAGTAAAAAAATCTCAATTTTATAATTCTTATGTATTTTATATAATTATTTTATTATTAATTATCTTTCATATTTTTTATTTGTTCTTCCTTTTCCATTATTTAATAGGGATATAATTTAAAAAATAATTAGTATTGTCTAAATACTTTAAATGATTATAATAATAATAATAATAGCAATACTCTATGCGTCCACTATTAAGTGACTCATTGGGAAATTGAGATCAATTGGTACGTTGAAAAATTGATGTATCTAGCCACAAATTATAGGTAGATATATCAACCTTTCAATGTATCGGGTGATTTCAGTTTTTCAAAGAATCACTTAATAATGGACAGAGGGACTAATTGTTATAGTTAAAGTTTCTCTAATAAAGGTACACTATTAAAAAAGGGTAAAAAAATTTTGGTGTAAAGTTTCCAACGAATTTAATATATCAAAATCTAAAATTTTTATTTTTCTTATGAAAATTATTTTATTTTTAATTCTTAAGTAATGTCCAATGCATTGATTAACAAAGCCCTTAGTAATACTAAGATCTTTCTTCATGCAAACATAATTAAAATATTTTATGAAACTTATGATAATATTTTGTAAAATAAAATGCTAAAATCAATTTATTCAATTATCAATAATTATATCACACTATTAGACTAAATATATTTTGACAAAAATATTAGTTTTAATAAAAACTAGTGAATTAAGAGGCAATTGTGTTTACCAATTCACATTTTTAAAAAATTAAAATATATTTTTTTTTGACAGTGTAAAAATATTTTACATCATTATTCAATCAAAATATTTTATTTAGATGACTTTTTACGTAATAAGTATAAAAGTTAACTATCATGACTTATGTGGTAATACATGATTGGATGATTGTGTAAATTTTTTTTACAATATCAGTGTATAGCAATTAAATCCTTGGTTATTATATTTTAAAAAAAATTATTAATTTTTTTAAACTTTTCATAACTTTCTTCAATTTTTTTAATTTCTTTTAACTTTTATATTATGAGTATTTTGAGAAATTTAAAATTTGAATACTAAAAGGGAGGAATTCCCTTTATATATAGTATAAATAATGTTATTATGTAATCAAAATAAGAAAAATATTATAAGATAAAATTAAATGCACATAATATTATTTTTATTTAAACTATCTACTTCTAAAATTTAGAATAAATTTCAATACTATGAAATCTTCTGAGATTGGGCGACAATATTATACACGATGCAAACAATTCACAAATAGACTAACATTTTGCTATTTATAAAACTATAAACTAACCTTTTTTAATATTTTTATATTTTGTAAAGTTTAACGCACTAAAAACTTATGAAAAATATGATGTTGACTAAATGTAGACGTAACAAATTAACGAATATCTTGAATAATATCACTTAACTATATAATATATTAGTTTACTTTGCCTTAAAAAAATTTAATTTTAATTTATTTGATTCAAGTTTGAATAGTATGTATGAAATCTTAAATTTAATCTTTACTATAATCAATGTAATTCATGAAGTACAAAAAAAATAACCTATTACAAAAATAAAACTTTCGGAATATTCTATCAAATAAATTTAAATAAGAATTTAGACTGCCTAAAAGGATTAGATATTCTGCTTTTGGTCCATTCCAATATAGTCGCTCAGCAGACGGACCCTTTCACTTCTTGAAATATTAATTACATCACAACTTGGTAAATTAGGTTATGAAAACTGAATCGGACATTGAATTGGTCAGGGTAAGAGTTTAAAGGTTCAATCGATTCAATTGGGGTCCAACTGAAATATAACCGATATATAATAAAACTTGTATTTATATAAATATATAAAAATATAAAATAAAATATATATATAAAATAACTAAAAATTAAATTAGCTATCAACAAAATCCATAGAATATAACATAATTCATCTCTTAATCAAAATAAACATTATCTATATAGATCAAATTTCTCAAGTTACTAATTCTCATACCAGAAAATGGAAAAAAAATTAAGAAAAATGAGATTTTAAACTTTAAAAAAAAACCTCAAAATAATGTCATTTTGTATCTTTTCTGTAAAAAAAAAAAAAATCGGTTTTACTGGCCGACCGATTTTCCCGGTTCATAGCGGTCCAATTCAGTTTTTTGTCAGCCAGTTTTGGGGGCCAACCCAAACCGGACAAAAGGCTGATTCCCAATTCAACCAATCCGATCAACTGGTCCGGTCCGATTTTCCAAACCATTTAAAAGAGTCATTCAAATGACAAATGGTATAATTATGAAAAGAAATAGCTATTAGATCTGTTTCTACGTTCGTCATTGATTTCAACTTTTTATTTTTTAGTTAGTGCGGGATAGCTAGTATATAAGGCCGCAGCAAATTATTGTTGTCCTTATCAAAGTAATAAGTTTAAAATACTTTGAGGGAAAAAAAAATAATCGAATTCCTAATTATAATATGTTTAAATTCCAATACTGTCAAACAGTAAATTAGAACCGGTGAAGAGAGAAATAGTAGATGAGAACTGTCTTTATCTATGGGATCGTATAGCCTCCAATCAATAGAACACAACAAACATGAATCTTAGGTATTTTTTAAATAAATTATTTATAAGTATCACACCAGTAGTTATTTCTGAAAGTATGATAACTTTTTTTTTTCCCCTTGACGTGGAAGTTATGATAATTTTAATCTTCGAATGAAGTGATCTCTCCAGTCTATAAACTTTTATCTACAAAAATATGGTAGTAGTAGTATAATACACACTGATCAAGATGCTTTAAAAAGTTAAATTACAGAATTTTATATGACCTTATATATATCTGTGACGATTATTAATCATAATTATTTATTTAAACATCAAAGACTATATATGAAATAATTAGTTTTCTGTTTATAATTGACCACATCAAATTAATCTTTTAAAAATGTATGCACTATCAAATTAATCATTCAATATTGCATTTTAATTTTGTCCTTAAAATAGTCTTTAAAATAACATGAAATTATTATTATAAAATCATTCTAATATTTTTGGTCTTTAATTTAATGAACGTATTTTTTTAAGTATTATCATAAGACTAATTTTTCAAACATTGTCGCGATTAAAAAATTCCTCACAATTATCATATACAAAGCTTGAAGTTTCATCACTTGAGAAACCAGTTTACCTACTATATACGCTAAACTCTTGTTAATTTAATTTAATATTATTGATAAATGAGATATTCAGTATAATGCCGGTTCAGTTATAAATAATTAAAATAAATATTTACTCTTAACTGTACTGAAAAACAGTATTCACCGATTTTTCATTTATGTTATAGAAACTATAATAAAGGAAAGAGGTCATATATGGATCTAGGACAAAATTTCATTTTTGTGACATTACATGTTTTATACAAGTATTTTCATAGCTCGTGCTTTCCTCTATTAAACAGACAATTAAGACAGCAATCCTCTATGCAACTACTATAGAATTTTTCATAGTTATAACCAAAATGCTTATTGGAAGGGGCTTTCTTCTTCTTCTTCTTCTAGTTTATCATTTAATTGAATATTGAAATTGGTTTGTCGTTAAGCCCAATCCTTGAACCTCATCAATACTTAGGCGACTGTGAACATTCAAATTAAGTTTTTTTTGTTTGTTTTGTTCCTAGTGGATGGAATAAATTATGGTACACCATACATCGAATATTTATTTTTTTAGGGGGAATATTTAATATAAATTTAGAACTGTGATAAATAACTCATAAAAAAGAGCTGTGATAAATAAATTTATCCATTATTTTTTGTAAATATAGTTAAATTCATTGACGTTTAGCCAATATTATTTGTCCAGTAAGACAACCTCAGCCTGAAATTGATATTTAAACCTTATCAATACTTAAGTGATTCTGAACATTAAAAGTTGGCCATACAGTGGAAACTAGAAAGGGACCTCCTTGTGCGTGACCACTTTAAATTATGGGAAAGAGGCTCCACACTATTTTGCTTTCTGGAGAAACTAGGGACTCTGTATGCTTCGGCAACTCTTATATGCACGGCTCACCTATTGGTTTCAAAGCTAAATTTATGAGTGCAGGGCCCTAATGGCAAAAAGACAAGTACTCTATGTCTCTTTTACCCTTTTGTTTTTCCTCCTTTAAAATCACAAAATCCTTAAATCCAGCTCAAAATATGAATTTTAACAACAAATGTGCACACTACAAAGACAAAACTCAGAATGAGAGATTTGAGTAATAAAAAAAGTTGAATTCAACACTTGATTGACGATATAATGTTTTTTGGCAAAAATGGTGAAACAAAAAATCTTGTAAAGAACAACTTAAATATTTTTTTTAAAAAAAAGAAGCGAATTTCACATCATTGGAATATTGTAAACAAATTTCATAAGAAATAAAGAACTGCAACCGCACGTCCATGTAAGACAAAGTGGTACAATTTGTTTTAGTTTACTAGTATATATAGATATATTATATATTAGGATTAGACTCATTTAACTAGTATATGAATTTAGATAATCTAACTTGTTTAAGAAAACGATAATTTCGTATGTTTTGAGAAAGAAAACAAGGATGGCATACATGAAAAACTATATTTTTCCCCCCTCTTTTAACATGGTACAATCACATTTTACGCAATAAAATAAAATAAATGTATCTAATACACATGATCGATTAAACTTAAATTTATAGAAAAATTTTTGGTTACTGAAAAAAAATCATAAAATTTAAAGAATAAGAGTTACGTGCTTATTCGATTTTGATTTGGTTTTTTGGAGATTCCAGGATATCTCATTTAAAAACATTTATGTTAATAAATCCCACACAAGTATATGCAGAGATGAAGGAAATAGATTCAATATGATAATGTGTAGATTATATATAGACAACTATTTTGCTGAATAATGTTTGTGGAATATAAATTCAATTCATTCAATAATTCAATTGTCTCATACCATCTTAATTAACAACTAGATCATTTTTTTTGCTGAATAATGCTTTAAATACATTGAACAATTATAAGTAAGTAATATGATATTTAATATTTATTTGTACTTTTTCGAGACATTTATATATTAAAATAAAATGACATCAGCAATAATAACTGAACAAACTAAAAGTGATTGGTAGTGATCCAATAAGCGAACTTTATTTGTGATATATCAATGGTTTAAATTCTGAAATTGTTATTTCAGGTAGGTTTCACTCACTCATTGTCTAGACTTAAAATTGCATCGTCAAATTTTAAGATAAAATAATATTTTATTATTTGCCGATGATAGTTGGCATAGTTGCTTATGAACGAGCTTGTATCTTTTTTTTTTTTTTTTTTAAGAACAAAGGGTATCTATCGCTAGAAATAATGATTAATCTTTTTAAAATGTAGAGTTCACATATGTAGGTCTTGTGTCTGGTCATGAAACATTTTCCACACACTGTAAGAAATCAAACCCTTGAATAGATACTTAAGGAAGTCAGTTAGTTATCAACTGTGTTAAGTGTCATAATTGAACGGGCTTGTATCTTACAATCGTGAATTTAATTTATGGTAGACTTGCCTCTATCCATTTTAAATTTTTTGGAGAAATAATTTCTTTATTTTTTTTTTTGGTAAATGAAGGAATGATTTCATGACAGCAATCTTATGAATCCCTTGAAAATGCTGTATGAGTTATGGAAATTTGTCCCTATTCTTTTTTTTTTAGGGAAGAAAATTACATTTTTATTTGATTATCACATACATGTTGTTTTAAAACGTACCACTATGTTTGACTGAAAAAAAGAAAAAGAAAAACAGAAGATGAAGTGAGATAGATAAATTTGTCAATTTTCTCGTTTTATTAGCAAATGAAAAGGGGAAGAAAGGGAAAAAAAAATTGCTAATCTCAAATTCCCGCACCTTCGTAATTTTCTTTAAAGAAATGTGCAAAACTAGATACATGTAAAATTATCACTTAGTGCTAATTTTTACCTCTAATCTTTATACATAATATTGGTCTATAATAATTTAATTATTGATGGACAGATTTTTGTTCATATATTTTTTTATATATATACTTTTCAAGTTTTTATTTTCTTTATTCTCAGTGTTTTTTTTTATTATTATTAATCTCAACAAATCATAAGGGAATGTGACATCATTTCTAAAAGACTTAGATTTTTTTTTGGGGGTACTACTTAGATATTGTTTAGTTTTGGTGAATTGATTTAATTTGGTTTATATAGTATTTTACATTTTTGTTTTGATAATTTTTGTTTTTAAAAAAATTGGCTTTGATCCGTATTACATTAATATAATTGTTAAGTTGTGATATTTATAGTGATTAAAGGGATATTTTAAAATATTTACAAATTGATCTAAAGTATCTAATATATATAAATATTAGATAATATTCTTAGATTTTACAAGAATTAAAATTAAAATAACTAGGGATAAAATTGAACTTTTTTTCTAAAATAGATTGAAGCAAAAAATTACAGAAATTGAATCCAAATTTTATTATATTTTTAAAAATATATTTATTTAAACCTTTCTGAAAATACGCAAGAAGCATTACCAAAACAGAGGCAGAGGCAGAGTTTGAGAAACATCAACAGGGGAATAAGAGACACGTGGCAAAAATCGCTGCATCAAGTACGGTACTAAACTCTAAGCAAAAAGCACAGTCAACATTTTTCTTCCTACTTGTTCCAAGTCTAAATCCATTACCCTCCACCGACACTTTGGCACGCCCGAGTTCCGCCGCACGTGACAGACACTCCGTTGGGAGGTGGGATCCAGTGCTGACGCCTTTCCATGGGGGCGGTGCAACCTAGCGTGCTTGTTTGCCGTTTCTTTGATTAAATAATTGAGAAAATTATTTGTTTCACAATAAAATTTGCCAACAAACTTACTACACTTCTTATCACTATTAAATATAATGTGTATTCTTTATTCATTCTACTTACTCATTATATCTTGTGTAATGTAGGTTTATGTAGGATTTTATTGTGCACTAAACATTTCTCGATAATTGATATGGTGATTAAACAAACTATTTACTAAGCCACCATCTTAATTATTTAACAGAATATAAAATTGCTTTTTGAGGGATTGAGGTATATTTGATTAGAGACATGGTACCGACCAATTGGAATTGTAATTAAACAATATTTGATCCCTTTGTCCATATAGTAACTATTTATCACAATGCCCAATCTTTTGTTTTATTTGATACTCTTAGACTAACGATGGATTTATTTACTTTATTATCGAGTTGGTCAGCTTTTTGTTCCCTATATGTTTATGATGTATAAACCTCAAGTGAGAAATTATAAGTATTTTTTTAAAACCAAGCTCAAGTGATTAACTGAATATCTAGATGATAATGAACAGAGTCTCAGTGTCATGGCTGCTAAAGTTGGTAGCATTTTGAGTTCGCTAAACATCTAAAGTCGAGGTTTGATTCTGGCGGTGTATGGAGAAGGTTTTATGGTCAGAGGCAATACCTACTTATGTGAACTTTACGCCTCGAGGAGATTAGTCATTGCTTCCGACAGTGGATACCCTTGATTTATCAAAAATAATAATAATAATAATAAACTGAGTTTCGGTATGTGTAGATCTAACGGAATTTATATGTGAAACTGTGCATCCAACTTCAAGTGAAGAATCTCACCCACGCGTAATCCACCCGCTCGCTAATCCATTGAGGTGTTAATTCACGGAGGACCCAGACAATGTGGCAATAAATAAAATAATTAGAGAAAGGGAAACAAATTTGATTAAAAGACAAGTTGAGGTGGAGTTGTAAATAACTAAAGCACTTCCTTCTACCCGCTAAATTATATAGTTAACTACCATGCCGCATAAATCAGGAATAATTAGGAAACTTTCAGCTTCAGGTGAACCAATTCCTCTTAGAGATTCCAGCAAAATAATGAAGGAACATTCACCATTGTTATTAAATTAAAAAAAAAAGTGATATGATTCATTGAAACCTATTTTTACTCTATTGAATCTTTTTTTTTTAACATGAAATATGTATTATTGGAAGTAATGACTAATCTTTTCAATATGTAGAGTTTATTGTCTTTGGTCACGAGACACAACATCAGAGATTGGATCCATAACTATATATTTAAGAAACCCAACTAGCTACTGATTGAGTCATGTCGTGTAAATTTTTTAATATTAAAATGGATTAATCTATTATCTTCTTTAATTTTTATTATTTTTTATTTCTCTGCAGATTGACTTATCACCCTACTATAAAATGGAATGTGTTGAGACTTTAACACATTTTTCAAAACAAATGAACCTGCTCACCCATGAAGAGATGAGACGGGATGAGTTGTGATTGGTTCGCCATCTCTAATTCTCTATCTGGCTTAGTTTGAACCTTAGAGTAGTTTATTATCTACTGTTGTCATATGGCATTAGCTGATTTGCTAGCTATGTATATATATCCTGTTTAAAGATTGACCTTATTAATTTAGTTAAGGGTGTGTATTGAGTTCAACTCTCCGCATGTGGAATTGCGATCCTTTTTCACTAGTATATATTATGCAGTAGTTTATTGAAATACATTTTCAGAAAAATATAACCTTAAATCCTCACAAACATAGAATGTTTTAAAATAACAATGGTTTACATAAATATGATCTCATTTTAGAGTCAACTATTTATATTTTTACAGTGTATTGAATGATATTTTAACTTAGATTTCCACAGCATATTATTGAATTATTTTTTTATCTGCATTTAGTCTTACCAATTCATACACAGGTAAAAATCGGGTTTTTTTTTTCCCATATGAAATTTGGTGTTATATTTATATCAATATGGTATTTTAAAAAAAAATCACACAATATAATGTTTTAAGTATAAAATTCATCAAATACAAATTTAATACTGAATCCGTCAAAGACAGACTCAATATAAAAAAATTAACACTGAATCTGCCAAATGTAGGTTCAATATAAAACGAAAATAACACAAAATTCGCCTACGATAGATTCTATAAACACAATATACAAGTAAATTTTTTTGTTATCTCATATTAGTATAAATTACCTATCAAAATATCATATACAAATTATTTTTCCGTAAAAAGTACACTGTACAGCTATAAAAAGTTTCAAAGTAAAATAAGGGGGAAAAGGAAAACAGGACAATACGGCTTTAAAAAAGACAACTCTAATTAGGGGAAATAAGGTAGGCAGAATGTTTGTGCAACATTTTTGGTATTACATAGATACTGTATAATTTAGAATTAGATAGCGTACAAGCCATATGCATGTGTAGGCATATGAGGGTGTGCGGTGTGAGATCATGAAATAGGAAAGCCATATCCGGGTCATGCAATTACAGGAGCTACAAGAACTCTGCACACTGCAGTTTTCTATGTGCATGTTTGGAAGGGGTTCATTTTTGTCATTGGGTCCTTGTTTTCTGAACCATAACAGCATACATAGATTGGAAGCTTATTTACGTGCACTGTTTCTTCACCATTATCAGCGTCCACTGCAGCATCGGAAATGTAACACATACATTTTAGATCTTGAGCAGGCTTTGACTGTTATGCCGCCTAAAAATATTTGGTCATCATGGAATCATGTGTAGCAGTTTGATTGGGTTGTCTAGAAGGTTTTAATTAAGATTAGAAAGCCTTATATTAGTCATAAACCGTGTGATTACAATTAATTAAGACTATCATTATTATAATTAATTAAGGCTGGAAAACATTATATTAGTAGTTAGTATTGTGTAGGATTCAGATGTTCTTAGTCTAGATATATTATTCTAGTTCTTGTTACTCTTTTAATTGAACCAACAGCGTCGAAGTCTGACCTTATGAGTAAATATGATAATTTTAGCGAGTAGTGAGTTTTGTGTGGGATTATTATAATAATTTATCTCAGCAGTTCCAGCTTTGAAATTTCTATGATGAACCGTAAATAAGAATCTAATAGAAAAATCCTTAGCTGTTTAAAGAAAAAAATATTTATTCTGTTTCATATATTAATTAACATATTAATTTCTTATACTATTATAGCCCCTCATTTTTTCTTCATTTTAACGCAATAGCCAACATTAAATGGAAATATTTTATTTTGTTCTAAACTTCTAATATCACCAAACTATTTCTCATGTCATATACCCTACGACAATAACACAATAAATAAATATGTTGACCAAGTGCGGTTCTCTTCCCTTCCATGAACGAAAATACTGGAACCTTTTTTCAACACATTGAAAGTACAACCACTTAAGAAGCGCTTAATTATATTACATACACATTTTGATTTAAACATTCAAGAAAGCATTTTGAACCAGAGGATATGGTGAAGGGTCCGGTTCGATTTGCAAGCATTAATAATTCATTTGGAAAACAAGAATCTAATAACCTTTTACAGAACGACATAAATCAAATATAATTTTTTTTTTTTGCAAAATCAGTATTGTAGATATATTTTATTCTTTGCGGTATACCTAAGGAAAATTTGATGTAAATGGAAGCTGTAGGTAGGAGAATGCCAAAGAAAAAAGGTTTCAAAACTTCCTCAAAGAAAAAGATGCGAGACAATTCCTTCCTTTGTGATGCAGAAACTGACGAATATAATGTACGTATAATCTGCAGAAAATGTTTAACGTGCAGCATCTCCGATTAGATTATTCCTAGATGCTAAAGAATTGATTAACAACTATAATCAGTCATAACTTATAAGCATATTCCTGTTAAATTTGGGAGAATGATTTTCAATTTTCATCAAAATTAAATTATTTGCTGGATATGACTTCCCCCGACAAGAAGTCGATATTCGATAAACGTGCCTGAGACCCAGCTGCATTGAAAAGGATAGAGCAGCATATATGTGCATGCAATTGCACGGCCTAGATGCTTCGCATAAAGGCAAAGCAAAGGGCCTACAAAAGCATGCCATTGTGAGTGCCCAACTGGCATCGCATCATATATTAAAAGATAAGTCAAACGCCCAATCAATTTGGTACTCACTTTCAATTTGCCAAAAATGATGCAGTTTCGGCTGTAAATCGACAATGTGTATATATACACCCACCATGACTATAAACCAATTAAGAATAGGCCTTATTGTACACCAATCTTCATATATAATTTTTTTTTTATCTTGATCTATTTCTTGTGATATCTGACGTACATGTGTCAATTTTTTTTTTTCTATATAGTCTCAAGATCCCTCGATACTCACCCTTGTTGTTGGGTCCTGAATTTCACTAAGTCTGGATCCTATACTTTCTTGAAGGGTTATATAATAGAGTCAGATTATTGGGATCAAAAGTTCTGTAATTATTTTCCAAACGAAAATAAGTTAAAAAAATGATTTTTAATAAATTTTATGAAACATTTAGGCATTTCGTTTTTAGCCACAAGTTTAGAAAATCTTGAAGATTCCCTAATTTAAACTAAAGCTCAAAATTTGGACTTGATTCGTTGGGATTTTGATTTTTTTTTTTTTATATTTTATTTGAATTCAAATGAGAACATTAACTTAGAATTAATAAACATAAATAAGTGAGTATTGAGACAACCAGGTGTCAGATGATCCAAAGGTGCTGAACCAAAATTTACTGTCACCATTATAGCAATATAAGACCGCTATAGTGGTGTTTGTGTGGCTTTTGGGGGCTTTTTGTGGTTCGAGGACCACTATAGCACTCGTAAATGATGCGGTCGGGCAAGCAGAAACAGTGCAAAACGACGTATTTTCATTTAAATGATACCCTACACCTTTTAAATACTCTTCACACTCAGATTTCACCCCCAAACCTAAGCCTTAATAGCCTCCTCTCCTTCTTCGACCCCCTCACTCCCATCCTCCACTAATCCATCTTCCTCTAAGCATCAAGGTAAGTTTAGTTGTTGATTTATGTTATCTTCCTCTCCATTTTTTTTTTCATGTCCTATACTATAGGTTGTCTTTGTTCTCGTTATTGTCAAGTGAGGGTGCTACCCCTATATTTTTAGAGTTATTTTAGAGTCATCTAGAGGTGATTAGAGTTTGATTATGAGTCAATGTTACTCTATGGCAGTTGCTGGTGTGATTCCAAACTCTCAAGGTCAAGTTGGTGGTGCCCACATATTCCCGGCTCCAAACAATGAGTTGGTTCAAACTCATGACTTTATCTTTAGTCATTACAAGTATGTTCTATGCATGATGCTTCCCAAACATAAGTTTAGATATGAAAGTATGATTAGAGGTGATTTTGCAAGTTATGACAAAGATAACAATTTTTAATATTACATGAGAATGTATTTTAGAAAACCATGGGACCATTATTAATATATTGTATGTTATGACAATGTTTTACGTGCTGAAGCCTAAGAGATTTATTGTAAGAATATATGATTTAACAAGTTATTAATTTTATCAAACATGTTTTAAGAGTTTATGATATCTTTATACTTCGAAACTTGAGATTTCAAAATATGATTCTAGAGTATGAATAAGATATTTTGGCAAGAATGTCAAACAGAGTATGACTTAGTTTCATGAACTAAGATGTTATTATAATGTCAGAGATTTTATAATTATGAATCTTTCCATTTCAAAGTATGATATTAGAGTTATTAAGTTATGAAAAGATATTAGCTTACGAAATGAGATATTAGAAATTCAGTTTTTGTGATACTCGGAAGTATGGAATTCAGTATGATTTGTAACAATTGTCAGATATATATTTTGTGGGCTTGAAATCGAAATGCCTGCAAGTGGGTGATCTATTAGGCATGATTTCACAGTCACAATTATACTAAAGTCAAATTGTTAGAGTTATATGAGTCCAGAGCTTTCAAAGTTCCAAGAGTTTTCATATTTAAATAGTTTTTATAAAGAGCTAGAGCATGATTATATATATATATAAAAAGAAGGAGAGAGAGAGAGAGAGAAAGAGATTTTATTACTTCAAGAGTAGAGTAATTATATGATAGAGTTTTAAATCCAGAGAAAAGCCAAGAACAGAGTTTTAATGAAATAATTATTTTTTATGATTTAGAGAATAGGCAGTAGTTATAGAGAAATAAACAGTGAGTAAACGACTAGGAAAAACAATCGTTAATCTTGGTACCAAATTGTCCTTAGAGGCAATGTCATAAAGCAGAGATGGAACCTATTTAGGTATCTTATTTAAATCCTTGAGGGATCATAGAGCAGAGAATTTGTTATGTCATTGTTGATATGCATAACCGAAATATATATTATAATGAAATTCATATATAACTAGAGGTTCATGTTTCTCTATTACAGTACTTTTATTACATTTTCAAGAATTGTTGATGCTTTTCAAAGAATATTTGATTTAATGGATATTATGTATATGTATGGAAAATGATTTTTCGTTAGAGTAAGAATTAGAGATATCTTTTCTATATAGTTATGCATATGAATATCAAATGGTTTATGATTGTTGCATATATATTATATATTGTATATTCCTTGGTTGTCCCATATTGGTGATGAGTGATAACTCTCTCACTGAGTCCGTTGACTTACCCATCTCCCTTTCTTCTCATAGTTGCAGGTACATACACTATTTGTCACCGCTTCAGTTGATGCAATTATTATCAGTGGTAAGTTTTACTTTGGAGTAAGGCTTAATTTAAAATCTTGTTAGGATTATAGTGTTCCAGTAGATGTGCAGGCAAGATCTAAGCCACACATGTATTTTTGAGATATTGTAGTTATTTTCAGAGTTCATGTATCTCCATATATATTTTAAGAGTTTAAGTATGAATTTAAAATGATAAAGTTTTATTTGAGTTTATGTAATAAGCCAGAGAAGTATTTGTGATTCAGTTTTCAAGTGTTAAGCAGATTTTCAGATTTAAGATTTATACTATATGCTAAAATAGTTTATGATTTCGTGATCAATGGATGTGGGTTAAGATGGTTGTAGAATTTGAACATTAAATACTTCCGGTTCTATGAATTTAAATATTATTCTTTAATTAGAGAATATGATAATAATTTAGAAGAAAATTCATTTTAAGTATGATATTATACTATGTTATGTATTTAGAGAGATATGTCATCCAGATGGGGATGAGATTCCTTACGTGCCGGTTACATTTCCAAATAAGGTTGTCGTGATATATATCTTCCTTAAATTTGACCTTATTTGATTTAATTAGAAATTTTAAAATTAGAATACCCAATGCTTAGTTTTATTATATTATGGGACCAACAAAAGTTAGTTAAAATGGTAAGCAAGTTATATTGCCCGAGAGGGTAAAGGCTTTGACACATCATATGAAATATGGGGTATTACTCATTAGTTATTGAGCTACATTTATAAAGTGTGGCTTAATAAATTCAAATGAGTAGCAAATGAATTTAGTGACACTTATAAAAAGATTGGCCAAATTTAGATGTGATTAGCCACATTTGATAAATGTGGCTAACTGACTAGTGTGTGACACACCATACCTTACTTGGTGTACTATAGAGAAAACTATAAGAAAAAGGAGTAAAATCAAATTTAAAATGAGAAAAATGTTTGAAGATTTTCTTAATTGCATTAGTGTCTGCAGGTTAGTTTTATAGCAATGCATGTGACAAAAACATATTGCAAAATTAAGAGCTGATTAACATAAAGACAAAAAAATTAATAAGTGATCAATAACCCACCATCGTGTGCACAATTAAATTGAATCACACGATGAAGTATAAATATGGAGTTAAAATACTATTAAATTTTGAATTTAATTTTAATGCATTGCTAATTAATTAGTATAAAAGAATTTTATTCTAGCAACCAATTGTATGTGTTATTTGTGAAATTTTTTAGTTAATGAGTATAAGATTCAATCATTTTTACTAATATGATTATATATATTAAAAGATGTGTGGTATGCTATCAATAAATTATGATAGTGTTATACAATTTTCATCTTCACTATTTTCACTTATCAAGATGACCTCAAAAATATTTTTTATTTTCTTTATTTATTTTGAATATAAAACTCATAAGGTTAAATAAGTATTTAAAATAATAAAAAAAGCATAAGCAATTCAATTTTCTCCTCCATTTCATGCATTTTTATTGTATTTCTTTTCAAATATTTTTTGGTTGTATTACACTATACCTCAATTTTCTGGTAAGAAAAAAAATTAGAGAGAAAGAATATATAGGCCTATTTGGAATAGTATTTTTATTTTTGTTTTCTAAAACTATTTTAAAAATCAAGTTCAGAAACAGTTTTTTAATAGTAAAACACAAAAATATCATCTGTTTGAATACTCTTTTTTAAAAACAAGGAACTCATCCAATTTCTCCAAAACTACTGCAACACACCAAAGAAAAGGAACTAGAAGGCGGCTTGCGGCTGTTGCTATGCGAATAGGGGTGGGGCTGGGTGGATCGCAGCTATTGTTGGGTGAACAAAGGCAGGGTTTTGCAGCTGCGGTGACAGTCTAAGGAGGATGCACGATCGGTCCTATGCGAGGGGTTGCAGATTGGTCCATAGTGCCGCCAAAAGAAGCAGGTTAGTCTTGTTCGAAGCCGCACCGGCATCGGAGGAAACAGATCGGAGCTAGATGAAGCGGATTCGTCCTGTGCAAAGCCACGATGCCGTCGGAGGAAGCAAATCGAAGGTAGAGGGGACAAAAATGGTGGAAGTGGGGATGGATCGCGGTTGTTACTTAGGGCGTTGGTGCTGAGTGGATCACCAATGAGAAAAGAGATGGAGAAAAGAGTTATTTATAAAGTTGCAACTGATTGTTTTGTAAAATATCTTTGAGCTGTTTTTTTGTTTCTGTTTTTAAAACTTGAAATCAATTTTTTTATTTTTAAAATTAAGGGGAAGAAAATAGCGTGTCAAATAAAACTTTTTATTTTTTTTTCAAAAATATAAAACTGTTTTGGAAAACATGGGCCCTATATAGTTGTTTGATCAACACACGTCCACCGGCGCGGCTCAGTTTCCAGTTCCACGTATAGAAATTTAACAAATAGCCCAATGACACAAAATCCTTGACTCAAATTAAAGTATGCATTTGACATTGGCAGATATATAATGATTAAGTGATCACTAGTCACCACCGTCTTAGCGAGCTTTACACGCGGTAACTTTATGCTTTTTTACATGTAAATATAGGTCTAATCATGTCGGTATAATGTAATGTTGCAATTAAAGGCAAATATTTGATGATGCAGTCAACTAACTTAGTCCATTCAATTTCATTTTTACAATGATTTAGGTGAGAATAGGCAAATATATATTGTTCCATCTCACAAACTTAAAACTTACTATATAAATGTTCTCATAACTACACTAATTATATTAATTTAAAATGACAATAACATTAAATATTACATGCATTCCATTATCGAAAAATGCTTTTTTTTTTAAATTTTATGAAATTATGTATCTAGTCTTTTATAATTATGATGAAAACCACACATCTTCTATTATTGAATGAAATGTAAATCTTATTTAAATGATATTCATATTTTTTAATAATTAATGAAATATAAACTAATACGATTGTACTATGGATATAAACAACTTATTTTTTTAATTAAGTATTGACAACATTTATCTTTACATTTCTCCGAACCTTGGCAGAAATATAATATTAACATGTTGACACAAAGTCTCAACACCTGTTGTATAAATCTGATTAAGTTAAAATTCAGGTTCAATTCATGTGACAGTTTCGTCAAACTGGCAAATTATGACCACAGTCTACAGTGTTCTGATCCATCAAAGAACAGCATATGTATACTTAGGTCATGCTTGGTTTTATTTCTTATTAAAGAAATAGGTAATTTCTTTAAATATGTATTAAAAAACTAAATACCATAAAATAAACTAATCGCAACACACACATTTATACGGTACGTAATTTGCCTTGCATTATCAACCTGTCCATAAGGTACAGGTTACAAGCAGAGCGTTAGAAAGTTAATGTGTGCGGTCCCCTCACTTTCTTTCACAGTATACTCAATTCAATTCTTTTGCCGAGCTGATAATTGGTTTAGTGGCCTACCAAAATTTATACTGACCTTTCATAATCATAATAATTTATTATAAGTTCTTGAATACTTTCCGAGAAGAGTTTCACGTGATGAACTCTCTTATCAGATCATTTTCATGCAAAATCAAAAAAAGATAAAGATTAAAAAAAGTTACATTTGACTTTAAACAGCCAAATTTTTTTAAATGAATGGAATCAAATCACGAGAGGAAACGTAATCCAAAAGAGGCTTTCTTTTTATTTTTGGCTGACTTAATAGTATTATTTTATAACAAGACTGAATGGTTAAAACATTGAAATGAGAGATAGGATTTGTGTTGTTTTCTTTTATATGTATCCCTAGCATTACCACGTGGCTGCTTTATTGGTTTATTGTCCATTTGGTTATCCCTGGGGCCACTTGGCATATGCTTCAAGCCAAATCAGCCAACCATGTTGGCGGGATTCATTATCACAGTATACCCTCCAATTAAGGGCTATCAGAGACCAAATCACCTTATCTGTCAACATGTTAGCCAGCTTATGCTTATATATGGTCACAAAAACATATAGGCTTATCTTCTTTTGGTGCAGAGAGGTTTAAGCAACCATGGCAGCACTAAGCTGCCATTTTCATTCCACCAACTACTTAAATTCTCAAGATTTCAAAAGCAGGGGTAGGCATTCCGTTTATTGTTCTGTGCAGCCTACACAAAGCAATGTTAAGGTGCATACCAACGTGCAATGCATTCTTCTTCTTTTTTTTATTTTTGGAAATTTATCTATTTGACTCAATGCACTACAAAAGTGTGAAGTGCTTCTGAACACCCCTTTGAGGAACAGGTGGTGATAAATGGAGCTGCCAAGGAAATAGGAAGGGCAGCAATAGCAGCTGTGACTAAAGCCAGGGGAATGGAGGTGGCTGGCGCTGTGGATACTCATCATGTTGGGGAAGATATTGGAGAGGTTTTTGTTTTTGAATTGGTGTCATTTTTAGGGGAAATTCTTATTTCCATATCAAGAAAAAAGTTTTGCTATGCATCATTCATCGGTTAAGAAATCAGTTATTGTATTGAAAATGTAGGAAATAACATGATACACAAAATTGATGTGCTAAGTGATGAATGATACAAAACAAAATTTTCTTCTTAAACTGGGGTCATCTCAGAATTTCCCATTTTGAGCTGCATTTGAAGTCAAACAAACTTCTGCAGTTTGTCATTGATCGTTCAGATTGTTTTCTATTAGGTCTGTGGCATGGAAGAGCCCCTAGAAATACCCATAATAAATGACCTCACCATGGTCTTGGGTTCTATATCTCAGGTAATTTAAGGCAATAACGAACATAGCCACTTTTATCTGTTTCCGTTTTGAATGCATCTTTGAATGACAATTTGCAGTCCAAGGCAACAGGAGTTGTAGTTGATTTCACTGACCCTTCCTCAGTATATGACAATGTAAAACAGGTTTGATTTCTGGCTAGCAACAAAAATATTAGCTAAATTTACTTTCACTATTCTGTTAAGTTATAAAACGAAAGGGAAAAACTTAAAATGCTTTACACGGGTTCTTGGCTAAGATTAGAGAAATACTAGTTACCACAATCTTGCATAGTTAGCATTACTAAGATGTAGCAGACAATTGTGAAAGCATTTACCTGTGCATAAAATCAGTAAAAGAGATTAGTATTTTTAAATAGGTATTGATTCAAGTCTAGAAGGAAAATTGAGAACCTTTGAAATTATACTTGTAGGTTAGACTTTATATTTTCTTCATACTAGTGCCAGTTACTAAGTTTTCAATGATGATCATTATTCTTGACTAGGCAACAGCATTTGGCATGAAAAGCGTAGTTTACGTCCCACGAATCAAAGTAGATACGGTAGCAGCCCTATCTGCATTCTGCGATAAGGCCAGCATGGTGAGCGTGGGGTGAGATATATCAGAACAATGCAAAGTCTATCTGAACTCATTTCTATTCTCCTTTCAGTCTCCTTAGTTATTTTATACAACATATATAGTCCATATTGAATAGTAACGATTGCAGCTTTTGCACTAAACTTGGTGCTAACTACTAAGCCATTTGATTGACTTTAATGTCAGGGTGTATTGGTTGCACCAACTCTTTCCATAGGTTCAATATTACTGCAACAAGCTGCAATTTCAGCTTCTTTCCATTACAGCAACGTTGAAATTGTTGAATCCAAGGCTAATGCAAATGTAAGAGCTTACTTTTGTTTAAAGTTGTATCAAACTTTTTGTAACTTCTGGTTGTGTGCATGTGTGGGGAAATGAATGCGTATAAGTATATATTGAAGTTTGGTTATTGTTATCATAAAACATGTTGAATAAAAATGATTATAAATAAAATAATTCAGAAATTTGGCAGGAAAAAAGAAATTGGGTCAACTAGATTAGTCAGAAAATTTAAGCTACCTAATTGACATGATCAATATGTTTCACATTAAGTATCTACGAGAAAGAACAAGGGCCAAAACTAGGCAATCCACATAAAAAGGCGCAAGGGAGTAGATGCCGAAGCCCAATCAATGATCCCTACATAAGCATGCTTTGATAATTATTACTCGTAGAACCAAAAAAATAAACAAAGAAAAGGTTATTGCTCAACTTGTCTGTCATGAAAAGCATAACACAATGCAAGTCCCCCACACCACACCGCATCTATCAGTATTTTCCAATGCTATTCGTATCAATATCCGAAGTCAATATAGTGGTCACACTTCCACATAAAAAGAAAAAGAAAAGTGGTCAACAGAAAAATATATATGCAATAAAACAATATACAGTGACATATTTTTTGTCTATGTCTTTTTCAATAATTCACCCTTGTAAATTTCGTCGTAAGTAACGAATTCACATTTTTCTATCTTGGACCAACACGGCTACTAGTAGAGATATCATAGATTTTGATTTGTCCATGTGTAAGAATCCACTGGAAAGGTAAACATTGTTAGTTCAAGTTGTGTCAAAATACGTTTCTCTTTTATTCGAGATATATTGTATCATACCTAAGGATGCATGCCCTATGAATCAAAATAGACAATAGAAAGGAAATATGTGCTTGGTAGGGCCAAAATGTCAGAAAAAAAGGGGGGGGGGGGGGAGAAGAAAAGAAAGAAAAAGTTGCAATAATGCACCTAGATATATATTATGTCTGTTTTTTTGTTGGTCAACATATTATGTCTGAATTGATTTCCACCTCTCATTCTCTGCCTTCACTCTTAAAAGGGAAAGACACAATAAAACAGGATTAAATTTCCATGCACTTTATGCATAAATGAATAATTGCAAGCTGCAAAGAAAAGTTCAACAGCTCATCCAACCTCAAGGGAGGGTTACAAAAACTTGAAAGAGTGTAAAATCAATATGCTGAATTTGTCCTTGATGAACAGGATCTTCCATCGGCAGATGCAAACCAAATTGCCAATAATCTCTCTAACCTTGGTAAAATCTATAACAGAGAAGATGCTTCAACAGATGTCTTGGTAAGCATAGAATAGAAACACTTAGTTTATATTACAATTTCATATATATATATATATATATATATGAAAGAGCAAATACAACCATGTTTAGCTTTGATGATCTCGATCTTGGGATATAAAACTTGATATTTATTGTTTTTGTGACACAAGGCGAGGGGTCAATTACTGGGAGATGGAATTCGTGTGCACAGCTTGGTCCTTCCAGGGCTTCCTTCCAGTACAACAGTTCACTTCTCTGGTCCAGGAGAGGTATAACTATGTACCATGAACTAATTAATTTGACCCTACTTTTGCCATGAAATTATGTGTATCGTCTTATCATATATCAGTTCAATTGCTGCAGATTTACTCTATCAAGCATGATATCACAGATGTGCAGTGTCTCATGCCAGGTTTGCTATTAGCCATTAGAAAAGTTGTGCGCCTCAAGGTACATAGCAAACCATATCAAGTCTCAGCTTTTTCTTAGTATAATTTTGTTTTGACTAATTCATTCTTCTCATTGCCACTATCCTTGCAGAATTTGGTATATGGGTTGGAGAAGTTTCTGTGAAAATACTCTACTTCAATTAAACATCCTTGTCAAAAACTTTATCTTAGTTTATACTCAAGGGACAGTCCACACTCAACACCAGCCTGTAAACAAGCATCATATATAGAAAAGGTTTGAGAGAAGCACCTAAATTGCTTTCTGGCGGCCCAATTATTCAAGCACATCCTTTAAATCAGAACAGTAATTCAGTTAATCTTCTTTTAAATATTATTTTGTATTTTCAATTAGCATATCCACTCCACACCTGATTTTCTATTAGAATATCCAGACATGTACTAAATGACCCCCACATGACTCTCATGTGCACGTTTCTGCTTGTGTTTAACATAAGGCACGGTATGTGCATAACTGGTGCGGGGTTTTGATTGTTTGAACTTTGAAACACAGAGTGAAAGTAATGAGTGTGCCAATATACGCATATTATGTATATATTTTACAATATCTTATATAATTACAATTCATAAGTAGTGGAATAACCATATTTTTAAAGCTTGTGGCCCAAGTAACAGAACACAAACTATTACAACAAACTACTCTGCGAAAACTACAAGAGTTAGCACTACGATTTACATTTCTAATTCCCACACAAGTTAACAATCAAACATTGACACCCACATTAAAACAAGGGCTAT
The DNA here is from genome assembly GCA_031216105.1 of Dalbergia cultrata. Lineage (NCBI taxonomy): Eukaryota > Viridiplantae > Streptophyta > Magnoliopsida > Fabales > Fabaceae > Dalbergia > Dalbergia cultrata. The sequence continues at coordinate 8,244,872 of CM062346.1, forward strand.
TTGAGTACATCCTACAAATACCAAAAAAAAAAAAAAACGAAAAACCTTTTTGCGCTTAAATATTTGTCTATACAACTGTGCATAAATAAAGTATAATAATTAATAATCAGCTAGAATTGTTTCACTCTTTCGCTGAACTTAGTTGGGCAAATGATAGCACCATCTATGCAGAGGCCACCTTTGGAATGAGTGCAATCAATTTGGGCCAACGAAAACTTGACATTTGTGGGCTGATTGGGCTTCTCAACGATGAAATCTCCAACATGGTGGTGGGCCCACTCTGTCGGCCCACTTAAGTAACACTCGGAGAGTGAGCGTTGGGCGTCGGATGTGGAGAGTTGAAATCGGACGGGCTTGATGTCCCAGCCGTGCACTTGATCGACGTTGCAGACGCGCCGGCCCAATCTTTTTGAGGCCTTGCCCAATTGGAGTCTGAAAAATAGGCTGTAACTGCCCACAGGGAATTCGAACTCCAGCTCCCCCACCACCTCAACCCACCACATTTGTTGAAGATATGCAACGCTCTTGAACCTGCAGCCACAAATGAATATAGCTATGTTTAGTCCATTATTTTCCAATTTTATATGTTAAAGTTAATTTCTATGTTTTTTTGTTATCTATTCAAGCTTTCCACAGCAACTGAATGCTATTATTATTATTATTTTGGGTAGTAACTCAATCCTATTAATTGATCATTGGATAATAAGAAAGTTAATGAGCTTTTAGAATTAGGTGTAGCTACTCTTATGATTTGCGCATAGTGTGTAAAAAAATATATAAGTATTATCATCTTGTTCTTATATATATTTCTATGTGCTTATTTTTCTAAAACAAGTGTTCACTTCTGTGTATCGTTCTGTGTTCATATTTTCCTAGTTTTGCTTCATAAGTTTGCATGCCTGATTTGATGGGGACGTGTCTCCCTAGAATTATAGTTTTTCTTTTTGTTTTTTGGTCATGAACTGCAAGGAAACAGGTTAAGCCTAATTTTTATTTTTATTTTTCGGTATGCTTTTAAGCCTAATTTTACAATAGGAAGAATAAATACAACCGAGAACTTACTACCTTCAAGTTGGATCATCAGTTAGAGCAACTATAAATATAAATAGCTTAATCAGAAAAAGGAAAACTTGCTCTCTAACAAATAAATTAGACTAAACATTAGGATCAAATTTCAGAGACAAGTTTCTCTATCAACAAGCTTTTTTTTTTTTTCTTTTTGAAGACTTCAATCAAAAGAGAAAATTTTAACACAGATTGATTGTTTTGCAGGAACTCTCTAGTTTTTCTAGACTACACTTCCTTTTTTTTTAATATTGATGAGATTACATTAATATCACTAGTACTAATATAGTGTAGTACATAAAGAAATTCAAATTGATTTGTAAAAGGCATCAATTAGCAGTTGGAATAATTATATTGATCATATAGGAAAATACCATATGTCTTATTGGATTGTGGTTTGCAGATTTTTTTCAATGGGAGACAACCTAAGCACACAAAAGAGGATTCGTTTTTGGGGGGCCATTATTAGTCGAAAAGCTCCAACTTTTCTAGAAACAAATTGCATAGATTCCAATAAAAGCAATGATAAGTCTAAAGAATCGCATATTATAACCCTGATGGGAGGTTCTTATGCCAAGAAAAATGCGCATAATTGTAAGGCATGCCTCCCGTGTTTACTATGATTATCTTATGACCGAAGGCACCTACAGTAATAAATAAATGGCCAAAGAAGCTTTTGTTGCAAGGAACACTTAAGCAATACTACTAACTGTACCGACAATTTAGAATATGACCTGGCCTTGCTTCTTTGCTTTAGATATGACAGATATTATGTAAAATACATGTGATTATGTAACATTACTTTCCCTTAAAACGGAAGTCCTTTTCGGCTATTTAAATAATATATTCTAATTCCTAAATGCAGATTGCTTGCACTCTTCTTTCTTTTTCTTCAATTACTTGATAAGATATTAACGGTTGACTACAAAAGTATTAATTGCCAGAATACGACAAAACCAACGGCATTGGCCATAGGCTTTTAAAATCAAATCCCCTCGTTAAGAAATTCCTATCTCAAAGGACTCCAGCATTAGGTGAAAGCTTCAAACGTAATTTCTGGAAAATATCATGTTCTACTGGGAATTCCAAAACTAATAATGGAATTTTTTCAACGTAGATAATTTAGCAGAACGAGTGTCTTATGAAAATTGTTCAACTCAACAAGTTTTAGATTTCTTCTAAAATCTTCTTTCATTAAAAATATCTATCCGTTTAACATTAAATAATAATTCAGAGATCAATATATTCAACATTGAAAACAATGTGAATAATATTTTAATCATATTGAACAGTTTAGGATTTGGGTTTCGTTGAATAACTTATTTAATTTAACACAAAATTGGAGTGTATGTCTATATCACCCAAAATATCTCCTAAAACTGAGACATAGTTATTAAAAGAGTTAATGTTCATTTTAGTCCCTCACTTTTCATTGTTGAGTCATTTTAGTCCTTGACTTTTAAAATGGGTCAAATTAGTCCCTAACATTACAAAATGTAAGTCATTTTAGTCCCTTAACTCAATTGTAGTTAATTTTCTATCAATTAAATGATGATTGATAACATTAAGTGATACCTTGACATACTATATGTCATCTAAAGTAAAATATATTTTAAAATGACTTATTTTGATATTTAAAATTATATAAAATAAATCATTTAAATATTCATTATATATCATAAATTGACTTATTTTGTACAATTTTAGATACCAAAATAAACTATTTTAAACTCTATTACACTTTAAATGACACATGGTATAATAATATGTAACATATCATCATCTAATTGATAAAATGTTAAATAAAAGAGAAACAAGGGACTAATTTGACTCACATTTTGTAATGTTAGGGACTGATTTGACTCGTTTTAAAAGTCAGGGACTAAAATGACTCACAAGTAAAAAGTTGGGGACTAAAATGAGCATTCACTCTTATTAAAACTTACTTGTCATTAGATTGTCCCGAATCCCGATGGAGACATCACATAATAGCCGTAGCAATATGGAAACTGGGGTGATCTTTCTAATTATTATATTTCTTTTAAGAAAATTATTAAGTATTTTTTTTAGAGTTTATTAAGAGTTTATTTAATTCTTCTTTTGTCAGTGATTGGCGCTGCGAATATATTTACATCTTAATTCATTTTTAATTAAATCTTATTAAAGAAGCATTATTTGTTTCGTATAACTACCGAAAAATAGTTTTTTAAACAGTTTTGATCAGGGAAATTTCAAGAAGGAGTATATTCTTGCACAATGTACTAAACTACTACTAATTTTTTTATTGATCAACACGACTTTACTTCTTATTGAAAAAAAAATCCTTTTCATTAATTTAGGAAAAAAGAATTAAGTTGGCCGTTACATGAAAGATAAGAAACAATATATTTTGATCAAATATCCGGATAAAATCCGGAAAAATCTGTAAATAAGTAATAATACTTTTCAACAAGCTAATAATTTTCAGTAAACCCAAGAAAATCTAGGAACAGGCAGACATAATTGAAATGGTTCAGGAGTCAGGACACACACGTTGACCAGAAAACATTTCAAAACCTTGACATTTAATCCATCTTCAACAAGAAGACACAACATCAAACAAAGGAAAAAACGAAGGTTCCACATTAAGAAACATTAAAAGAAAATCTGCATAGATCTCTAACCTGGATTCTTCAGTTGGAATATAATTCCAGTATCTTCTATCATCTATTCCTGTTATCTTCAAAGACTTAGAAGACATGAACAAACAGACCTGTCCACTGCATTTGTCCAACCAAACTTCCTATAATAATCACCAGAAAGGATCAAATTAAAACAAAAAGTTAACAATTAAAAGGAAAAAAATAACATAAAAATTAAAAAAGGAAATTAAGGAAGATCAAATCAATGTTAAGATTATTATGCAACTTACTTTGGTGCCACCATCAAATCGATTGGGTTGACACAACTTTGTGTAAATCTCTTTCTTAGTCATAGCAGCAATATTCTCTTCACCAAGAACTTTCTTTGCAAGAAACTTGTAGCTCGGTGGCAACTTTGATTCCCACACAAAGTCAGCAGAGGAAGCTCGGTGAAAGGCCCGGTTCACTCTAGCCAGTTGGCATATATCAGGTGGATCGAGATTCATGAGTAAGGAGGATATGCAGCTCTCTGGGATGTCACCAAGACCTGGCCTAATTGATGAAGGAGAAAGAGATCCTCCATCATCATCCTTTTTTGTACTTGAAGAAATACCAGCCCCCATAGAAAGAAAATTAAACCACAGAAAATTAATTAAGTGGAAGAATTAATTGATTATGGAATCAAAGACTATGATATATGAATTGGGTTTTGGTTCATAGGTAGAGAAGGAGGAGGTAAAGTAGGTGGGAGAATATTGAAGGAGAAAGCCGTGATGAAGAAGGTGCTTCTTCCATTTTCTTGGTTTTGATGGTGTGGATTAAGGAGGTGGAAGTGGAAGAGACTCCATTTTGGTTCTAGCTTTTGGAAAAATGGGAGGGTGGAGAGTGTGTAGGAAAAGGCATAAAGTGAAATTCTTTTATGTCCATTAATATTCAATGTTCCAACAAAGAAAAGAATTTGTAAATGAAGGGGACGTCTACATGAGTGTGCATGGAATAATATGTAGCCCTTAAACGTGTTGAGTGGGTAGGTTAATTGTATCATCACGTGTTTTCATCATGTGTGCAGATCACGCGCCTATTTACGTTTCATATGACATTGATGTTTGTTTATTTATTTATTTTGGTATTATGTTATATTTTACTTTGGCCTATCTTGCAAGTTATACAAGGGATAATTTATTTTTAATAACAGTTCTGAATTTCTTGAGAGTTAGAATCCCAAGAAACGAGAGAGACCAACCTATCACAGTGTTCTCAAATCACACATCAGAACCAAATTACAGAGCAAAATGGGCTAGAGCGTCCGCAATCTTATCAATTTTATTATAGTAAACACTTGTTTTGCTCATTTATAAAATCGTCAAAATTCAAACAAAGATAACCACGATTAGTAGTAGATAGTCTCTTAAATATGATATTATGAGTTCAATATATAATTTATATATGATTTTGTGTAGAAATAAAAAGATTTTATTTGAAGAGACAATAATCATTTTGATGATTTAATTCTACACTTTCAAAGATATTAGTTACTACTTAATAGGCACTTTGTAATAAAAAAATTATATAAAATATGTATGTAAATATCAAAATAAAAAAAGTTTAACTTATAAATATTATACAATATACAACAATTTTCTTAGGATCTATTTGGTTTTTATTTTAAATTTTTAACGTTTTAGTATTTTAGGATTTTGTAAAGGAAATTAAAAACTAGGAATGAAAACCAAACTAAATTTTGTAGTTTTTAAAATTTTTACTATTTCCTTTATAGAATCTAAAAAATTTGAAAAGTGGCTGAAAATTAAAATTGAAAAATAAATATTGTAATTTTCACAGTTTTCAGTATTTCTTTTACAAAATCTGAAAATCTTAAAAGCTGAAAATTAAAACTGAAAATTAAAATCAAATGGAATTTTAATGTTTTTCAAAAATTGCTTTTTAATGATAATATTTTTCGAAAAGCATGTAACACTAATTTAAAATAAGATATTATAGATATATTGATTTTTTTTTAATTGTTCTATGCAACACATTTAGCTAGTGCATGTATTTGTCGTCTAATTTTCAACTCTTTTGGTAAGATTGACAATGCGCAGCCTTGCTTATTTTTAAGACCCAAGTATCATTGAAGTTTTGATCTTAATTTCAAGAGTGATATTAGGTATGTAATTAAATTGTATAATAAACATATATTACACATTTTATCACTATATAATTTGATAAATGAATTAGATGAGTGGAACCACATATCACATCTAATGATGATAAGATCTGTAATGTATATTTATGGTACAATTTAGTTATATACTAAATATTATTCTAATCACAATTAATAATTATTTCTATTTGGTTGAAATTTAAAAGGGTTGTGAACCGTACAATCTAGCATTGTAAAGCACTCGGTCATTATCTGACTTATCACTTAAAACAGAGCTTTGCAAACTTTCTTGGGTTAGCACGACAAGATTAATTGTCACCAGGGCGTTGGGCCGGTGTCTTTATATTTTTTATTCTTTTCACTACATTGCCTTTTGCAAATCCAACCATCTTCCATGCTTGTAAGTCCATAACAAGCTGTAATCATTACCTGTCTCGTTGAATTGAATAGTTGAACTGAATAGTAGTAGTAGTAAAAAACTATGTCGTCGAAAACTATCTAACTATTGAAAGTTTAATTGACTACTTAGCTGTCCACCTATCCTCTTGAAAAATTGGCCAGGATGATGTTAACCGCGGGCCTAAAAGAAAAAATATTCATCTTCTTGTAGAACAAAAAAAAATATTTATTCTGATCCATTTATTAATTGATATATTAATTTTATGAGTTATTATTATCCCATACTTCTTATATTTTTAATATAATAACTTATTTATTAATTAATAAATAAAACAGAATAAATCTTTCTATTGGCACGAATAGCACGTAAGAATTTCTCGGCCTAAAATTCTACCAGGACGCACACAGAACGGTTTCTTTGAGATAACACGCGCTGTACATAAGGGGTGGGGATTGTATTAAGCATGGTGAACTTTTGAAATTGAATTGTTTCCCGTGGCATTAACAACGAGACAGGTAGACAACAACGAATGGTACAAATTAGCGAAAAGTAGTCTTGATTTATTCGATGGTTTTATTGTAGACTTTAAATGGAGATACCGCTGTATTTTGTGGAATTGTACTTTTGGTCATTAAATTAACATAATACTTATTGAGGAGACAAATACATTTGGCTGACACCAGACTCATAACCAACGCACATGACAATCGGTGCTTCATTTTAATCACCACGTTTTTCCTTGTATTCATGTTCATCACTTAATTAAGGATTTAATTTTGTCACTGTTTCAGGGGTCGATTCTTTTCTTGATTTCTCGAGCCACAGAGCCAGCAAATATCAATGCTTTAAAGAAGGACCTCTCTTTCAGAAAGTTTGTAGTTCAATAGCGCCAAGTGCAAATTTCACAATGAGACTTATTTGAATTCATTTGAGAAGTCATTAAAGAGCAATCAGTCATTGAGGTTATCAGGTTATGGTTAGACTGGCAAATATTAAGTTTGCATAAGCAAGGAGTAAAAGTTTATATTTAATTTTTCGTCTAAGTTATATGTTTTGGCGATTTTCCATATATGCTTTCCCACTATAGCACCACCGCAAGTTCGTAAGTAGCCAAAAAAATAGGGTTAGAGTTTAATTTTTTATCTAGAATAATAAATAAGGAAAATAGCAACATTATTTTATGAAGTTCAGTCTTTAAAAAATTCCTAAACTCAGATAATAAGACTACCTTACTTTTTTTTTAGAAATAAAAAAATATTTTAATACATTTTGGATTGATTTAAATATATCTTAAATTAATTTGATTGATTTTTTTAATAATTAGATAGCGCTAGACTCTAAAAGAGATTAGCAAAGATACAAGAAAAAGCCAACTGAACAAAGAATATAAAAGTTAAGAGAATTCAACTTCAATATCCAAAAAACATCCCAACAAAACAAAGAAATTAGGAAGACAACAAAACCAGAAAACCCAAAAATACAACAAACTAAGAACAAAGAAACAACAAAATATAAGGACCCATCGCACAACAGACTCCTAAACCATTGTCCAAGATCTGATCGACGGACATCAACTAAGGCCATTACCATTTTTTCAACAAATGGTGAAACCAAAGCTTTTACCGAGGTCCCAAATCAACCTTGCCACAAGCATAATAAAAATTGGCTTCATCAACCACCACATCGTCAGAGAAGGGGAGTAACCTTGTTTGGTTTGATATTAGATTAATTTTGTCTTTATATTTTAATTTTATATTTGACCTATAAATAAGTGCTAACTCTTTATAAATTATACACATATCTAAGAAATACATCTCATTATTTCCAATACGTTCCTATCTTCCATCCTACCCTCTTTAACACTTTTCCTTCTCATCAACAGATTATTCATGTTACACATACACTAGTGGCCTGCAAGGTATGATCTTATCCATTTTTGCTTCTCACATAAAACAAATGCTATCGCTCCACCTATCAAGTCCAACAAAGTGCTAAACATGATGATTTGGGTGAAAGCAAAGTTTATTTATCATCCTATCGATAACTCATTGATTGATAGTTTGATCGCACGTTCATATGCATAATCTATCTATTAGGTATCCTAAAAGATAAGAACTGGTTAGCCCATTGGCTTAGGCTTTTTGTGGCACTATTATATATGCAACCAAACTCGGTATTTTTTTTCATATCATTATTCTTTTTATACTTTTACTCACTTATTTTTATAGACCCATAAATCTCATAAGTAAATTTTAAAACAAATTTATCAAGTTAAGGGACAATGAGTCTACGACATCCCCTAGTACCCCTTCCCTCTGCTTCTTGTTAAATTAAAACTTCAATTATTATATACTTTTTCATAAGTTTAATGCATATAATATTTAATACTAAATAAACATATTACAAAGATGATAAGATTTCTTATTAATGTATTATAGTGATTTTGATTTACATAATTATCAATTAATTTTAACCCTATACATATATGAGACGGAAAAATCAGTCATTAATTTAGAAAAATAATCTAGCCAAACTCCTGTGTCACAACTCACAAATTTACATGCAATGGTCTGGATAAATTCAATATCATCTTTGCATGTGTATACAGGTTGATGATAGAATGTTTATAAGCATATGATAGTACTCTTTAATTTTAGAGAAATGTTATCTTGATTCAGCTTTTACCATTACCCAACAAACCGTAAGAAATTTCAATGTTTTCATAACCAAAGCCGTTGAAATCTTTGTCACTGGAGAAGTGAGTGTATTTTCGCGATCTTCTCAGGATGATATGACCGAAATAGTCGGCAGACATGCATGCATGCACCTACCCAATGTTTGATTCCTAATTAATGAATATATGGTCTTTTCAAAAGTTGATCTCAGTACACAAATATGAAAGCATACATATCTGACTTCCCTTAAACCATGTAAAGAATAACATAAACAACATCAGAACTGTTATAATAATATAAATTTTAAGAGCCCATAGTTTTCACTTCAAAGGGCACAGCCTAGAAGCTATTTCTCTGATCTCCTGGCCCCTCCCAAACAGAAATTATCTCCTAATTAATCGAGTGGCTGGAAATGTTGATTTGTAATCGATCTTAGATAAAGACGGAGTATAGCTCCACTTCACCTGCTTTCTAAAAGTCTAGATGGGGCTTGGAAAAGATTTGGTTTCTTGTCATATCCATAATTAAATCATTCATGTAATTAATATATATGGCAAATCGAGAATCACATGTGATTAGTTTCTGTCAAGGAATAAAAAATCAACCAAACTACCTATTAAACGAGTGGTTAGCGTTTTATTCCCGGTTAAAATAAGGACACAACTTCAAATTCTAAGAAATACACTTGTTAAAAGGTAAAATAATAACAAATGCTTTATTTTTTAATTTATGAGAATAAGGTCTACCATAAATATACAATAAAAAAATAGAGGAGTATTATTTTAATATCTCAAAATTTTAAATATCTAGACACTCCTCTCAAAAAAATATGAGACCAGCATATTTATTTATTCTCATTTATTCTCCCTTCATAATTTTTTTTTTCTCTTTCTGTTTTAAGGTGTTGAATATGTCTGTGGATGTTAGGATGTAAAAATAATTAACTCTTTCTCATGAAAAAATTATTAAACGAAAATTAACAGACAAGGTCAGCCGTTCATACTTTGGTGAACCAAATCAGTGGACCCATATGTCATCCTCAACTTACAACGAGGCTGGAAAGTCTTGATGTGATTTTTATTGAGAGAATTGTTTTTCCACTCGAAATAATTGGTTAAGAATTGATACTATATCCTATGTAGTTTTCTTTTTTTGTTACAATATCCTATGTAGTTTATGTTGTTGTTATGTAATTACATCGTTTTTTTTTAACGTTTGAAATAATTTCTTACCTTTTTTTATATTTGGAATTGGGTATTGAATTGGAGCTTAAAATTAGAATTATAATTTCAAAATTTAATTAGATGGAATTAAAAAATAACTAAGATTGACTTTTTTTAATTCCTATCTTATATATATCCTATAAATTATCAATTTTAAAACTTATTAAATATCTCTCCTCATTAAAGTCTCTATTGTTATTTTTTATTTATTGCTATCTATCATGCCACAATTTTTTAATAAATACAAAAAATAAATTCTTAATTAATTCCAATTTTAGAAGAATTTGAATTGAAATTATATTTCTACGTTACAATTACGATCCTAACATACAAGCGGACACTTAAGAATTATAACATTTTTTTATATACTTTGAGCTTTTATAAAGGATTTCTAACATTCAATTATCAAAGAATAACAATATATAATGAACAAATAAGTAAATTATTAATCATTTTCTAATGATTCAAAATAGCAATACTTCATTTTTGTTATAAAATAAGGACAATTTAAAAATTGGATTAAAATGGGATTTAGTTTTGAGACACTGCTAATAGAAAATATTTTTACACAGCCACCTAATTATGCATAATATAAGTAAAATATTGTTAACTCTCATACTCATTACTTAAATAATCATATAAATAAAAAGGATTTAATTTAAAGATAGTGTAAATTTAGTTCATCAAAATCAAATTCTAATAGTGTGTTTGGATAATAGGGAATGAATGAAGGGAAAGAGCAATGGCAGGGAAGGGAACTCATTCTCTTATTTGAGAATTTAGTAATGGACATGAGGAGAAGGGGAATAGTTTCCCCTCTTTTCCCCTAAAAGCTTTTTTTTTTCCCCTCAAAATTGGGGAGAAATGACATTAAAAATTACTTTGATCATAAGAAGATTTGAACTTAAAATCTTATATATTTTATCCAAATTTCTTATCATTAGACCAATCTTAATGACTTGGAAACTAAAATATTATAAAGCTAATAACTATAATTATTTTATTTTGTTCCTTCATTATGTAATTTTCAACATGGTCAGTAAATTACCATTCCATTTTCTTACAAATCATCCAAACAAACAAAAAATGAGCTTTGTTGACTTCCTTTCCAACCACTTCCTATTAATTCTAATCCATTCCATTAATGAAAAACATTTAAATATATATGATATATAAACACGCCAGCGTGTGTGTGTGCATTGACATGCGTGCAAACATGAGGAAAACTGCTTTCTGAAAGATAAAAAACCAAGGGGGCGAAACCCTGACTTTTTAAACTAGAGAAAAACTAATTACATGTTTGATTTCAAAAAATAATTTTTTATTTCTATCTGTACTTTTAGATAGTTTTATTTTTCAATATCTTATAAAGAAAACCGTGAAAATAAAAACCACGTTTCTATTTGTATTCCATATTTTAAGATGATGACCCTTAAAAATATATTCATTATCAGCACAAAACTAAAATTTAATATATGTTGTGGTGGACGCTAACATGTAAACTTTGCTGTCTTTGATTTTCTTTGGCATTTTGTATCGTGTTCATACAACTAATGTCTTTTTCTTATCACCTTTAATCAACACGAGCTTTGAACTGAAGCATCAGTAATGCCCCTTAAGTCAAAAGGCTCTTTAATTTCTTGTCAATATAAATAAAGGAAGAGAAAAGAACAGTGGTAATCTTTAAGATTGATTGTTTTATGCGGTAAAAAAGTTGTGTCCAGGAAACATTTTCAGTAAACGACAACGTCGGTGAAATTTGTCTTCTCGGATGATCACATCTCCTTAGTGAAGGCTGGACCATCTCCAGCTTGTTCCATGCAATAATTAAGATGTCCACAAATAAAATCATTCAACTAGTCGATCATGCATTCAACTAGTGGTCTTTTCTCTTCGCTGATATTCCATCGTATAAATGTCATTGACGAAATTGTCACCCTATTTTTTTTTTTTTTCTATTGGCAGGTGTAAAATATACTTAAAGATTCCTAGTCAATTAGTCTTCGAATAATGAGTTGAGTCTTGAATTGTTGATCATTTATGTGTGTCATTTAACATTTATGAATCGAATTTTCTTGGTCAGGGAAAAATGGACCTAGTGAAATTGAATGTGTCTCAACGTTGCTTCATGTCATTGCCTCATTAGGGAGGTACAAGATGGCACAACCATTATCAAAACAAAAACAGTGACAGTGCCAAACCAACCCACCCAGGCACCCACCCCCACAAACATTAATATCGTTCACATCATCCAAAGCTAACGAGTAACTTTCCCATTGGATGAATTTCATTTCTGATTTGATTTCAACCACTACTATGTATATTTTGCCCACCAATCTCTAATTACCAATAACAGGTTGTTTTCTTTAGATATAAAAATATTTAGGGCCTTCTATTCGATAAATTATTTTGTTTTCTTCAAACTCTCCATGTCCAAGTGGGTAGATATTTAATTTTGGTGATTGCTCATTCTCCACCACAATTCAAGCACAAGAAGTGAGGCATTCGTATGAAAGAGATGTTAGATATAAAATTATTTATATATCTTTATTTATTTATTTATTTATATGGCTCTTTAATGCAACCCTGTAATGCTCATGCCCAAAAAAGGATGCATTTATGCCAGAGCTAGTATTAAATATAAAATCATTTAATTGACTCTATTTATAGGTCTAAGTTTTGGATAGATGATTTCATAGTACTTTGTAAAAATTACCTCAAAGATTTGGTTCCTATAATCAATGTATTCCTGCAATGCAGAACACGAATAGAAAATCCTCGAAGAAAACTGTTTTGCAGGGTGTACTGTTTTCTATAAATTGAGGGGACAAAGGAGAGAAAATAAGGCAGAAGCGAAAAACATGGCTCTTGTTTTCGGGAAAATGTCTCTTTCAAATTCATGTGGGGAAAGAAATCTTCTTTTATAATCTTATAGACATTTTTTTTCAAGTACACGGGAAAAATTATCTCATTCTTTTTAATTTTGTCAATATGGGAACCTATCAATTGTTCTTATTGTAAGAGTAAACCAGAGAAAAATGGTGCAGAAGGATCAAAATCAGGTGGTGGTAATCTATGTTGTTTTCAACAAGCATGATTTAATCTAGAAATTGATAGCATACAAGGTTGTTGCAGACTGGGGTCTGGTTTCCGTGAACTAGTTCATCAAAAATCTGTTCATATTATAAAGGGTCCCGCGGCCATGGCCCATGGTCACTCGTCTACCCAAGTAATTACCAAACGTCAAGAAAATCTTGATGGTTCGACAATAGTAAACTTACGGAAATTTCAACATTGATTTACTGACGACCAACAAAATTGAGATTTGCATCTGCATTTTCTTTAATTGATAGGACAATACACTCACATCATACTCAAATACAAGAGAGGCTAGAGAGATTGAAGACGAAACAGACCTAAATCAACTCATCACGTTTCAATTTGATTAGACAAAGTCGCTACTTTTAGGTCCTCTAAAATTTCAAATTGAACAAATTAATAAATATATATAAAAAAAATTAAATTAGTCCATACAAAATTGAATAATCGGAGGAGTTAATCTCTATATTAAATTAGACTAAAAGAACTAATTTATTTGACAATTCATTTTTACAGAAACTAATTTGAGAATTTAGTTTTGCATAGACCGATTTATCCAACTATTTAGTTTTACATGGACCAATTTGTGATTTATTTTACAGTAACCAATTTATTCGACTTGAAATTTTAAAGAGACTAAAATGAGAGTTTTGTCCTTTAATTATTAATAATTTTTTGGTCGTGAATTATTTGTCTTTTGGTGCTAATACCTTCTACGAAACATATTCGCTTAGAGTGTACAAGAGGAAATGTTTTTCAACCACCTACACCTCATGTTAATTCTTAATCTATCACTCATAAATTTTGTGTGATCTCTACTCAAAAATACAAATTTTAATTTTCAATCTTTAAATTTGATTGGCTGTTCATGGACACTTACTTTTTAGATGTTAAAATAAAACCACCCTTTATAATGAACATGTATGTATGTTCAATCCGTTTTTGAGAATGAGAGTAATTTGCTAGGGAGTCAACTAATTTCTTTCCTTCTCTGTAGGCATGGGAAAGTCTTATAAGCGGTTGGTTGGCCTCACTCAAAGCAGCACAAGGGGGTGAGATGTGAGGTTATCTCTTTTCAACGAAATGCATCCATATTTGACACTCTGGTTATCTCAATCCAATGCGCAAGAATTGAAAATATTATAAATTAAGGTCTTCAGTTTTAATAATGTTCATAGTTTCAGGGCCCATGAATCGTTTCGGAGTGTCCCTCCAGCTAGCAAATTTTGACCTGTGCAGATCCAACTTGCTCTCATGCTTCACGTGCTATTCTATTTTAATATTTTTAATACATCTTACATTCTTAGGATTACAACATACAACAACATACATTCCCACATTGCAAAAATATATAAAATTATTTAAATAATACTATTTAAGTACCACCAATCAGGTGAAAGAATTTCCATCGTTTCCGTTTGTTTTCAAGATAGGCATGATACTGAAATCATTGGCCTAAATCCTTTGCTTTTAATTAACTCCGTGATAGACGCTGAACAATCTATCCTTCGCGATATCATGGATAAACTAATTGCCGTGTGTTTTATCTTGGTTTCACGGTCATTGCATTGACAATTATACAAATTACTCAACTTGAAAAGATGAAAATTGAAAAAGATATATCAAACCCCTTAAATTTAGATGCCACCCAGCACATGTATTACTTTACTTTGCGTAGAAAACATTACTGCTAAGTTTTTGCAATGACATATAATATTTGTTATCACAAATGAAAGTAATGATAGTGTAATTATCCACTCACATGATCGCCAATGTTTACTTCTGCAACATCGTGCATGGTAGCAAGAACATTAACCCATAACCCATTGATGAGATATGGTAGACCATCCATTTGATTTTGAAAATTTTTTTTTTAACAAAGACCTTTTCTTCTTGGGCCCTGAGCGAAGATCTCGTAACAGGATCTTCAGGAAAGTACTTTCACAAGCCCAGTTGTTATTTGTGGTTCAGGGCATATGGATGTGGTGCATTGCCCCAAAAGCGCAAGATCTGGTCATTCCCTTCAACCTTATGAGCTTCAAGCCTAGAGCCTTTGTTGGTATCTCATGCAGACAATGGTTGAAGACTTCAGGTCCCTGCCGAAGCCCAAACCATTAGTACTAATCAAGAACCAACAGTTCAACACAAAAATCCCTCTTGGACCAAAAACGAAAACACAGATAAAGCCCTATATCGACCAAAGAAATCCATCGCCGTTAAAATTTTTTTTCTCTCTCTTAAAGATGCTTCTCAAATTTAACTTATCACCATCGACCATGTCATTCCTGATTACTCGCACCGTTGCGATATTCTATAATTTAATATATAATTTCAGCCTAAAGTTGTAAATAACGTTTTAGTTCGGCAACTTGAAAAGGCTTCAAAAGCTAGCTGCCTGAAGTATATCATGATGTTGACTTAAAGCTTGGAAAAGGATTTTACCCGAAGAAATAAAAAAAGCACAAGAAAATATCGCCAAGGTGGAAATAGGTATCACGTAAATGTTTACCTGTAAGCTAATTTGACACACAGCACCTACCATAGAAAGCCTAAAGAAATATAGACAAGCAACAACAGAAATGACAACTGAAAACACAAAGAACGGGGATCTCTAGACACCCAACAAATAAAACTAACTATAACCCAAGTTCATGGTAGGATCATAGTTGAGTATATCATTAGACAAATTCAGGGTGATATGCATATCAAGGGAAATCGGTCCTCCTTTAACCCTCCCCATCTTTCATTTGTAAGTTCAAGCCATCAATCGCCACCAACTTGCTTCTTCCAGGAGTCTTCCACAATCAGTTCATCAACCCCCCAATCTTCATAGCTGTAAAATTTTACCAAAAATTATGGCAATGAGTATGACATATAGGAAGAAGTCAGTCCTAACCTCCCCCAACCAAGAAAATAAAAGCCCCCAATATAAGATATGCATGAACTTTACCTTCCATCAGGCAAGTACCGACGGATGGTAAAGGGTATCTTTCGCTCTCGAAGCTCTTTCATAGCAATCTGATTTGTTAAGAGGTACATGATATCACATATTTAATCTAGGCAAAATTTCAAACTAATGAAAAGCTATAGCTATCACACAGCTGATAAAATAAATGAAAAATGAAGAAACCCCAGAGCAGCTCACAAGCATAATATGTGTTCAGAATGCTAATATAGGAATAAAAATCATCAGATGTACATATTCTATAAAAAAATATGTTTGAACTACAAAAAAAATTCAAAATAATAAGCAGGGCATGCAACTAATAGAGATAATATAGGAATCATGAAAAATGCTCAGCATGACAAATTCAAGACAAGTGAACATGCTTAAAAAAAAAATTGCCTTGACACAGAGGGAATGCAGAAAATGGTTCTTAAAAGCTTATATGACCTTTACTTTATTTATGGATCAAAATAAAATAAACAACTCTACACCAGAATAAGCATGCAGTGTCATACTGAATTACAAAGTACATTTTAGTTTATTCTTCGGAAAGGGGTAGAAGAAGGCAAGGCATGGTAGTGAAAGTAATCTTCAAGCTGAATACAAAAATAAGAGAAAATTATTAGACCTATTTTAAGGTAAGAGTTTAATTTTGATGTATTGACAGTGTAATGTAAATAAATTTCACACTATCATCCAATCACAAACTTCTATTTGTAAAACTTTAAGGCAGTAAATGGTTGAATCTAAAATATCTGCTAATGTGGCAACATATAATTGGATTTATATGTAAAACTTTTACATTGACTGTGCATCAAGATAAACCTATGCCAAAAGTTGATCTTCCATATAACAAACCATGCATTGGCCATGTAATTATCAATTGTACAGCAGATTACATATGGTATTTGATATTTTTGAGAAATGTGGCACTATGCATGTCAAAGTAATCTATTCAATTGACAAAAGGACAAATGCGTTCAATGTTAGGAAGTTTCTTAATGAGATCTTAGGGCATATCACCGCACTGGCATACATATGGAAATTTTACAGGTTCTATCCGTGGGACACCTTGAATCTCAGCCATATCTCAGTCTTACAAATGTGTAAGAAATAAATCTATTCTCCAAATAGTTACTAACTTACTGGCAGCCTTTACACAGGTCATTAGTTGGGCCCAACATACTGTTTGTTTTAATTATTAAAAAAAAAAAGGTTCCTACTTATAATTATTAAATCTGGTACCGGAATAGTTGGGATAATAATGTCGGTCTCATTGTGGTAGAGTTGCAGAGTACATGCAAGGCAATAAGACGGTTAGTTGGCATTTTAGTGGCTTAATAAAAATATTTAAAAAAAAAAAGAAAAGAGAGTTTTGACGTTGCAGAATCACCAACCCCTCCAGAAGATTGTTTCATCATGTGGCATTAAAACGCAAAAACTTGCATGTAGAGAATGCATTTGTCAGATTCATAATGCAGGTGTTGACATGGTAATAGTAGCAGTGGATTTTTTAGAGTTGTTATAATCAATGAAACTAAAATAAATTTTTAATGTTTTTCAAATTGGGTATAAGGTGGTATCCATAAACAAGGAGATAGAAAAAGATATAGTGTAATTAACGATGGGTCTTTGTGGAGAGTGATTAGTTTCCTCCAATTTTACATTGCCATGATAAATTTGTTAATCAATATTCAGCATGTATTGAAATGGAGCAACATTTGAAGAAAGCTAGTACTAGAGATCAAACAGAACAAAACAAAAGGGTCTATTACCTCAAGTGGGTCAGTCTCCCCCTCCAACTCCACCATGACAGGTGCATTCATACTGTTCAGCCAATACGCAACATGTTACACCATCACAAAGAACAAATAAGCAGAAAAACCTTAAACCTCACAAAATTCAGAACAAAATATAACCTGATTTGAAGAGCGCGGGTACCCAGAATCCTGGCACGCTCATACTTGGTCATGTACTTGGAAGTCTTTCGAGGCCGCTCCACCGGTTGTTCCTCTTCCTTTTCCTCAGTCTCAAGAGGGTCTCCAGTTAAGTCCTCATTCTTGTTTTCCACATCTTCCTCTGCCCCTTCCTGCCCCATCATTCAAACCACCAAATATAACTCCATTCAACTCAGTCAAATGCTATTAAGTTGCATAATATGAACTTGGACCAAAACAACAAGGACAAAAAAAATAAATAAAAATAATCCCAAACCTCAATCTCAGGCTCCGGTGGCTCGTCTTCATACCTGCATCATCAGCATTTCCTTTTTTTATTATGAGAAGTATTTCAATGGCAAAAACAAACAGAATGCAAAACACAGAGCTCTGAGCCTTGCAACTGCAGAAGCATAAAGTACAACAGCTAATTACTTGAATTCCCATTAACCTGCTAAATCCAGAACCTCAAAAAGAAATATGAGAATATATATATATTATAAAAAAATAAATCATATGATCAAGTCTAGGAAAAAAAAATTGGAATTCTTCCCATTCTGTCTTAATATGCCCAAACAGAAACCCCAAAAACAAAAGCAATAAATTTTGGGTTTATATTCAGCTGAACTAAGAAGACAATAAACAGGATTTCCAGTGAGGGTTTCAATTTTCTAAGAACAAAAACGAATTGGGGAAAGCCCTAATTTGTCGGTGTGCGCAGAAAGAGAGATTGTTTGAGTGTACCCCATATCCATGTCATCGTAGTCATCTTCGGCCATGTTGAGTTGAGTCGCTTGCAGAGAGAAGAGCAACGAAACCCTCAAAAGACACAATAAAGCGCACACAAATGAGAGCGAGAGTGGTGATTTTCCAAATAGTTCTAATATATATACTCCGCAGAATTATTAAATGACATACATGTCCCTGTTTCTCGCCGTGCAGGCGTGCGCTTTTGGTGAATTTGGGGCCTCGCCGGAGGGGCGGGTTTTTCGTCAATGCAGATTTGTGATGCTGTACATATGAAAAATAAAAAATAGAAAAACACCTGCAATTAATAAAAAGAAAATGACCAAACTGCTAATTTCGTTTCAAAAGGTCAATGTGATGATATCGGTTTGGTTCCTAAAATGTCGTTTTTTATATTATTTTAGTTTCTAATAAATATCTATGATATTAGTTTAGCATTTGAAATCTTTTTGACGTCATTTTAGTCTCCAAAAATACATGTAATATCTATTTGATTTTATTTTATATAAATTGATGATGAACTTATTTAAGGTTATATGCATCTTATCTTTCAAAAACTAAAATAATACCACATGTATATTTTTGGGATGAAATTTATGTAAAAAAATTTTTTAGGGATTTAACTGATGTCACTTATACTTTTCAGTGATTAAATCGATGTAAAAAACTTTTTAAATTAAACTCATGTCAAATCAAGTAGTTTTGCCTAGAATATTTAAAAGTATTGTTATGTATTTTTTTAATTAAATTTGTATAATTATTTAATATAATTTTATTCTTTTAATTTCTCAACGTAATTCTTCACTTGATAAGTAAGAAACTAATTTTATAAAATGCGGTCAAGCGCCTAAACACCTATAATGACATGAATATTTTTATTCTCGTAATTGGTCACCCATCTTACTCATTAAGTCATTATGTCCCCTTTAAATATAACTAATTCTCTATTTGGTCCCTCTTAATTTTGGTTTTGGTTTGGCCATTGGCCCATCATTTTCAAAAGATTTTATTTTAGTCTTTGTCGTGCTATATATTATGCGTGATCTGTTAATTAATGATGCGTTATACATAAATTCACTTCAACCTTGGGAGTAATAAGGAGTGGAATAACTAAAGTTTAGGGTCTATTGCGATGATCTACCTACATGACCTCACTAGAAGCCCAAATAATCAATTGCAATTTTAGAAAATAATTCATTTTTATTTTGTAAAAAGCTATTTCAAATGGATATAAGCAGTGGCGTAATTTGGCTAGGGCCACACACATACACATATATATCTCTGTATGTGTGTGATTTTAATTTTAAAATACTATTAGTATAAAATAATTTATACAAATATTTAGGTATATATTATCACATCAATAAAAGATTCAACTACCCATTTATTAAAAATTTTATAAATAGAAGCACATTGATTGACAGTTTACACTGTCAATAGATATATATATATATATATATATATGTGTGTGTGTGTGTGTGTATGAATATTGTGATCGTTAAAAAAATAATATGCTCTGTTATATGTGAGAAAAAAATTACTAATATGTATAATAAGTTCAAGACTTTTTTGTTCTTTGGTTTGTGAGAGAAAAATGCCTAATAAATTTTTTCTATATTATCATTAAAACATTTTATTTAGGTATTAATATTTTAAAATTTATTTGGTTATAATGTTTGTTGATAAATGATATATCTTTCCAATTGATGTGCATAAAATCCTCTTAATTCAAAATTTTCTTTACATGTATTAATTATCTATTGAACAATGTGTACATTACAACTCACATAATTGTAAGTGTAATTTTAAATTAGGAGAATTATTAGGTTAATGGTTAGAAAGATATACCATCATTCTAATTTTTTCCTCCTAATTTTTTGGGCATATTCCACCACTGGATATAAGTAATAGATTTTCACCATGAAATTAATCAATTTAAACATGCTCCCAAAACTGTCCTGTGTTGATAGCGTAGCTGGTTAGATATAGATATGGAGTAGCAGAGTTATGAAAAAAAAAACAAGCTAAACCTAATTTCTTTATAAAACATCCATATCCATCATAAATACTAATTAAGGAAAAGTATCAAGTTTTTAAGGTATGCTTGGTTTGAGTTTCGTTTTTTGTATGTATATTTTTTTAGTTTTGTGAAAAAATCAGTGAAAATATAAAATATAAAATCAAAATTGTGTTGTTTTCATTATATTTTTGTTATTTACTTTACAAAATACCAAAAGCAGAAAACACGTTAAACAAAAAGAAGAAACAAAAACTCAAACCTTTCCCTATTTCACATACACTACACCCAAATAAGTGTTAAGGGGAAGAAAAAAAAGTGATTTGCATAAACGTGTACTGATCACAACGCGGATGAAGTAATAGCATAATTTGAGATTTGGTTTGATATTACTGTAATTCTTAAAAAGTTATTGAGCTCTTTATATTTTTCAAAAATTACTGTTAAAAAATTATAGTAATATTATTTGATAAAATAATATAAAAGTTATTTTCAAAGCAAAAGTCATAATAATAATATTTGATAAATATATTCTAAACATTTAAAATGATAATAATGAACACAAATAATAAATAATATAATTTTTATATTTATTATCATTAATTAGAATAAGATCATATTAAGCCTTTAAATTTTAGAGAGCAAAATTAATTCACAGAAAAAACCGACTTATACTTTTTACCCAATCAACCATATCGTGTATTAAAAAAAAAAGAAAAAAGAAAAATGATAAAGAGAATTACATCCACCTCTCTTGCTATTTGAGGTAATTATAATTGACATCTCTCTATTTTATAAAATTATATTAACCTCTCATACAAATGTTAATTCAACAATTAAGTTATAATAAGACAACATGTAACATATATATATATATATATATCTGTGTGTGTGTACATGTGTGTGTGTGTGATTATTAATAATAAAAATTATAATTTTTTTACAATATTTGATATATAATAACTAAAATACCCCTTTTCATCATAAATTATAATTATAAATTTTATCTTCATAGGATAAAAATTGTATTTTATTCAATCAATACATGAAATATTGTCAAAATATTATACTTTTATCATAAATAATTATGTATGTGTTTCATGTAATCATAATTTATCACTTAAATTAATAAATTAATATATAAAGACAATTACTGTAATTTTAATAAATTTCAAAAAAGAGATTGATAATATTTTTATTAAATAAAAGGATGCTAAATATAATTAGGCTAAATCTCATTGGATTTGCAAAGGAATGATAATAATTAATAAGCATCGTCCCTCTCTCCCGGAGACCAAAGACCAAAGTGGTGTGTATATATTTTGTTTTTGGATTGGTAAGATATATTTTTGGTTGGTGGTGGAGTGCCGTATATAAACATTAAACATACAAGAACAAGCACCACCATCTCTCTCTCTCTCTCTCTCTATATTCCATTCAATTCCATATTGTAAACTCCAAGAATCCTCCCAAGAATAACTCCAAATTAGAGAATTGATTGCCAGCCAGCCAGAGCCAGCCATGGCGAGTGCTGCTGATTCTTCGCCCAATTCATCTTCTTCAACCTCACCACCATATCTATACTACCCAATCTCAAGGCCCAACAACAAGCCCATGAAAAGAACCCACCTCTACTCCATCCTCGCACTCCTCTGCATCACCTCCTACCTCATTGGTGCTTTCCAACAAGGCTTCCGCTTCACCACCACCACCACCTCCCCCATCCTCACCAACCCCACCACATGCACCCTCACAACCACCTCCACCACCACCCTCGACTTCAACTCCCACCACAACGCCACCACCACCCTCAACCACAAAACCACCACCTCCTTCCCCCGCTGCACCGCCAAGTTCAGCGAGTACACCCCATGCGAGGACCCCCAAAGGTCCCTCCGTTACAACATCGACAGGATGATATTCAGGGAGCGCCACTGCCCCGAAAACGAAGGCGAGAGGCTCCGCTGCCGTGTCCCGCCGCCGCACGGATACCAAAACCCGTTTCCTTGGCCGGCAAGCAGGGACGTGGCATGGTACGCGAATGTGCCTCACCGGGAGCTCACGGTGGAGAAGGCGGTTCAGAATTGGGTCCGGTTCGAGGGGGACCGGTTCAGGTTCCCCGGCGGCGGAACCATGTTCCCCAACGGCGCCGGCGCTTACATCGATGATATCGGAAAACTCGTCAACCTCAGACATGGTTCCATTAGGACTGCCCTTGATACTGGATGTGGGGTACGTAACGTAAAACCTTTCTCTCTCACTCTCTTTGATTAATTACTATTAATTTTCCTTTTATTTTTTATTCGTTTCTTTATTTTTAATTTTAATTTATGGAAATTAAAAACTTAATCGGAGAAGTATTTTGTCTTCATTTCCTTTTATTCGTTTTAAGCTTTTTTTCTTGCACATCATTTTTTTTCGGCCATGTCGATATATAGTGTAAAAAGAAGAGTGTTGTAAAAAGATTTTTGAGTTAAGTTTTTTTGGATGTAAAATTCTTATCTGGTCTTGTATATGGAGCTGCATTACTGAAGGCAAGCATTGTTTTACTTACATCACAGTTTCCGCCTGGATTGTTGTTAATATAACTTCCAAAATTTTTATTTCCCAAAAGAAAAATGAAATGATATAACTTCCAAAATTTTTGTAGGCGTTTGTTTTTGTCTGGGGTAGGCATTGGAAAACGCGTTGGATTACCCCTAGATTTATGGTCAAAATAGGAGTTATAGTAAGAAGTGTAACTGCCTACTTGCTTGTCTGCCTTTCCAGCGGTTCAATTTTACTAGATGGCCTACACAAATATTAGATGAAAAGGAAAATTAGTCTTTTTTTTTTTTTTGGTAAGGAAAGGAAAATTTGTTTAACTTGATGCGATGATATATCAAAATTAAAGCAGAGCACGCACAATGGCCCTTTCATTGTCCATCCATGGAGACAAATATTGCGTATTCGATTCTGCTTTTAGGAATATGTATGTGTATAACTGTAGTATGCATATCATTTATCGCAATCCGTGATTCACATTAATTCATCAGATCGGAAAGTTATTATATTAGCTGTTGTTTTAATTACTGTACTTAGAATTTTTGCTGATTTTCTAATGCTGATTTAACTTGTATTTTCGAGATTTATAAAATTATTTATTATATCTAAATCTCTTTAGAAATAAATTTCTTTTAACAGTTACTTAAGGCCATTCATGAACGCAACTTAAGTGGAAAATTAATAGATAAACAAAAATAAGAGGATTTTATCAAGCTAATTTGGATTATTTTCACTTATTTTGGGCCCGAACTTGGATAATTAAAAGACAAACAAAATTCGAAGATTTAGGACACAAAATTCGGATTCTCTTTTCCTTTTTCTTATAACAATGATTATAGTCGACTAATGAAGTTGTAGCCAATGGTGCTGCCTATTTTTTTTTTCTCTTTACATAAGTATTTTGACTTTTAAGTATATTTTGAAAGATACAATCTCATACTAAAAATAATTAAATTTGAATACAAATTCTTAATGCTGTAGTTGATTTGTGCATTTTTTTCATAAATACGTAATTCATATCGTGATACTGTATAACGACGATTGAAATGGCTTTGGTGTAGAGTTTGTTTTCCTAATTACTTATATATGATTTCGAGCTGTGCACATTGAGTTGGTAAAGTAAAATATTTTAACATTATAGATAAAATTTGTATGGGTCACAATCTATTTATTCTGCGACCAAATATTTTTAGGTAAAAGTTTTGCTTTATTTTTGAATGAAGAATAGAAAAAGGTAGTGAAAAAAGTTAATGTGGTGTTTCGACAAATTGAATGAACCGGACTAGTTATCTGATTGCCAGAGCAAATGGATTCCAAACTTTATTTGAGTTAAAGCCGTTCCATTAGACAAATATGATTGTGCTCTTGAGATTAAAACATGCCTAATAATAAAAAACAATATGATTAATGTATAACAGCAAAGTTAGTATAACATTTTATGGAGTGTTTGAGTCCCCCTTTTTTAACGTTGATGTAGCAAGAAAATTCCTCGGAAATTGAGTTTTTACATATGAATTTGAGTTTAATTAATTAGGGTGCTAGCTATTTGTAATGAACCAATTTCATATATATATATATATAAAATTTTCTGAAAATTTGATTATATATGCAGGTTGCTAGTTGGGGAGCTTATCTTCTGTCCCGAGACATCATAACAATGTCAATTGCACCAAGGGATACCCACGAAGCACAAGTCCAGTTTGCTCTTGAGCGTGGAGTTCCTGCATTGATTGGAGTCCTTGCCTCCAAGAGGCTCCCTTTCCCTTCCAGAGCTTTTGACATGTCCCACTGCTCTCGCTGCCTCATCCCATGGGCTGAACATGGTATATATATATATTCTCACTCACCACATAATAACTTTATTAATTAGGCCACACACTTCAGATGCATGCATTTCTGGTACAAGAAATTCTTAGGGACACTATATTACATATTGGCATTTAGGCATTGTTTATTATATATTGTATAAGGTTTCATAATATAAATTTATGCTATACGATGCATGTTTATCACATGTTTTGTGTGACATATGCATGGCAAGACAATATTATAGATTTAATTTTGGCGTAATAAAAGATTTTTACACCTTATTCATCAATCATGTATATATTGCCATGCATATATTAACTCTTACAATAACTTCTCCGACCTATGGTCACATTACCTTGCTCACATGTTGAAACAGATGGGATTTTACTAAACGAAGTTGATCGGGTTCTACGCCCCGGAGGGTATTGGATTCTATCTGGGCCACCGATCAACTGGAAGAAGCACTGGATGGGGTGGCAGAGAACAAAGAAGGACTTGAATGAAGAGCAGATCAAGATTGAGAAGGTAGCTAAAAGCCTTTGCTGGAACAAGCTAGTGGAGAAGGATGACATTGCTATTTGGCAGAAACCGAAAAACCATTTAGATTGCAAGGCCAATCGCAAGCCATCCCATGACCGTCCATTCTGCAAGGCTCAGGATAATCCTGATAAGGCCTGGTTTGTGCTTCATTTCTCTAACCTCCTTGTGTTTTGCTAGTTATTAAGGGTGTGTTTGGTTTCGAAAAATAGTTTTTAGGATCTTGTGAAGAAAATGCTAAAAATTCAAAATAAAAACTAAAAGCTGAATTTTATAATTTTCATAATTCTCAGTCTTTCCTTTACAAAATTCAGTAAACAAAAAGTGAAAAAACATTTCTGGAAAAAATGCACTCTAAAGCGTCTACTAGCATGTGTTTTATCATGTTTATTTTCGTCACTTTCAGGTATACTGATATGCAAACATGTTTGAGCCCTGTGCCTGATGTGTCTAACAAAGAAGACACCGCTGGTGGGATGTTGGAGAATTGGCCTCAGAGGCTAAAATCCATCCCACCAAGGGTTTACAAGGGGACCATAGAAGGGGTTACTCCTGACACATTCTCAAAAGATTATGAGCTGTGGAAGAAAAGGGTGTCACATTATAAGAGAGTTAACAAGCAACTAGGAACAGGGAGGTACCGCAACCTTCTGGACATGAATGCCTACTTGGGTGGATTTGCCGCTGCACTGATTAAGGATCCTGTTTGGGTCATGAATGTGGTTCCCGTTCAGGCTAAGGTCAACACACTTGGAGCAATCTATGAAAGGGGTTTGATTGGAACATATCATGACTGGTTAGCACAATAATGCTCCCATGTCCTATACATGCTTGATGAAGTTCCCTCTTTTCCTCTTTTCTTTTGTGTCCCCGTGTTTTTTCAGGCGCTTGAATCGATTATTTCTTCTGCAGGTGTGAAGCAATGTCTACTTATCCTAGAACTTATGATCTGATTCATGCAGATTCAGTGCTCAGCCTTTACAGTGGCAGGTATTTATATAATATATCGGTTTTCAGGTTATATTTTACAAGTAAATTGCTTTGGGTAAGAATGGCAACACACATTCAAGTTTTAGATTTACGTTTAACTATTGAATCAAAGCCAAAAGGTGCATATATATTGCATGATTTGCAAATATAACTGATTTTTATATGCTATGATGAGACCTAGTAGTTGGAATTTTATGTAAAACTCGCTTGTTATAATTGATACATTCAAAACTTGTAGGATTTCACCATCTTGCTTCTGTGTTGTAGATGTGAGTTAGAAGACATTCTGCTAGAAATGGATAGGATTCTAAGACCAGAAGGAAGTGTCATCTTCCGAGATGATGTTGATGTATTGGTCAAAGTGAAGAGCATAGTGAACGGATTGGAGTGGGATAGTCAGATTGTAGACCATGAAGATGGGCCTCTTGTAAAAGAGAAACTTCTATTTGCTGTGAAGAAGTATTGGACAGCTCCTGCACAAGAATAATTATAAACGCTTTTGGAGTAGTGTGCTTTAGGGTGCGTTTGGTTTCAGTTTTTCAGTTTTCAATTTTTGTGAAGGAAAAATTAAAAAAACTGAAAACTGAAAACAGGCAAAGCAAACGCATCCTTAGGCTCCTCCTCTTTTTCTTATTCTTTTTTTTTTTTCTATTCTTTTGTCTATTTTTATTTTTATTTTTCTTTTTCTTTTCTTTTTGGGGAGGGAGGGGGTTGAGGTATGCTAGCAATTTTGTTGTACAATGCAAATTGACTTCAATTGTGTAGATTGCAGTACGCAGAGTACAGGGCTAAGCATTGCCGTGTTTTACAACTTAATCAACTGCGTGAT
The DNA here is from genome assembly GCA_031216105.1 of Dalbergia cultrata. NCBI lineage: Eukaryota > Viridiplantae > Streptophyta > Magnoliopsida > Fabales > Fabaceae > Dalbergia > Dalbergia cultrata. The sequence goes on from CM062346.1 coordinate 8,272,476, forward strand.
AATTGATAAATATGCATATTGCTCTAGAAAGTGAATAGATAGGAACTTTATGCAACTTGCAGAAGCAATATTTTCCAGATATCTCAACAAGAAATTTAAGTTTATTAGTATAAAAATGATTTTAATTTTTAAGTAGCTTTCTTAAAACATGATTACCTTTTCTAATTTAATTTATTCAATATTTACATATTTGGTAATGCTTGCTATACTCATCACATGGACGCACTCTTTTCCACACATACTTGAGATGTGACGAAAATGATAAAATAAAAATTTTAAAATAGAAAAATACTTCAATGTTGAATATATAAATATGTTGGAAATTGTGTTTGTATCTATACGTGCAAATATCACTACTTCCACATATTTTCACTCAATATCCTTGTCAAAATCAAGTGGGGACGTTTATGAGTTGGAGAGCGTCATTTGCACACGTGACTCATCAACTAGTATGTGCTAGGATACAGGAAAACGATGGACAAGAATGTGTAAAATAGATTTCTCTTATGAGTTCAGCTCAATTTGAGACTCAAATAAAATAAAATGAAATTTTATTATTTTGGTCTGATTTTGTTATGATGTTTCATTCATATACGACAAATTCAAGAGGAATGCTAAACATAAGATGTGGTTCATATAATAAATCGAGGAAATAATGACTAAATCAAATTTATGTATGAAAGACGTTAGCAGTTAGATTATTTTGATGAACCCATGTCAGCACGTCACACACCATGCGATTCAACACCAATGTTGTGAAGCTGAACTGAAACCCCTTGGTAGGTCACTCATGAAAAAGGACCATGTTTTTTTCTTTCTTATTCCGAAGTTCGCTATAAATTGAGGAACATACATACTATCATCATATTCTATATATGTGTCCAAGTGAAAAAGCAAGATACATATAAGCTACAGACTTTGAACTAGCTACCTAGCAAACAAGGTATATATAAATCATATCATATGATGGCGAGTGTCAAGTGTGTTTTGGTGGTCCTGTTGGTGGTGGGAGTAGGGAGTATGAGCGAGATGGGTGTGGTGGCACAGAACGCTTGCTCAAACCAGCTGAGCAGCCTGAACGTTTGTGCACCGTTTGTGGTGCCAGGTGCACCAAACACAAACCCAAGCACAGAGTGCTGCGGTGCGCTTCAACAAGTGAGCCATGACTGCCTCTGCAACACCATCAGGGTCGCTTCTCAGCTTCCTTCTCTCTGTCAAATCCCGAGCTTCGCTTGCGGTAATTAATTGCACACTTTTAATTAACCATAATCTCTCTAATGCCTATTTGTTACTATAAATATTTTGTGTCTTTTTTTTTTTTCGTCCTTATTTAATATGGTTATGATTAATTTACGTACAGGTGCAAACTAGAGCACGATGAAGCAGAATATGTAGCAGATGTTACAAGACGAATAAAATGTTGAAGCCCCCCGGCCTTCTCCGGTTCTTCTGGTTTAGGGACTATGTTTTGAATATCTTTTATAAAAGATATGGTGGCAATGTATCACAAGAAAATGTAGTCAGCAGTATATCTAATAAACTTTGGGGATTTTTCCTATTAGTTTGACACTTTCTGATTCTTGTCCAACTTTTTTTGTAAATTTGATTCAAAAATAATGTCCATGAAAAGAACTTAATATGACTTCTAGAAAAAAGTTACCTTTGAGGAGCAAAACAAAAATAAGCCATTTTCTTTTTCATCTCGGACACCATAAAGAAGTGAAAGAGAACTCTACCCCAAAAAAAAAAATAATAATGATTAAAGAGAAGAAAAAAGAATCCATCAGTGTGGAATTTAAATATGATAATAACAAATTTTTTATAAAATAAATTTATTAGTATCAATTGAGAAGTTTTAGCAATTCAGACATATTATTCCTCTAAATGCAATCTAATTAAACCTTTTTGTTTTTGGTCTTGAGCTAATGAAACATCTAAACTGTCAAATAAAGTGCTCAATATATATATTTTTTGGTGTGCAGTTCTAATTTTTTTAAGTAAAAACTTTGAACTCCTTTTTAAGGCGGGCCACTCCCATATGTCTAATGCCATTATACTATCCCTCAAATGCCCCTAAGCCTTGTTAATAGTTTGATTTTTTTATTTATTTTATTCTCCCAATTAAATTAAGAAGCCTTACATACAAAAAAAAAATTATGCAACTTAACAAAAATTGGTACTGTGGGCCCCCCCTGTGCTGTAGTGAGGTAACTTACAAATATAGTAGTGTAATGAAACAAAATTAAATAAAATGCAAATTTAATAACATTTTTCTCAAGTCATATTAGTGCAAAAGAAAAAGCTTAAAATAAATCTTGCAATATTGCAGATCCAAAAAAAAAAAATCATCAAAAGTCTTCAAGTGATATATACCTGCAATACCAAAAAATATATATAAAAAAATAGGATAGTGAGAAACTTGATTAAATTAATTAGAAGACAAAGTAGATGATGTCATATATATTTACCTTTAATAAACTAGTTTTCAAAACATTGACATGAAAAAACATATAAGCCCACCATTGCTAATCAATCACAGCTGCAAATAGTTAAATAGAAAATTATAGTGACAATTATTAAATCTCATCAAAATAAATTAAAGTACCAAATAAAATAAATAAAACACACATGTCACAAAGATGATGAATAATGCTTTTTTTAAAAGCAATTTTTATAAACAACATTAACACTTAATTTCATTAATGACTATAACTAAGAGTATTTTGATTAAGACTTCTTAAGAACATTTTTATCTCATGCTTGAAAAGAAAACTTACTTGCTTGGTAATTCTATTGTGCAAATTTTTCTTTGAGAATGTCATCATCATGCTTATCCGTCTCATATGAGAATGAGGTAGAAACCCTTCTGTCATCCTCTCCCAAACCGTCAAATCCATCCGTAAAGGATGATCTTGAGGAGCAATTTCCACTGTTTGAAAAGCAAACAAATTGGCATGACAACTTTCAAAATAGCATGAGGAACAACTTTCAAAATAGCATGAGGAACAAATTAGCATGACAGCTTTCTAAATAGCAAGAGGAACAAATTAGCAACAATAACTATCTATATAACATGAAGTTTTAATAGGGAAAAAAGTGGTTTACCTTAAAACAACAGATGCATTCAAGAATGAACTTGGCAATGTGTTGATACCACTTTGCTTCAAGGAAGAGCTAGTTGTAGCATACATAGTTCTCCTTGGGCAAGTACGACAATTATGACCACCATCTCTACATATGCTACACTTATTTGTATTTTCTTCTCTTTCAAATGCTGAAGGATCACGCTTAGTGGAATTAGTACCTTTTCTTTTCCTTGAACATGATGAAAAACCTTTGTGTGGTTGAACTTGAGGCTCAAGAATCAAAGGATCAGAAGCAAAAACAAACTGAGTAAGTTGTTTTTCTAAATTTTTCTTTTGAGTTAAAGGCAATAGTTTATACTTTGAGTCTAATCCTTCAAGAAGTTTGCCCTATAGTTGTTCTTGATCTTCTAACCTCTTATCCAATCCAGAAAATGATCTTTTGTCAATTCTCCATTGTAAATGTACATCATCAAGTTCCAAAGCTTCTACTTTCTTCTCCCTTATTTGATGTGCACAAGGAAGACCCATTGTCTTTGAGAAGTGGCCTTTATAGACAATTGAGAGAGACTCAGAAAATGACAAATCATGTTGTCTTAAAAGCTCGTCCAATGCAAATTCAGATACATAAGTGACTAGATTTTTAAAATAAGGGATACGAAGCTTGTGAGGCACACGAATCCTTTCACTAGAGATTCGAGCTTTGATCTCTTGAAATTGATTTGCAATGGCATGGTATATCTTATCTTTTATTGTACGAAGATCACCTGTGGAAACTTAAAGATATCTGTTTAACGTGGCATGCACACCCTCAGCTCTTGAAGTAACACGATTCCCAAAATGAGTGTATTTGTCTATCCACGCACTTACAAACTTTTCTTTGTGAGGAAACCAAGTGTTCATAACATAGTTGAGAACCTGAGGATACCTTGCAAATTGGCAGGAAAACTTGTTCCAACCTTCATAAAATGAAGTTTCATTTGGAGAATCCACCAAATCTGTCCAAGTGGAAGGAAACATATTCCAGTCATTTGCCTTCTCAAAATGACGCTTGCAATTTGCAAGAATACTCTTCTCGATATGCCAAACACATAGAAGATTAGCAGCACTTGGAAAAACAACTTTTATTGTATTCATTAGGGATAACTTTCGATCAGAAACAATAACAGATGGACAAATATCGCCTCCCAACATTTTTTTAAACATTGTTAATGCCCAAACATAATCACTTTCCTCTTCACGATGTAAGAAGACAAAACAGGAGTAGAATGATATATGTGTTAAAACTCGATACTCCTATAATGTCCAACAATGGCATCTTATACCTGTTGGTCTTGTAGGTGTAGTCCATTACAAATATAGTTGGATAGCTTCTTGACAATGTAATTGAGATTGGATGTGCAAAAAATAAGTGAGTCAAATGATGATCTTGGTCATATTCAGCATTGTACCAGAAACCACCTTCCCCAAGCTCTTCTAGCAAAGCTTGGATTGCAGTTCGACCAGCCAAGCTCTCCTTTATGATTTTGGCGCTTGTATTATACAAAGTTCTGGCTATTGATCGAAGTTTTGAGCCCTTCAAGCGAAGTGAAGTAAGTATTTGGCATGGAGGAATGCCAGCCATTGTCATTTCTTTAATTTGCTCAACTTCTTCCTCTGAAAAACGACGAGCATAAGGATGTCCTGAAATGTCATCTGATTTTTCATGATTATGTGATAAATCTTTTATCTCAACTCTCCAAGTATTATCCTTATTTTTCCTTCCATAGATCTGAAATGGACAATTTGTGAGACGAGATGCTGTCTTCCTCTTCCTTTCTTCTAAAGGAACATTATTCCTATTCCTGTAAGTTCCTCCCCTATCGCATCCAATGATGACATAACAGTCTTTTTTGGATCTTTTTACTGTTGTTACACATCCTTGTGAAAGACCAATCCTACGGATGCTCTGTATAAGCTCTTCTCAATTATTATAAGTTTTTTCTTGAAGTTGAAGATAATCTTTTTCTACATGATTTTCTGGACAATGAGTACCTAAATAGAACAATCTATATCTTGGACTTTTTTTTCAAATAAGAAACATCACTCAAACAGCCTTATAGCAATTGATAATAGAAACAATAAGAACAAAAGAAAATCTAACAACTTTATAGCAATTGATAACAAAAATAATGCAATTAGATAAAACAAACTGATCATCTTAATCAAACAGCTTCATAGCAATTGATAATAGAAACAATAAGAACAAAAGAAAATCTAACAACTTTATAGCAATTGATAACAAAAACAATGCAATTAGATAAAACAAACTGATAATCTTAATCACTTAATAACATAATCAGATAAAACAAAATAATCATCTTAATCAGCTAATAACAGAATTAGATAGACTAAAATTCATGTTTATCACCTGAAATAATCATTTGGAAGTATGAACTCATCTCAGCTTCAAAACTATCTCCACAACCGGGATTCAAACTGCTTTCTTCTTTAGTGTGATTTTCAATTCTTCAAAAATACACCCAAAAAAAAAAAACAAAATGCATCTCATTCAGACACAAATGCATGATTCCCAAATAATAAGAAACATAATAAAAAATTTTCACCCATAAAAAAAGGGGAAAAGATTAGTCTTGAAACATCCCAAAAAAAGAGTTTTATCATAGCTACTTACGGGCTAGGTGGGCAAGGTTGATGAGGAGGTTATGCGCAAGGTTGTCGACAATGACGGAGGTCGTAGTGTTGTCGTGCATGATGCAGGTACTGGACTCGACGTTGTTAACGAAGACGGAGGCTACAGTGTTGTCGATGATAGAGGTCCTGAGCGTAATGTGCCTCACTGGTGGTGGGAGTTGCTGGGTTAATGAGGATGGGTGGCGGTGATGGTGAGTGGCTCTAGCTTTGAAGGTGGTTTTACTCCTCCTGACCTCCAAAGATGAAAGGAAGAAATGAGAGTGAAGTTCCCGCGTACAGCACTGCCTCTTGGAATTCCGGGCTCAGAAAATAAAACAAGATAAAAAAAAAAAGACTATTAACTAACAGAGCTCAAGGACAATTTAGAAAATGTCTAAATACAACTCATTATTAGGGAGTGACATTAGACATATGGGAGTTGCAATAGCCACTCCCTTTTAAGGCCAATAAAAAAGCTTGGCCCAGTATTAAACAAGAAGTCTATGTTAACAAGAAAAGAAAAAAACATTGAAAAACAGTCCGAGCATACTTCGTAAGGTTATCCTAGCACTTACTATTTTATCATATATATAATTTTAAAATTGGATTTTTGTAAAAAAAATAATGATTAACATGTCAATCAACTAATCCATTTGATTTTCCACCTATAAAATAGTATTAATTGTGTTAGATTTTATAAGAATAGGATTCATATTTTTTAATAAAAATCATAAAATAAATATTTACTTTAATATGAATCTGATTTTTAAATGAATAAAATTATTTTTTATACGAATAGAATTTAAATATTATTTTATGAAAAGAAATTAATTGTGTCAATTTTTATAGCAATGTGATTCAAAATTGTTAATAAAAATTCACATACTAAATATTTGATTTAATGAATCAGATTTTTTTTTATAGAAATAGGATTCAAATATTATTGTATGAGAAGACATTCATTAAGTTAATTTTTATAACAATAGAACACAGATTTTTTAATAAGAAAATTGCATATTAAATATTTAATTTAATAAAAATTTGATTTTCAAATGAGCCAGTTTTTTTTATAGAAATAGAATTCAAATAATATTTTATGAGATATTTAATTTAATAGGAATTTAATTTTTGAATGAATCAATTTTTTTATAGAAATAGGATTTAAATATTATTTTATTATAATACATTAATTGCATCCTATAGGTAATAAACTAGTTAGTTAATTAATATTATAAAAAAAAATTATTAAACAAAATGAGAAACAACACTGGTGCAACTCGGCGTTTTAATCGGACTGTGAAGCTTGGAGAGTTAGAGGAAGAGTAGGAAATTGCTTCAGCTGTCGTCTTCTTCTTCCTCCATCCTTTGTGTTAGGGTTTTCAGAGTTTCTGTTTCTCTTCGTTCACGCGCCCTAGGACCTCCGAATAATGCGTTTTACGCACGTGTATTTGAACGCTAAACGGCAGCGCACTTCCTCCGTTGTTTCGTTTCGCTCGTAACTCGCGAAATCCGTAAATTATGGACACTGTCGTGCGTCGACTGCACGACATTTTGTTCCTTCCCATTCATCACGTGCTTGAGCTCTGAGCTCAAACCCTAATTTTTGTGTTCAACAACGTCTCTGTTATCAGGTACCTAGTTTTCTATTTTGTTACTAGTGCCAACTTTGTTTCACTTTTGTATTTGCGTGCTTCGAATTCACCGTTGCATAATTTGAACTGAACGTGACTGATAATCATTATTTAGTAAAACCAGTAGTATTTGCACTTTATTTTTCCTTTTTTTTTTTAATTACTTCTGGTATATTAAGGCCTTATTTCAATCTAAAGTTAATCTGGTAGTTAAGGAATATTATTGTGGGCTCAAAAATTGCAAAGTGTAGCTGTTTGGATTTGAAAGATCATTGTGGATTTCGTATGAGTTAAGTTGGCGCTTGTTGGGTTTGTTTTATGACCCTTATTTTTTTATGGTATATTTAATTTGATTATTTCCCCTAATTTGGTGAAGGTTGGTAATGGATGGGGATCATAATAAGATGGGTACTGTGCATGAGGAGAATGCTTATGTCAGACTTGGGACAGTAATGTGGATAAGAACTGTTGCAGCGCAAACATTGTTCATCCTGGCGGCCCTGGACCCGGCCTTTCTTCCGAAGATGTACTAAATGCCAATCCAGTGTTGGGAGTCGGCACAGAATTTGAGTCTGATGAACATGCATACAGATTCTATAACAAGTATGCCATTTTGTCGGGTTTCAATGTTAGAAAAGACTGGATAAATAGGAGCAAGGTGCATGGTCGGTTGATGTCTAGGAAATGTACTTGCTCCAAAGAGGGATATCGTAGGAAAGACAAGTGAGATGTTAATGTGAAGAAACATTGGAAGGAAACGAGAACTGGTTGCTTGGCACATATGATCATCACTCATCAGCCAGATGGTAAATACCTGGTCACCCATTTTGAGGCACAACATAATCATGACAATATAAACCCTGCTAACGCTAACCTGTTAAACCTGCAACATGAATTGAGTGTTGCTAAAGATGTGGAGCCTGACTCTAGTAATACTTTGGGACCAAATTCGAAATTAGCGTTAGACATGATGAATGAAAAAATAGGTGCCCGTGAATCCCTTGATCACCTTTATGTGAATTATGACAGCTACCTCCATTCTGAAAGGGAAAGAGATATGAATGAAGGAGAAGCAGGGCAATTACTAGGTTATTTCCAAAGGCAACACTTTGAGAATCCAACATTTTTTTTATGCTATGATGACAACATAAGCAATCGATTTTGGGCTGATGACAATATGGTGGTGGACTTTGACCATTTTGGTGATGTCATTTGTTTGAACACAACTTGCAGAACAAACAGAGATTTGCGGCCATTTGTGCAGTATTTAGGTGTTAATCATCACAAACAAGTCTTAATCTTTGGTGCTGTGTTTTTCTACGACAATAACATTGAATCATTTAATTGGCTATTTCGAACTATCATCAATGCAATATCTGGGTAAAAGCCAAAGGCCATTCTCACAGAACTGGACGCTGTAATCATAGAAGCAGTCAATACAGTTTTGTACATGTGTATGGCAGATGTACGAGAACACTTTGAAACACATCAGTCATGTGGTTAGGGAGTCTGAATCTTTTGCAAATGATCTTCGGAGCAGTATTTATGACCCCAAGGATGTGGAAGAATTTACTCATGCTTGGGAGGCTGTGCTGGAGAAGTATAATCTCCAGCAAATTGAATGGTTGCGATGGATGTATAGAGAAAGATAGAAATGGGCTGTTATCTTTGGTCAGAAGACATTTTTTGTAGACATCAAAGGCTTTCATCTAGGTGAGATTCTATCTCATAAGTTTAGAAGTTATCTAAATTCTGGCATTGATGTGCTTCAATTTTTTAAGCATTTTGAAAGGGTAATAGATGAGCAACGTTATAAAGAAATAGAAGCTAGTGATGAAATGAGCAGATGTTTGCCTAGGCTAATGGGTAATGTGGTTTTGTTAAAGAATGCAAGTGATGTTTATACTCCAAGAGCATTTGAAGTATTTCAGTGAGGATATGAGGAGTCTTTAAATGTTCTTGCTAACCAACAAATAGAAATGGACCATTGTTTGAGTATGTAGTAAATACATTTGGGCATACTAGACAATACAGGGTAACATTTGATTTGATAGATGATAAAGTCATCTGCAGTTGCATGGAGCTTGAGTATGTTGGATTTCTGTAGCCATACACTAAAAGTTCTTGACCATAGGAACATCAGAGTGGTTCCATCTCGGCATATCTTGAACAGATGGGAAAAATATGCAAGATTGGGACATATCAGGGAGATTAGGCAATGTAAAATGCAAGATAACCCTAAGATGGCTGTAGCCAGCTGTTACAAAGATTTATGCCGCAGGCTGCTCAAGTTATCAGCAAGAGCTTCAGAATCTGTGGAGGATTATCAATTTGTCACAAGGCAACTTGATGAAGTGATGGAAGGGGTGGAGAAAATCTTGTCATTGAAAGTTGAGGAAGCTCAAGTTATCACCTCAAGTAGTATTGATGCAAATGCTTCAGAAAGTGAAGCTGCAGAAATCTTTCTGAATGGACATGCAACCGAGGATCTGCATGGAGTTTAACAGAATAAATATTGAAAAAGACAGGAGAGCTAATCCAGATAAGAGCCATATAATAACTATGGATTCTAATGGAACTGATTCTAGTATGATTTTGAAAGTAGAAGTATCTCCAGATCCTATTGTACGCATTTCAAGCCCTCATCTACTTATGTTTCATGTCAATCTGCAATACCAATTCCATTTTGCAGGTAACCTTTTATTAGTGATGAAACATAGTAGTTTATATTGTCGTGGTTATATTATTGGTTTATAGAAACCAACAAATATACCTCTCATAACTTTCTAGAGAATATGACATCTATTGATTCTCTCATTTGTGAGTCAGGTTTTGTACAGCTATGATGCCAATCAAGTGGCTCAGTGCATGTATGAACGGCCAAATCTTGGGCTGGACTATCAATCTAATACTAACATGATCCAACCACCAAACGACTTTTCTAACCAACAGGACTCTCCTGGCCAATCCCAACTGTTACAGGTGTTTGTTTTTCCTGTCATTAAGTGTTTTTGTTATAGGTGTGATATGCTTCTGTGTATAACTTGTTAAGAAACTCTAACTCGGGAGCCTGTTATCCAATGCACTGACCATGAGTCCATGCTAAGCAGTAATCAGATGCCACACAGGTAAACAAATAATGTTCATAAATATAACTCTTTGGATTTTTATTTCACCAGGTCTATGGTGGGTTGTTGAGGGATTTATGTTGCCAAACTAATTAATCTGCTCTATATATAGTGGTTGTAGGGGATGATGGATCTTGACATCCTAAATCCACATTCATTTTCGTTCTTGCTGTATGACCTTAGATGCAGAAATTCTGACTCTGCATAAAGTATAAGGGAAGAACATGATTAGCTAATTTTTGCTGTACAGGAAGGATTGGATGATAGCTCATATGAACATTATATAGTTTTCCTAGGAGGGATACAAAACTTTGGAATGAAAACTAACATAAATCCACTGATACATTCTTTTGTATCCTCACGTTTCTTGAATTACGCTTGTTCAATTCTGCTCTTTTTTTACAAAGCATGCAATTAAAAGTTAAATCTTTACCGATCTGAACTAGAAAATCTTTTGGAACCCCTAATGCTGATTTCTTTTGATTGTCAAAACTTATTTGATAAATTGCGTCAGACAAGATTCTAAAAATACGTCTCCGTGTCTGAGAAAATATTCTTTGACTTGTGCCCTTGTCCAACTGTTGGTCCCTCCGCTCGTGTTGTGTCTAGTGTACCATCGATATGTCTGCTAAAATGCTGAGGTAATATTCAGAGGAACCAGAAACAAAGAGAATCTAAATCCATGTTCGTTTGGCATCCAATTGATTTAGATGCTTTGTTGTATTTGATGAATGATGACCAACAACAATGATGTGGGTCGTTTTGTACAATAGGAAATTTACATCTGATGTATGGTTGGACCCAAATTGTAAGGCTAGAATTTTCTTGGAAACCTAGAACTCAAAACTTGTCCTGGTTGAGGAGAAGATAAGTACCGGTTTAAAAGCTGGCTGTGTTCTTACTGCCTCAACGTATAACTTTTTATGCAACATTTTGATACCCATCCATTTAAGATGGTAAAATAAGATTTTAAACTATAAATGAAAGTGTCTTGGATGGATGAAATGATGTGGGGTGTCAAAATGTTGTATAAAAAGTTGTACACAAGATTTTTGTTTAAACTATTACATCACACAGCTGTAGAATCCTATGCAGTGGCTGGCTTTTTGTTACCTTTTTTGGGTCAGTGTGGCTGGCCATTTTTGGTGAAGAATGACTGCAATATACCTGTCTTGGGCTTCCTATAAATAGTGGATCAATTCTAACCAAAACCTATTGTGTTTCAGCATAAGTTCGCATTGTCTTCACTGTAGCCACGAGAGACATGCATATATGATGGGTCTTTCCATCCATTACTCTCGACCGAAAAAGAAAAGGAGAAGGATGAAAATCCATTACTCTGGTGTTATACTATAACCTCACCGTTGTAAATTAGATCAATTAACTGGTTTGATGATTTTCTTTTTATTTTTTAAACAGAAGTGATGTGTTTGCTCTGGCTAGCAAACAAGTGCCGATATTTATTCAGTGTAGTGACTAGTGAACAACCATAGTCGTGTTTCTACATTATATTTAAATAACACGATAAAACGATTCAGAGAGTTATATAAGCATCAAGCGCCTCTGAATTATATTACATAAGCAGAAAAGGAATTCTAAATTGCTCCGTTTATATAAACATAATCGTTGCTGTAAAAAATAATTCTAATTCTGACACAAGTCTTTCCTTTTTCTATCTTTTAAAATTCAAACTCACGGATATATTCTTAATGAATAAGGCTACGTCGTACATAGAATAATTCATGAGACTACAAACCAATTCGAACATTATGCAAGCAAATTTCGTTTTATGCCTCAACCTCCTGTGATACGTTATCCGGTGGGTAAGTTACTTTTCTTCTCCCGGTTACAATTGAGTTGTGTAATTTGTCACATAATTCGTACCGTTATTTTGTACCATTTAATAATATTTTTAATTGATGTGACTCTTTAACTTGTCAAAAAATGATTTAGTTTTTCCTTTCTTTCATAAAAATCAGGATTATGAAATCAATTTTTGCTAATTTTTATATAATTAGCCTTTTTTAGGGTCAAAATATATTTAGCTTAAATGATAGTAATTACCATTCTTTCTCACTTTAGAGGAGTTAAATCCAATATAAAGAGTATTAGAAAAGTACACACTCCACGTCTAAAACCTTAGTCTATTTCGATAATCATAATATCATATAACTAAAGATTGCACAGCAATTTATCCAGATTTGCAATTCCACGTGTATACAACATGGATGCACAAGTGACAAAAATTTTTTTGTCAATTCACATAGGATCCTGATCAAATAAATACTTCCATCAGGTAAAAAGATCTTAGTATATTAGACCATTATACAGATTAAATTACTATATCTAAAATAAATAAAAAAATAAAAGCAGGGCACCATTATGCTTTTGTTGATAGGATAATACATAGTTAGAAGCTGTGTAATTTTCTTTTTATATATAAACATTGCATTAAAATGAATTTTTTCATATGTTGATATTAATGTGTGTGAAGAAAAATATTAAAACATGCAAACAACTCGGAGTGAGATATTCAAAACAGAAACACAGATCATTTCTGATTCCAGTGAAATGGTTAATGAAGAGACGACGTTTGAGGAGATTATTAGTAATAGTCATTTTTTCCCTCTAGTTAAAAGTGTTATTTTACTCATTTGCCCCCTTTATTTTCGAAATATGGAGCACGATTTCGTTATTTACCAAACACCACAGCATACTGCAAGAATGCATGAGCTTTCAGGGCTTCGGCATAACAATCCTCTAAACGCTAAAATGGATGAAAACGGTAATACGCAGGCAAACTTGACATATGCTAATTACGAGACTACATTAGTTAACTAAATTCCTTAAGTTTGTTGGATGTTTAACAATATGTGTAGAAAGGATTTTAGGATCAAAAGTAGCATGTATGTATATATATATATTGAAAGGATTAATCAATACTTCCCACATTAAATATACGTCATTCACCGAAAAAAAATCACAAATACTACAGCGATGTGTGGAAATAAAATAAAATGAATAGACAGTGGGAGGTGAGGAGAAGACTTTAGTAAAAGCGCGTGAACAAGTGCCATATCCAATTCCCCAAAACTCTCAAACTCTACAAAATCCGAGTGTTCCCCCAGTTCTTCATCTACTTCATTCCACTTCCATTTCGATTCAATTCCTCTTCTCTCTCTCTCCCTCTGTCTGTCCTTCGTCTCCTCAACTAAATTCAACCCACTCCCCTTCTTCTCTCTCACTCACTCTCAGTTCCCAAATCCAAAACTCCAACAAAATTCTCCTTTTTCACCAAAACACAATACCCACCCTACCCATGAATTGAGACATGGGCTTTCTCCGGCGACTCTTCGGCCCCAAAAAACCGGCTCCTACACCCGACGGGTCTGGTTCAAAACCTGGCAAAGACACCAAGAGACGATGGAGCTTTGGCAAACACACCAACAAGGGCAAGTCACTCACACACCCACCGCCTCCGCCACCCTCCTCCTCCGCCGTCGACCACCACTATGACCCCTCCTCCTCCTTGGACGCCAACAAGCATGCCATCGCCGTCGCCGCCGCCACCGCCGCCGTAGCCGAGGCTGCTCTCGCCGCTGCCCACGCCGCCGCAGAGGTAGTCAGGCTCACTAGCACTGCCGGCGGAGGAAGCAGCAGGCCCACCGGCGACGCTGCAGCGCATGTTGGCATGCGGCGTTTGCAGGTGGAAACCGCCGCCGTCAAGATACAATCGGCGTTTCGTGGTTACTTGGTAAGTGAAAATTCTGTAAAAATTCTTCAATCGTATTTTTTGGTGTTTTAACATTTTACGATGATGTCCCTTGAATCATGGTCACGCTTGTTTCCGAGGTTCGGTGATTTTGGTCCATTTGCTTGGTTTTCCCGATTCAGTTCATTTTTCCCCCCAAAAAAAAGAATTTAGATTCCTCTTACGTGGTCAGTTCATGTCAGCTTGTTTTCAAATTTGTTGACTCTCACGGTTGTCATTTTTTTCTTGCTCTCGTTGAAATGCAATTTTCTTTTTCCCACCGTTTTTCTGGGGAAACAAACACTAGTCAAATCTTGCGTATTTTTCAACAGTCATATTTTCTTGTTCTGAAAATTCTTATTTTATTTTTTTTTTAGCCACTGAAATGTGAAAACAACCTTTGCCGTGGACTTACTGCTGTTGGTCCCCTTCTTATCAATCTACACCACTCAGTCACTCACACCACAACTTGCTTCCTTCCAAAATATATGGGTTAATATTATTATTAAAAATCTAATAAAAAATTATTATTAAAAATAATTAAATGCCCTTTTCTCTTTTGTCTATAGCATGATTCTGGAAATGTGTATTTTGTCTTCCCCTCTAGAGTTTGTGTACTGCTGAATAGCGCTGACAATTTACTCTATCATTTCGACATCAGGCTCAAATTTGACATTCTTTTTCTATTATTATTTTAGTTTTTGGTGTGATAGGTTTTTTTTTTTAATTTCCTTAGCTTTGATTTTTACAGTAAAGTTTCATCTTTATAAATTGTTGTTACTTTTTCTTATCACGTGCTACTTTCTTTTGTCATTGATATTGTTTTGGGTCTCACTTGTCTTTGTTTGTGTTCTATTCTGCTTTCTCTCATGGACTTGGCTTTGACTTTTCAATTTCATTGCGGATGGTTGTAGATTTTAGAAAATGTATGTTGCACGTTAAGGAGAGTGTTATATAAGTTTACGATGTCTATTAGAGGCAAACAAACAAAAAAATTACTCGTGGGTAACATGATTCGACTTAAAAATTGTGTCCCTTTAGGAAAAATTGAGTGCGTTGAAATTCCAGGCCAAGAAAAAGAGGAAATTGAGCCTTGAGTGGCAGAGCTGGCACTATTTTTAAGGGGACCAACACTAATATATATATATATATATATATAATAATAATATGTTTAAATATTTAACTAAGCAAAATGATTATAAGAACTAAACTTAAATATTTAAATTACATTTTTTAAGTTAGAAAGAATCAATCAAAAAACAAAACAAGAGTAGATGATAAAATCAAACTAATTGGGATATTGAAATTATTTGATTAAAACTAATGATATATTTTCCTATAAATCTTTTTAATTAATATATAAAAATTTTAAAGGAGACTAAATGCATATAAATATACGAGAAAATTAATAATTTGAGGGGTGACCACCCCTCAAGTATACGACCCTACAGATTAGCCCCCACATATTTGGTGAGTTATGATAGTTACCTTTCCAGCAGGCAAAGTAGAATGGCCATTTGTACCCAAATACAAGATCAAAGATTAGTGGCCCTTTGCCAGCCCATCATCAACCATGCCTTGGGTCATAGGCCTAAGAAAGTGCTGGTTGGTAGGATTGCCATTACTGAATGTAATAGGAGACTGCCGAGCAAGTTGGTGACCACTGATTTCATTTTTTGGATGGGCATAGAGGGAGTGTTTATTTGGAGTGAAGGTCTATTACTTTATTTTAATCGTTAAAATTATACACATATTTTACTTTATCTTCTAAAATTTTAAAAACTATCAATTTAATTTATAAAATTATAAAAACTGATTCAAATTATTCATTATAGAAATTCAAGTTAGTCTATCCATACATCATTTTAGAGACTAACTTGAATAAATACTTTATTCGGTGGTCAACTCGTTTTCCTGGCCTTGCCAAAGCAAAGGGAAATATCATTCATTTGCGGAAATAAAATAGGCTTTTCACCTTACTTTAATTTATTATGAAAAGATATTCCAACTTTCACGTGAATGAAGTAACTCTAGTTAAACTCACTAAGACAAGCCACACTTTATGCTTTTATTTGTAAAGATTAAAAAAGAGAGAGAAAGAGAGGTTCTAATATTAGGTGACCTTATCCTTTTCGCCTTTTACCTTTCTGTTTGGCTACGCATGCTAGCCTAGCCATGCGAAGGTGGGGGAAATGTGGGCATAAGAAGTTTCAAGGAATGTAAAGGAGCATCAACACAACATAGGATGGCTCAGTGTGTGGTTGTTTATGTGTTCTCTCTCTCCTAAATTGTTTCCCTTTTATTTGTATTATATTGCACGCTTTCCTTCCTTGTCTACTCTCAAAATTTTATTTTATTCTGCATAGAAGAGGGTCTTAACTTTCAATGAGTAGCAAACCTGCTATCTATGAAACACATATACGTTTCAAGACATGAATATGATACAATATGGATACACACAGATACGAACATTTTTAAAATTATAGGATATGACATATAACATACAAAATTACTATGAAATTGATATAAAAGAAAAAAAAATATTAAATTAATAGAGAAAATTAATAATTTCAAAATTAGCATAAAATATTGTAATTATAATAAAATACACATATCTAGTTGACTATAACGCAATTGATCTCATTTATATAGCTAGGTAGAAAAGTTAAATTAAAAAAAATTATAGAATGGAATTAAAAGTATCTAAAAGAATTGTGAAGTATTTGAGATGAAGTGACTATTTTGAAATATTGGTGTTTGTTACCTCGCTATCATTTGCCTTCTTTCTTCTTTATATGGGTTTTTGACCGATGTTTCGTGTCAAATGTTCCTTTTCCTTAAGAAATCTAATGTGTCAGATTATTGGATACTGTTATTACATTATTATGATAGAAAATGTTAGTTACAAGTAACCATTTTTTTGGATGAATTTTGAAGGCAAGGAGAGCATTGAGAGCACTAAAAGCATTGGTGAAGCTGCAAGCATTGGTGAGGGGCCACATTGTGAGGAAGCAAACAGCAGATATGCTAAGGCGCATGCAAACATTGGTGAGACTGCAGGCCCAGGCTCGTGCAGGCCGTGCGAACTTGTCAGATAACATGCACTCTTTCAAGTCTTCGCTTTCACATTACCCTGTAAGCAAACATAATCCTTTTTAATTTAATTAATAATTCCCGGGTCTTGTCTTAGTAAGCTGAGGCTAACTTGTTAATTACAAAGGTCATGTATTCTTGAAACGTGTCATCTTTAAAAATGTAGATATATTTGTTTTTACAATTTTTGTGCTTTCTTTGTTTTACTCTAGCCCCACCAATAGTTATTGCATTATGTTATGTGCTGCAATATAACTTTCCACCCTGTCACAGAAAGCATGTTGTAAAAGTTAGCTAAATACCAAATCAAAAATGTTATTCAAACACGAAAAAAAAAATGAGTATCTGTTAAGTGGGTATCCTAATAGATATTTACTTTTTGAGTGTTTGAATAACACTACTCATAATTTACAAACTAATTAAGCTGGTGGTGCGTGACCATGCTATTTTAGGTTGGATTGTGCTTAGCATTTAAGTGTGAGCTATCATGCTTAAAAAGACTGGTGTGGTTATTATTACTCTGGACAAAATGACTCGTCAACCACTAACCTGTGACATTTTAATTTGTTTATAATTTGTTGCAGGTCCCTGAAGAATATGAGCATCCACTTCGTGCCTATAGTACAAAATTTGATGGATCTTCTATCCTGAAGGTACACGATTCTTCCTCATATAAACATAATTGCATGATCAATAAATGATTTAAAGGAAATTAAATCCCCTTGATTAGACCAATTTCATATTGAGAATGGAATTTTGCTTAAACTGTAACACATCAATTTTAGTTGTCCAAACAAATCAACTAAGTAGTGATAATATATACTCTAACCAAAAAAACTTGATTAAAAAGAGCAACAAGAATTTATTGTCAACTGCTTATTTTCAACTTGCAGAGATGTAGTTCAAATGCAAACTTTAGGAACAGTGACTGGGAGAGAGCAAGATTTGGTTCCAATTGGTTAGACCGTTGGATGGAGGAAAATGTAATACGTAACCAAACAGGAGATGCTTCAATGAGAAACAATGGACACCCTGATGATGAGAAGAGTGACAAGATTCTTGAAGTGGACACTTGGAAACCAAACTTCAACAACTCCCACCACCACCATAGTAGCAGCAGCTCCTTTCAGAAGCCACCACACTACTATTTCAGTTCTGATTACTACAATGAGAATTTCATGGCATATGAGTCTCCATCAAAACGTTCATCAAAGGCACTAAACCAAAGCCTAAGCTCCTTGAAGTTGTTCCACAAAGGAAAAGAAGCAGCAGCAGCATCTTCAAGAACTGCTGATAATAGTCCACAACCATTTTCTTCCTCATCTAGGCATGGAAAGAGAGGCCCTTTTACTCCAACAAGGAGTGAGTGTTCTTGGGGCTTCTTCAGTGGCTATGTAGGCCACCCCAATTACATGGCAAACACTGAGTCTTCAAGGGCTAAGGTTAGATCACAGAGTGCACCAAGACAAAGGTTGGACTATGATAGATACGGTTCCACTAGGAGGCTTGTTCAGGGTCTTTGGGATGTGGGGCCTAATATTTCAGACAGGGATTCTGATTTGAGGAACAAAGCTTATCCACCTTCAAGTCGTTTCAGCAGAATTGAGAGCACCAGTTTAAGGTGACATTGCATATGTTATGATCAATGAAGACAATTCACCCTTTTCCCTCGGAGAAAAAAAAAAGGGGTCATATTTGATATTTCCTTTTGGTTGTTTAGCTTTAATTTGTGTGTGGCAGCAGTTTTAGAATGTAATTATGTTGCCTGTGCCCGTATAGTGTTTGTCCATACACGAACAAATCCACCACATTGCTGACGTTACGAATGTGTTGATTCTTGAATCATGACTGCGTTTGAATGTTTTCCTTAATGGAATGCATGTTTTGAATCTTGACTTACATTGAACTAGCTCTTCATGTGAATGTGTTAATGATGATCGAATTAATCAATGTTTAATCGACAGCCAAGCTTGGCATATCATTATGTCATCATACTACAGATTACAGACAAAGAAAAAACACTGGATTTCTTTCTTTATTCGAGTCACTCACTCGGTAGTTTTATATTATTATTTCGGGGCCAACGCACCAATCCATCATCTAGTCCGAAACTATTCCTTTTAGCAGAAGGATCGATTCAAATTTCAAACTTAAGATCTCAAAATTCCCTGTAAATATGCATGTTAATAGCTCTAGGTTGACCAGGTAAAAAAGTACATATTCTTGCCAATCTCAATTTTTTTTTTATTATGCACTAGTAGTGAATGCTTGCCAATGGTGAGTGACACGTATCTTTCGTTGGTGCTATCTCCTCCATTAGGAACCTGTGAGGAAACTTAACAGCCTCACTCTTCTTTTCAATGTATTGTGGGACTGATATGAATAGTTGAACCCTCGGTTTTATATCTTACTTAAATGTCTATGGAATATATATATATGTCCATATTTTATTTTTAATGTCAAACTTTCTTCTCCGACAACACTAGCTTATAATCCCATTGGTGCAATTTGAATATGTTTCCCACTGCCATTAGATGCACTTATTTTAATCCCATTGGTGCATAACAGTGTTTGATGCTTTCAAACGAAACCGTACATGGAAACATGGTAATTATTTAGAGAAGATTTGTTTCACAGATACTATTCAATTTGCTTAGTATTATTCCTGCATTTACTTATCCACTGTGAAATCACGGAAACTAGATCCTACCATAGCTTTCATTCTAGTGTGGCCTTTCGGTGGTCCATTTTCTCATAAATGGACGTGAAGCAAAAGGACAAAATAATTGATAATTCACATATGAAGTGACATATGACACATTGACACCATTACTCATCACCTCCTTCCCTTGTGTTGTTGTGTTATAGTTTTTGTTTTTCTTGAGACAATGTGAGGGAACTGTGGCCTTGGATCCTCATCTCAGGCCATATGGTCCAACACAATTGATTATATGAATCTGGTAATGAGAATGGTATATATAGAATTAGAAGTAGTATAGCTCCTCTCACATCTAGTTTTGGCCCACACCAATCCCTTTGAGAAACCCCACTTCTCTTTTTGGATTATCAAATGGCAAATTAAAAATTCACTTTTCTTTTAATGCTTTTGCTAAAAGTGTGCTTGCTTGCCATGGCTTTCATTATGCCAAAATCATTAGCTTTTATCAATCATGAACAAGTTGAAAAGCAGTTTTATTTTTTGAATCATTTTGAATTAAACTGATAAACTGATAAAATAATGGTCCAACAACCAAAAAGTGTCACAGGTGTTTGATTTCATTCCCTTAGCATCATTAACGTTCCTAGCAATAGTTTATGTTATGTCCGTGTACTCATCAAAATAAAAAAATGTTATGTCCGTGTTGGATATTTGGTAATTATAATGAATCAGTTGAATATCCTTCACCTGTACGTATTGTACCGTGAGAAAGAGGCAGTACCAAAGAAGAGGACACAACAAATGATGGATCATAAAACAGTAATTAAATATTAAAGGCTTGACACATACATATATCCATGGAAGTGGGCACCAAAATATTGAAAGCTTCTTCATGGATAGTTATAGTTTAATTCATTGAGGTAGGCACGGTGGAGGCATTTGAGAATACGTGAGAGTACCATAGTCTACAGATCCAACCACCACCAAACATAATTAATTTGAATGCAGTAATTCAATGTAGACCGCAGCAGAGTCCTGAAACATATATGGATTTGGGATATTTTGCAGGAAAAGTATAGCTCATCAGGTTAGAACCAATGGGACCTTTTAGAATATTGAATGAGGTGTCATTCTGAAATCTGAAGCTCCAACCTTCAGAATAGTGATGATCCCATTACCGGAAATGAATTTATATAAAATTTATTTTGATACTCCATATCAAGAAATTTTATGAAACTAACTGTAATATATCCACTTGTGTAGGTCTCATCATGCATTACACTAATTTACAATTAAAGTCTAGTATATATCCGAAACCAAACCAACACTTTATTACAATTTCCATGACTGAGACTTAAAAGTTTCCTTCTCTAATAACTGCAGACAATATCTTAATTATTTGACCTCTTCTAGATTCTTCAACTATTAGTTCTAATGGACCCTGCATGGACACAAAAAGCACTATCAAAGAGTTGCATGCAAATATTGTTTTAAAATATAACTGGACAAATGCCATTTCACCTTACTTTAAGGGAAGCCCATTGGCCCTTGAAATGGGACGAGACCGCAGTCTGTATTTGGATCAATGGTGAAGCCCAAAGAGATGCCACAAAGGCCTGGCAAGATACCAATAGCTGTGGCATTTGGGTTGTAAATTTCAATGAGGCCCATTAAGCACCTACAAACAGATTGCCTGTTGTCACCAGAGTTAGCAATGATGTTCAAGCCTGACATGGCATCACAACAAGGGGTCCCTGGAATTGGGTCTGGGGAGCCATAGGTGATGAAGATGGAGCATGCTGAGAAAAGCTGATTCACTATTGGGCAGTCTACTACTGCAGATACAAATAATGGGGTATAGTAGTCGGTCAGCAACATCAGCAACCCAATTATTCTCAATGCTTTGTAGCTTCCCATTGTGTAACAAGATTTCAATCAGAATCTGCTTCTTACAAGGAATGTCTTTATTCTTTTTTTCTTTTCCTATTATTTTCCTCACCTTAAAAAAGCTCTTCAATTTCTTCAGTGGAATAATTTCAATACATTATAAAATTATATAAGCACACACACGAGGCAAAAGCTCGGGTTGGTGTGCAATGTGGAGCTCGTGCTCTAACATGAATTTTCAATGAACTTTGAGGCGTGCATGATGCAACTGTTTCACAAGTTAGATTAGAACATGCAATCTTCTTCTTGAAAGTATGGGTTTGTAATTTGTTCTATCATATTCACTTCAGGAAAAGACAACAAGGTGTCGTGGTGTAGTTGGTTATCACGTCAGTCTAACACACTGAAGGTCTCCGGTTCGAGTCCGGGCGACGCCACAATTGCATTTTTTTTCCTTTCAGGTTTTGAATACTAATGGAAAGAAGCAGTGACCGAAACTATGTGTAGAATATAAGGAATATATATGAGTATTGATTCTCGGATGGCGTCCAAACTAGGCTTTCTTAACAATTGCCTTCCTACCTAATTTGATTCTTTTCAAGAACATAATCGATTGGACGTTCAGACCTGACTTCAAGGACAAACTTCCACAGTTGTCGTTTCTTTTACATAGGACATTAATTTCCAGCCGTGTTTTTTAATTCAATATAGATGGCAATATTTTAAGACCTGCTTCAACATGAAGAAGCATCCTTAAAAACTATGCTAGATTAGTGACAGCTTTAGAAATCATGGAATTTATAGGACAAAGTTGGAAGTCTTGAAGTCCATGTTGACTTTGCTGCAAGTTAGAATATAAATGGACAATTTGAAAGCCAGATTGAAATGAGGTGAAGGAAAGTGGACTCAGATACAAATAAAATCTCTTTATTTCAACTATATATTATATATATTTAAAAAATACACAAATCCACAAAGACATATATCAATCTTTAGTAGAAACAAACAAACGAAATAAGAGAAGACAAGCGAGTTTCTAAGAGCTATGGCTATACACATAAGACAAGAAATTTCCTAGTGAAATATTAGAAACCCTCTCGTTCAACTGTCACCGTCGCAGTTCCATTTGGAAGTTGAGACGCAAGTTAGGTAGCGACACCAATGGCAGTGATCATACCCATTTTCACCCCGGAATAGCATCACCAATGCAATTGATAACCTGCCATCCAACAAAATGAATCTCAGCACTTTGCATCTGCCTATGAAAAAACTATAGAAATACCCATGACAAACTATAAACTTGTAACAGAGTGAAGGAAAAATAGCAACTAGTTTATTAAAAAATAATAATAATCATGTGAAGCACCAAATTAACATTATTTATCAATTTTATCTCCTTCCTGACCAAAAACGGGATTTAAGAAGGGAAGGAACTTACCCAGCAATCAACAGAACAAGAGAGACAATCCATAGAACATATTGGTAAGCCTTGTATTTTGGCTTGAGGCGAACACCAGCAGGAAGATGGCGCTGCTCTAACCAACCAAACTGAGGACGGGGCAGCAAAATGAAACCGAGGAGAAACCCCGTAAGGAATCCTCCAATGTGAGCAAAATTATCTACATGCGGCAAAATGCCAATCGCAAGGTTGATGACTATGATAACTACAAGTGTGAGCAAAGCCATTGCCTATAAAAAGCAGAAGGGGGGAATCAGAAAAAATGGAAGATAACTTCACCATAATATATAGAAACAAGTATTAAACTATCTAAATTCAAAGGTATGAAACTAATTGATGGCAACGGGGCAAGCCTTTAAAGATATGAAGAGTTTCTGTAATTAAAGAAGAATTAATTAGCATGCAGAATGAAATAAATTAGACAAGGGGGCCAATTTAATTAGCTAAACTCACTTTGTTTGAATATATAGTCCAGTTTGTGAGAAGTTCTGACAGCATTGCTCCAAGGAGTCCAAAAAGAGCACCAGAAGCACCAACTGAGATGTTGTTTCTAATAAATAGCACAGACAGTACACTCCCACCAAATCCAGAGATCAGGTATATGAGTCCTATCCTCACTGCCAAAAGTTTCATAAAAGAAAAAGTTAGGTCATAACCATTTATTAAGAAAAACTTGAAGAACAAAGCAAATAAATTTAGTTTCCAAAATGGTGGCCTTAGTTCAGATGATAAACTAAGAAGTTTAATGTTCCTTATTCTTAATTTTGTGTAACATTAACTAAATTACATTAATGTAATCACAGAAAGATATTAGTAACCTGGAAGAAAAGCATACCAAATCCAAATTGCTGTTCAAGGCGAATACCAATGAAGACCAGGCTCAACATGTTTACCACCAAATGAATAATTCCAGCATGTAACCAAATGCAAGTGACCAGTCTCCATCCTTGATCCCTATTCACAACATTATCCCACTTAAGAGCTCCCATCTTGGTCAACCTTCAAAAAAAGAATTTCAAGCAAATTTTAGTCAAGAACAGAATAGGCTACCAGTTAATCCGTTAAGGGCATGTTACACAATTGGCTAACCCAAATCCTCATGGCTGGAAAGATAAATGTTTTGTTTTTTCCTTCCTTCTTATAGTAGAAGAGAATGATAGTCAAGAACCCAAACCAAAGTCAGCCACAATACTTTGATTATATCACCCATTCTGAAGCTCATAACTATTGAAAACCCAGCTCACCTTCCTTTTGAACGACAACATAAAAACAGCCAGTGAACTAAATTGTAATAAAAATTCAGAAACAACGCCTTTCCTGAAATACTCAATCTAAAAGTACACTTTCGAGTCAATAAACCAAATTTTGAGAGTCCTTAATCCTTTCCCCTTTAAGGGTGATACACATACTAATATCAAAAACTTCGGTCACAAGGTTATCAATTACAAAGATGCAATTTAAAGAATATCATTCCACAATGTTCTGCGCTGTGGGCTAAATTTTTCCCCTTTTTTATCTGCACTACGCATTACGCAAAGAACCTCCACATATCATACAACTTACCTTTCTTTTTTGCTTTCACTATTTACTTGTTTATTGCTATAAGGCATTAGACAACACTACGCTTTCTTCCCAGGAGTTCTCCCTTCTTTTCTTTTTTTAATGACAAAACTGCATCTTAGAATTAGCCAATTCAGCAAAGAGATCAGAAGACAAGACAGGAGCATTCAGTATTCATCACAAAAACAAGAATACGATTTCACCAAATTCACCAAATGTCTATCAAGGTACATAATTGAGACACCCCATGAGGTGAGAGTCGTTTTGAAATTCATCTCGTAGGGCAAACAAAATCTCAAGTACCAGAAAGGTGACATAGAATAGAAAGCCACCGTGTTGCTTTTTGTTCAGATTAAATGCCCAGCTGACCAAAGTAGCCGAATTTTCATGCCAGGACCCAATAACTAAGCCAAAACGAAAAGAAAACACAAACCACCCATAAATTCATACTAAATTGGAGGTAGTTCCATGTAGCGGAAGCCATCAAAGCAACTACCAAACTGAGAAAACCAAAACCAACCCCAAAAGAAGAATTTCAATAAAAAGCACAATCAAAACACACGAATCAAAACAAGGGCAATCGAGGGCTCACGTTGAGGAAGAAGGGCCAAGCAAGGGATTCTCCCGGAGAGGCTGGAAGGAGAACCTTCCAAGGAACCTGGCCACACAATCACCTTGGAACCCAAGGTTGTTATTGGGACAATTGTTGATGTACATGGACACAACAAAGACAGCAATATTGGCAATCACAAACATAGGTACAAGCCATGATGTCCAATGAGTCTCTGGATCATAGGCATAGGAAGAAGCTGCAGGAGCAGAGTAGTTGCTGTTCTCAGCTCTACCGTTCTTTGTTCCACCACTCTCAAGATCTCTCCCAGCCATACTTTCCCACCTACACACACGCACACAAACACAAACACTCTCTGTCTCTCAAGCAAATCCAATCCAATAATACTATGAAACCTTGTTTGATAAACGGTGACTTAACTTATAGAGGAGAAGGAAGAGGTGGAGTTGGTGAACGGGTTTAAATGGGAAGTGAAAAAAATGAGAGAGAGAGGAAGAAGGTGCTAGTAGAAGTAGAAGGAGTAGTGGGGCTGACCCATTTCACTGTTTCAGGTTTCCAACTGCCGCAGTAAGAACCAAGACATTAAACAAACATTCCTCTGCGTCCCCACCCCACAGAACTCACAACAACCTTCGAGCATTTCGACCCTTGATGGCCAATCATTCCATGGTCAGGTCACGTGGCTCTGCACGTGACTAAAGGGAGTTCCGAGTTTTCGAGCTCATCGATGACGTGGCGGGTGCTGATTGGTTGGTTGGGTTTGGGGTGTTTGGTGGGGGAGAAGCAGGGGGAATGTGGCCAGGGCACGCGGTGTTTCGCTTTCGTGGATGGGCTCAACTGCTCAACTTACCCGGAAGGTTCGGTTCACTCGTTTGCTTCACCCGCGCACAGGTAAAGACAGGCTACACGATTGATTTGCTGTTGCTATTTTTGACAAAGATGATCTCAAGCGATAAATATAAATGGGAGACTGTATTAGGAAAAGGAACTGATATTTAGGCACAGGGGGGTGAACAAAAGTGAGGAATGATGGTCGCTCACGTTTATTGTGTTTCCTTTTATTGTTGCCTTCCCTTTTATAGTACATAAGAGGGGTTAGCCCTCTTAAACTGTCATTCTTGGACGATAAACACCTACTAAATCACCTACCTAAGACCCACCTCTTGTGTGAAATTGAATTATAACCACGAAACCTTTGAGTCGGTGACCGGACGGACTGGGGAACAAAATAGTGCTAATCGCTTAGTTTATTATTGATAGGTATAAATTTATACGTCCTCAACTTAAACTTTTAAAAGAAATAATTTTTTAAAAAAAATACATGGGATGATCTGTTAAATATAAATTTATTGTATGTCTCTATCCATTAGTTTCAACTTTTGTGAAAAATGGTTTCATAATATTCGAGAAGCTTAGCTTAGCATATTGTGTTTATGAAGTAAATGATACCTCCTTTAGTTGAAGAGGAGTGATCTTTTAATAGGTGAAAATTCCAGTAATTAGATTAGTTGAAATCCATTCGGTTTTGAACGCTGACAGTTTATATATACAAGGTTGAATTATGAGAAACATTTATCTTGAATTCTTGATATAAGAACTTGTGCTAAATTGAGAACTTGGGACTGGCCGAATAACTGGGTTCTATTTTTATTATTGAGCCTCTCACATCCCGTGTATTATAATACGATAACATTTAGTAGTCCGCAGTCTACAATGTTAATTGTTATCTAAAAAATATTATTTCAATATTTAAAAATGAGTATCTAATTAAGTCATTTATTTTATCATTATTGAATATAATAATGACTTCTATTTTTCTTTAATCAATTTATGATATCTAATAATAATAAAATGAGTATCTTAATTAAATATCAATTTTAAAGGATTGAAATAGCAATGCCTTGTGGGGCTAGGGAGGAGGTAAACAAAAGCAAGTAAAAGACCGTATGCATGCGAAATACGCGTTATAGAGGAACACACGAAATTGAAATGGTGGAATTAATGCGATATTTTGTTATCTTATGAGTTCGTTTTCTAAATCCTGTTAATAAAATAAAATTAGATGAACGAAATTTAAATTCATTTTACGTACTGAAAAACAAAAGAACTGAACATTGAAATATCATTCATCATTTATGAAGTGATTGAACATTTAAATATACATTTTTTATGTATTTCAGTCTAACCCGCTTTAATTATTTGTTGTGTTCAGGAAGCTTCATTAATTTGTGTCACAGTAATAGAGGATGATGATACATTTATGCATGACAACGTGTTTGTCATATCAGAAAGGACACAAAACAAAAGCATTTACCCCTAGAATTCATTTACAAAAGTATCAAAGAATGTTTTTCATGAAATCAATCAATTTTAATAGCAAATCTGTAACTAATATTTTTTTGGTTAAAAAAGAGGGGGACTAGCAGAGGAGGCTTGACTATCTCTGCACCCTTGCACGACAGAAGATAGTAACAGTGAGAATTTGATTCTATGTTTTTTGTTTTTTCAATGGTTGATTGACTCTATGTTGTTTCTTTTACATGCAGTACATCTATTCTAATTCTTACTGAAAACCTTATTTTCTCAGCAACTTTATTCTTTCCTCTTTGCCAACTCTATGATTAATTACTAGATGGCGATTATGCGTATTTATCTTTTTGTTAATAATGGCATCCAAATCATCTTGATCGATGTCCCATGTCAAGGAAACCACATAAAGGCAGAATATTCCTTTTAATAATCCTATGCTGCTTTCTATCTTTCTTCACTTTTCCACCTATCCACGTATTTCGTTTGCATCACCCAAGTACACATAATGGCTTCAATTCGATCTTTTAAGCTGCTTAAGTTAACCTTTCTTCCCCCTTTAAGTTACATATTATCCTACGCCACTTATTTTATTCTAAGTGAATAATCAGTTGGAAAAAAACTGTTTTTGTGTATATCATTATGACATTAATTACTCATCATTTGTGTCAATTATATGCAGCATAATGGTGAAAAAAGGTTATGAAATATTAATGCACTAAACTCATCTCAGGATTGAAATCTCTAATTTGCAAAATCATCATATGATTAAACTGCGTCTCATATAGATTTCCAAGACAATCCAAGATCTTATGTACTATTTTCTTATTTCTTTTAACATTTACATGGACAGTGTTTTCCATTCTGAGATGAGAACGCCCAGAGAATCGAGCAGAGACAGCTAGAGAACGACAGAAATGAAATGGGTGGGTGCAATGACAGCTGGAGAATGTGTGCCGTTGGATGCATGGCAAATGGCATCAGATTAAGAAACCATGCATATTGCATATTTTCTTATGATATTTTTATGAATGAATTGGCCATGCGTATACGCCAAACTCTTACCATCAGCAAATATTGTTGGGTCCACGTGCAACCTATTGGTTGGTTCTCACCATTAGTTGGCATGCCCCTATTGCTTATGCCTTACTCTCCCTTACTATTTCAGGGGTTTGATTTGATAACAAAAATCGTAAGAGTTATGACACGACACTGACTAAGATTTTTCTAAGAAACAAATCATGTAAAAATAAGAATTTTAAACAATTGAGTATACATTGAAAATGTTTGAAATCTCCTTTTTATCCGGGGCATTTTCTTCTTTCTCAATTTCTTAACAAATATTCTTAAAAATTACTGTTAGTGTAAAAAATTTATACAAATATCTAATTATATATTATCACATTAATATAAGTCTTTAACTCAACAATCACTTCTTATCTTCAAATCATTGTAAATAAAAGAATATAATTAAACAGTATAATTTTTTTTAATATTAATACTGTATTAAAATTAATCTTTATTCTTAAAACTAAACCAAACTTTTTTATTTTCTAAGCGTTTCCCTATTTTCGCTTCTAGTTTAAGTGAGTGTTGTGACGTGGGTTTTCAACATCCTACTTATACTAAGGGAATATGGACTAGGTCAAAGAAACAAGGGAGACCTGCATTGACGATATTGGGCAAAAGATGCAAGATGATATCAACTATCTTTAAAATAATAGTAGGCAGTAAGTAAATGTGATGTAATGAATCACTAACATTGAAGATATATAATGGAGTGATGTGTTTGTGCTTAACAATTGAAAAAGATGCCATAGAGGTTGATACTAACTCTATATGTACATAGTAATAATACTAGTTTAATTATGACAGGACTCGAATGATCAAGTTTAATAGCTAATCTCCTAAACTTCGTATTCGTATTTGGATTATAATAATCAAATAGATAAGAAATGGAAAACGTTTTATTCTCTACATTTCTTAATTGCGGTCAATGTACATGTAAATTCAATACAGAAATAAGTTACAGAATATGCACAATTTGTAGTAATATTGAAAGTGAGAAAGAATTCACATTAGAAAAAAAATACTGAAGTCCTCTTTTTCAGCTTTGAACTGAAAATTAGAAGCAAAAGTCAATTTCTGCCCTTTTTGTTGTTGAGAAGTCAATTTAAGTCTTTTAAAAGGTTCTTTTTTATCGTAAGCATAAGCAACGCCCAGCTGGTGGGTTCTCCTACCTTGCCAGCAGAGAAGCACACGCAAATCCAGTCCCTTCAAGCAATCTTAAACGTTTCTATATGAACCAGGAAACACAAAAGCTGATCATACTTTTCATCTTTGCCCAAAAGGGTAGCCTTAAGCAAAACTAAGAAAGCAAATCCATGTACTCATTTGCACAAAGATTTCCCTCTGTCCATTAATCATAAACTCATAGTTAATGACAATCATCGCACTTCTTAGTTGGTGCCTTCTGATCATCGTTCAAAAAGAAAGGAGCAACACTCATTCCCATTGATTACCATAGAGCACATTCTTTTGCGTACCTTTTTTTTCCTTTTTTGGTGGGGCTTATGTTAAGGACATTATTGTAGATAGGCACACTCATCATATCAGCACGTTTCTAATCATGGCATATGTACATTACGAACTTTCTTTGCTGAAAAGCCTTGGTTATTATTAAATACTTTCTTTATTTTAGTCATTAATTTTATATAAGTCATTTTAATTTTTAACTTTTGAAATGAGTTAAATTAGTTTCTAATATTACAAAACAAGAGTCATGTTAGTTCCTTAGTCCATTTTATCAATTAAATGATGATGTGTAATATTAAGTGATACTTTAGTGTATTTTATCATGTAAAGAAAATTAAATTTAAAATAACTTACTAACTTATTTTTATGTCTAAATTACACAAAATGAGTAATTTAAATCTCCTTTTCAAGTCATAAAATGACTTATTTATGTATAAAATTGAGTCACTTTAAATTTTATTATATTATACTTTAAATAATATACATAGTATATCAAAATATCACCTACCATTACATATTGTTATTTAATCGATAAAATATTAAATAAAAGTGTAATGGATGGCTCACATTTTGCTTTGTTAGATACTAATTTGATTCATTTTAAAAATTAAGGACTAAAATAATTTACAAAATCAGAAACTAAAATGAGAATTAACTCATTTTTTAAATGCACATAATTGCACAGGAATCTCCTTCAAGTAGAATCTTTTATCTGAAATTTTAGGAAATGAAAATCTTATATGTTCATAGAGTGTACAATGACATGTCAACTTTGAACTAGCTTTGGTTTGTACTTTTATCTAAAATATTATTTTATTACTGGGTATGAACACATCACCCTTATGCTATGAGTATATGAGAATTTTTCTTATGAGAAATATTCGAGTAGTATATATGACTGATAATAATATAAGGATATTGATGTGTGTGTATAGAAGTATATTATTTTAAAATTATTATTATATTAAAAGGAAAATCATTAACAAAAAATTAATACAAAATTACATTAATAAAAAAAATACAAAATCATACTAAAATTGGTGTTTCAAAAGGGATTTTAATTTGATCAAGCCACTAGAATTGATTTAATAATAAAGAATTTGAATAGTAGATATAAGGTCCAAAATTTTAAAAAATAGCCAACGCAGTTTCATAAGTATCCGAACAAATGAGGGAATTTTGATCTTCTCAGAAGCACTTTCATTGTAGGGTTTGGTATACTTCCCCATTGCTGATTTTTGCGTCAAAACATATTCATTTTTCTCTAAAAATCCCAAACATGATGGTGAGTGACTGACATGCAGTCATTCTTAGAGGAACTAATATTCGTTCATTTATTGTTTTTTTGTCAACAATTATTAATATTTCGTACCTAGACTATGGTTCCGTAGAAGCAAATGGGCCCAGGCCCAGCAGGACTTCAACGCAGTAGTAATTGGAAAAGGCAAAGTCCATGAAAGTTACGCGATTCGGACCTCAAAACAAAATAGAGTACAAAGAAATAGCAACAACATAACTCTATTATTGTTTTTGGTCTGCGACATGGATGTTTTTGGTCAAAATGTTACCCTTTTTCAAGACTTGAATAGCATGTAACTAAGACTGGTGTCATCGAAGGCCCAAACTCTATTAGGCCTTGAACTGTCCAATGTAAAGGTCCAACTATCTTCCAATTTCTGGTTCTCTTCGTGCTCATGCTCCGAAAAAAAAACACTACGCCTACTTTTCGATAATAAAATTTGTACATTTTGTTGATGGCGTTGTTACCAAAACAAAATAAAAAATTTGATTAACTTCGGATTTACATAGGTTTTAACATTTTTTATTAATATACATTAGTTTTTTAATTAAAGGAATATGTTTAACAATTAAATGAAAAAAATTGGTGTATATTGATAAATAAGCTTGAAAATCATAGAAATTCTTAATTAATCAATTTTTTTGGGTAAAAAAGCCTTTTGTTGACCCAAAAATAACTACAAATTTTTCTGATTGAGTTGTTAATACTTAGCACTTTGATTTTGTTATATCGATCTAGCTAACCTTAAAGTTTGATTTTAATGAATTGTCATAAAATCATTTTGCTTCATCATTTATCTTTAGTTGTATTATCAAACAGTGTTAGAACAGTATGCACCATTAAATATAAATGTTCAATGCAAGATTTTTGTAATATGAAAATATGAGATTAATTTTGATATCTTGATAGTATAAAATATTTTATACCATCACCTAATCAAATCATTATATTTTGTTAACTTTTCAAACAGTAGATTAAGACTCTATAACCTTTGTTGAAGTAACAAAATATAATTGAATGATCTTTTTATACTATCAGTCTTAAACTCATGAAATATATAGTTAATTGACTACGTATCCTCGTGTGGTTAAATTTTGTAGAGCTTTTTTTTTTTTATCATTTTCAAAGTTACAATGTCGGAAAAAAAATAGTTTCAATATATTATCAATATCAATATAAATTTTATAATTCTCAATTAAGTGTGTGTGTGTGTGTGTGTTATATATAATTTTTTAGAAAATACTTATCATCGAAATTAAACTTCTTTAATAATGTAATAATATAATATTCTTTTAGAAATATTTATTTAAAATTAAAAAAATAAAAATTAAATTAATAGACAGTTTGTGTGTGAGTATGTGTGTGTTTTTTTTACAAATAAAGGAGGGCTCTTAAAATTTTGTAAGCGAATACCTTAAAATTTAAAAAAATGAGATCAACAGAGAAAATGCTAACGATGGTATGTGCTTTTTAAAAGCGATAGGCGTCAACAGGCCAGTTACAAGATTATTTATGTAAGGGTGTGTTTGGTTTTAATTTTTAAAACAGGAAGCGCAAGGAAATAAAATTTAAAAATAAAAATTGAAATCGAACACGCCTTATAAAACTGTAGTTATAGAAATTTTACATATGGTGCACGAGCGTAACCATAAAATAGACCCTTCCGGTATATGTTAAGGAGTACTTGCAAAATAAATAGTAAACTGGCCATATCAATGCCATGTCCTACAGCTAGTATAAACCACTTTACAGCCAATGGAAAATGAAACCATGCCTCCACATCCAAAACAGTAAAAAAGTATTATTATTTTCACATAATTTTTATGAACAGTATGTGGATATTTTTGTGAATTATATACCTGTAAATAATTAGTTATGTTTCAGTTATATGATTAATATATTTGCTCATGAGAAAATATAGAAACTTATGCATTAGTAACTATAAAATTTAGTTATATTATTGTTAAACATGATAAAATAATTTTATATATATTATTGATTATATCATCACATTTACCACATTCACAATAAAAACATAATTAAAATTCTTAATTATTTATGGATTAATCTCTATCATGTGTACAAATATTTTTTTTTTATAGTAAACCAATTTTCCACAGAATAGAGAGCGAAAGTGGTTTATAAAATGGAAAAGTGAAAAAAAAAAAGGTAAGAGTTAAAATGTTATTAGCTCTGGTTTTCGTAGAGTTCAATACTTTAACTTTTGGTATTCACATGCTGGGAAAACAAAAACCCAAAAAGTAGCTTGCTAACAACATGTAATGCGTAATTTTGCAAGACAAACTTTTGTTTTTGAAAAGCACTCTGTATGACATGCTTTACCGGTAAGTATGAGCAATACCGGTCAATTAACGGATTCTATCAACGACAACTTCAAGTTGCATTATCCTACCGAAGAATTTTATGTTGCACGTACATTAAGATTGATAAAGGGCACGTTTGTATAATTAAGGGTATGCTTAATTTCAGTTTTGAGTTTTTAGCTTTTTAATTTTTTAAATTTTGTGAATGAAATATTCAAAATTATAAAAATCACAAAATTCAATTTTTATTTTTAGATTTTAACTTTTTGCATAAAATCCTAAAAATTAAAAAATTAAAAACAAAAACCAAACAAATCCCGAGTAATTTACTACCTGATTCAAGTGACTAATGGAGTCATTCCATGATTTTCTGGCCATTAAATGGAGAGTCATGCCTTTCTCTAGTAAATCAGATTATTTGAACTAGCTCTCGTGCATGCTTCAAAGTGATTAAGTGCAAAAGAATATTTGCAAGATCCCTCCCATAAATTGCGCTAATTGTATTGCAATAAAAAAAATTAAAATTATCATTTCTATTGCCATTAAATCGTAATGCATCTCTGTATTTAACACCTTATAAATTAAGTAGACTATATAGGCTTTTAATTAACATAAATGTTGAAAATATCAAACTAATGAGCGCCTTATGGTTTCATAAACAATCAAATCTAGGGGTGTTTTGCATTTTATGAAGTCAAAGAGTTATACATTTGTGCCTTGAAATTCATTTCATGTCATATAAAGTCTCCCTCCTTCGATTATTGGCTTGTAACAAAAAAAAAAATAAGGGATTTTTCGCTCCATTGGAAAATAAACAAGATATCAGGATTTGACTGACCACGGAGGGAGTACGAGAAATTGCCTATATTTGTTGTTTTTTACATACGTAATAAAATTTTGTTTTAGACTAAATGTCCAAATTAGTCTCTCATATTTATGAAGGACAAATTAGCTCCTCAGATTTGAAAAATCTTATATTAATTCATCAAATTTCACAAATAGAAACAAATTAGTCCCTTCCTCAAATTATTGTATGAATTGTTAACAGAAATATTTACGTGTTCTGTTAGTTTATTTACGTCTATTGTTAATTTTTATGGTGGGTCATAACTTGTCTCACCTATCTGTTCTATGCATAAATGAATAATTATTTAAAGTTAAAATCTTTTTTTTTAGCAGAGAGCTATGATAAAAGAGAAGATGAAGAAGAAGACCTAAACGATTTTATTTAAAGGAGTGATGTAAGTTAGGACCACCATGAACATTAACAGTACAAGTAAATAAGTTAACAATATATATAAAAAGTTAACAGAACATAACTCAGATGATAGTTTTATAAATAGACTAATTTGTTCCTATTTGTGAAATTTGAGTGACTAGTATGAGAATTTTCAAATTTAAAGAACTAATTTGTCCCCTTATAATAAATCTGAAGGATTAAATTGAGATTTTAGTTTTTTTTTATTATTGGTCAACACACCCAATAGAGAGAGGATGAGATGGGTTGAACACACAACTCTAAACACCCCAATGTGCTCTTGTGCAGAGCAAGGGTAGATTTGTTCCTGCCTAGGTTATGGGCTGTCTAGACGATGGGCGGTTGTCATTCTGATCATGAACACCGAGGCAAATGGGTGGTTTGATGCTCAAGTCAATAAGAGCAGAAAAGTGTATGGTTTAGGCAAATGGATATCAGGAATGAATCTGGGTGAAAAAGAATCTGTTTGGATATAAATCCGGTTAGATACATGGGTCTAGTCCAGTAATCAGTAATCTACCACTGAGCTAGGCCTCGCTTGCATAAAAATAAAGGATAATTAAACAGAAATGATTAAGGTTATGTATTGCGAGAACTGGCTCGTTAGTCACCCATTGGCTGTGGACTAACAATGGTCACCTTGTTTCTTACGCTAGGCATGTGTCAAGAGTACAAAATTGACCATATTGCAAACGTAGGGTCAATTTGTGGCATTTTGTAAAGAGAGTCAGCAGAGCAACTTCTTCAATACTGTTTAGGGGTTGTCTAGGTCTTTAATGCATTGGTTTTGCTATTCAGCTGCTTCTCATTGAACATATATATATATATATTGCAGGTGGACCTTGTTTTTACATGAGAGGTGAGGTGCATAGAGACGGAGAAGCAAAGCACTAGTCGATTGAATTTGCAACAACCTTGCTTCCCATCGTGTATAACAGAAGTGAGCCGCACATGGAGATAGTATAGCAACGACCGTGTCCTAGCTAAAGTTAGGGAAAACATTTAAAGCGATTTAAGACCATAAAATTAGCTTTGAGAATCAAATATGTGTTAGGAAAATTAACAAAGAATGTGCATAATGGTAAGTAAATTATACTTTTAGAACAAATCTAAGGTTCAAATCTCAAAACAGACAATTATTAAGAGGGTGCCATAGTTATAACATTATGCTCGAAAATAAAAGTACCTTAAGCAAATCCATTTGACAAAATTTTGACGACTTTTGAAGTGGAGTTAATTTGTATCGACACCATATTTAGCTTTGTGCATCGTTTAGTTCAAGAGAATTCAAGAAGAAATAAAATGGGAGAAGAGAAAGAGAAAAAATATTATAATTTTCCCTTGTTTTTGGATGAGAAGATGAAATGGAAGATAAAAAATTATTATGGGACTTACATTTTGGAAGAAAATAGAGACGAGGCATGTTCCAATATGCTAAAAATATCACCTTTAGGCATATGTAATTGTATTATCTATTATCTACTAAACATAAATGAAATTTTAAGGGCATATAAGTAACATATACCGTTATATTTTATTTTCTAATTTTTTTTTTCACTTTTACTATGTCAAATGGAAGGAGAGAATAAAACACTTCTATCTTCATTTTATTTTCTCTCATCGTTACAAAACATTGTCTACTTGCTTGTTTCAATAGAAAATGAACGGAAAGAAAATAGGACAAGAAAAAAATGAGTGAATTTGTATATTTTCCGTTTGTTGGTTGGTAAGACAAAAAATGGGAGAGAAAATGAGGATTACAACTTAAAATTTTATCATCAAATTTGAAAGGAAGATGCTAAATATGAGGTAACTGCAATAAAATTACTATTATATCTCAATCGTCACTTTTAACTTTTCCATGAGAAGGACGTGCATATCATTTTACAATAATTTAATTATTTATTTACATATTTCTATATATATTTTATTCTTTTCTTTCTTTTTCTTTCAATTCAAACATAAATAAAAAAAATTTTCTCTCTATTTTATGTTATTTTTATTTTATTTTTCTATTTGTTTTTTTTTTCAGTGAAAAGAATTTTATTATTTTATATATGTTAATTATGATTAAATCTTAATGTAATACCTCTCCTCATATGAATATATTATATATATATATATATATATGTCACTTTAATATATGTTTATTTTGATACTTATCAATAATACTACTAGTATACAACATTGTATTCACTATTTATATATGTTAGACTAAAAAAATAAGCTAATATATGATCGGTTTTAATTGCAAATATTTTCACCCCCTAATTAATAGTTTCAAATTCAAACTTTGGGTATAGAACTACCTGAGTTGGGAGTCCGATGTCCAAAAGAATCACGCACTTTTTTTTATCAAATAACCTTTAAAAACAAATTGTAAACAAACATTAATTTAAAAATTTTGACCCACATACACTAGTATGTTAAGAGTTGTCAAATCATCACAACAACAAATAACTACTTTACTAATCAATATAATTTTGAAATATAGTATTTAGTATATGCTTATATGGTGAAATGGAAACACTGTTCTGCCCATCGAAAGATTCCATTCTATATTAGTTTTAGATTTAATTTTATATGTATTAATAACCTAAAATATTTTTATACTATAACTTAATTATGTATTAGTGCATAAATAAGTATGGCTGATTCTTTTGCTAACTATTTAAAAGATTATGTAAATAAAATAATTTTATTAGATAATAATATAAATATTTTTTATATTATTATTTTATCAGAATTATTATGTTGATTAATCTTCCTCTTATTTGGCCATATTCTCATTCGAATAACAGAAATAAAGCGTTGCGTTCGTTCATAAACTATACCATAAGTTGTTAGCCATTTTCACCTCTAAAATTGTAGCACCCATTAATGTTCTACCTGAATTATAATTAAGTCAATTTGTTTTCCATTTTTTATGTTTTGAAATTTCATTCTTTTATTCAATTTTATGAATAAAAAATAATTAATCATAATATAGAAGTTATATAACTGGTATAACAATCTTGCAAACATAAAATTGGTAGAAAGTCATATTTTATCTACAACGATATTTTACATATAAAAAAAAACCATATTAGTGTAGATAGAATTTAATTTATTTCATTATCTTTTGATATGTAATTTAAAAAATTAATTTTATATCATTACAGTTATAATCAATTTTTTAAATGTGTTTTACAATATCATTATATAACTAACACTAGCTTAGCTTAGGTCATATTTATTTCGGTTTAACGAACTATCAACTCAAGTCTTATAAATAAAATGAGTACCAAGAGAACTTATATTTAATATATATAATAGATCACCTAAACACAAGTTAAACTATTCAATATCTAATATATTTCAAATCTTGGTAGTCTAGATAAAAAGATATTATTCATGATATAAGAACTTTTATATTGTCAAATAATTAAAATTAAATTAAAAACACTCTGGAACATTTATACTTTTTTTGTTTTCTTTTTTTTATTAATAATTATTTTAGGGCATTCTTAGCAAAAAATTTAAATTATGAAACATAACTAAAAATGAAATAAAACTTTTATAATTACAATAAAAAATATAAGCTAAAATTTAAAACATAAAAAATCAAACACCCTCTTAATTTATGAATCATATTGATGTGAATATAAATAGTATTAATTGTTCTAATTATGTGTAGCGCGATTGTTATGAAATGGATTGTAATTGTTGTCGCATAAAAATTTTGTTCATTCACAATAATAATGATATAATGATATATTTACATTAATAATCATAATACTAACTCAATTTTCTTTAGTCTCGATAAATTATAGGTGTATTCAGACTCTATTACCGAAAACATAAATAATCCAACCCAATTTGATTGAGGTTCTTGAAGAAGATAGGGATTTTTTAGCGAAATTTTCTTTTATTTTAAGATAGGGTTCAAATTCATAAATTCCAATTCAAATGTCAAGGCATCTAACATCCTAACCAATCTAACGACGGTAGTAATAGCTCTGTTTACAACATACTCAAATTAACTTATGCCCTTGATAAAATATGCTGAAAAATTATTAAGAGAGTTTGATTTAGAATTGAGAGCATCAGGATAATGTATTATGAATTTATTATCTCAGCAATTACTCATCTAATTTGTAATTTACTAAAACTACAATGAGATTTATATAGTCACATCACTATTATGTTGTCATATTTAATGTATTTTTTTAATCACATTGTAGTTGCAATATTACGACTCATATTACAACCACAAAATTATGACCATATTACGTAATTCAATTTATAATTTAGAATTATAATTATAGATGACTTGGTTAGTTGGTTATTTTTTTTGTAACTGATAAAAATGGTCATATCTTAATTTTTGAAATAAGTGTTTGATTTTTTAAATCTTTTCTCAAAAGGAAACAAGCTAAACATGTTGAAATTTAATTTGATATATATTCTTAACTTGATTTCCAAAGATTGTTTACAAGATTTACATAATAAGGCCTACACAAAATGGGAAACACAAGATGATATTATTAACCTTGTTTCCTTTTCACCCTCAAGGTTAAACATAGAAAAACAATTGAAAATTCAACGCAAGAAAATCTGTTGCAGATATATTGGATATATTTTTCTTCTGCCTCACTCTTCCTCTTACGATGGAAACTTTAGAAAAAAAAGGGGGAAATGAGGCAAATCCGAGAATGGATTAAAGAAGGAAAAAAAGAAAAAAGTTTGGATTTGTGTCACGCAGAGAATCCAATCCGTTAAATCCTATAGTCACGCCACCCATTCACAATTTCGGACACTCTCTGTCCCCATCACAAATAAGCCACGTTACCCATTTTCTGGCCAAACACAACCCTTACTTCGCTGAAATGACCGTTTTACCCTCAGCCATCTGGCACTCTAATTGGTCACCCTAAGACAACCTCTGGTTGTTAAGGTGGTCCGGCACACACGGAATTGCACCGCCCTTTTAAAGAGACAAAGCGTGTGGTTTGTAGTTGACAACAGTAAACACCACGAGAACGCGTGTCAGCACGCGCCTCAAGCTGAGATTGGGATTTGGGGCGGACATCTCGAACACAACCTCTTTGTTCCAGCATGGACCCCACACTGCTTCTATTCTCTCTCTTTATATCTCATCTCACAGTAGAGAGAGAAAGAGAGAGCGAAGAAGAAGAAAAAAAAAAAATATATATATAGAGAGAGAGAGAGAGAGTCTAGAATCTAGATACCAGAGTACCAGACTAGACCACGTAGATTAAAAAAAAGAAAAAAAAAAGTGAAAAAATGTGCATGAAGTGAATGAAGAAAGAAAGAAGGAGAAGAAGCCATTGGAAGAAGGAGGAGGCACTGGAGTTTAAAATGGTTTTGATTTGTGTTAGGGAAAAAAGAGAAACAAATACTACTAAGATAGAGGAAACACATTGACTTTCTGATTACCTCAGAGTCACAGTAAGTCAGCTCCACCATTTCTTTATTGTTATTAAATCAAGGCATGTAGGTATATGTATATATTTTTTATTTTTATGATGATGTGGTTTTGTTATATAGTTTATTATATTAATATTTTGTGTGTCCTTTTCTCTTCTGCAGATCCCAGAGGGAGAAAGAAGAGAGAGAAAGGGTGTGTGTGGGGGAGGATCTGAAAGAAAAAGTTAAAAATCACAACTTTGTTAGCTGTGGAACCCAGCAGTTCTATTAGTTTTGGACCCTTTTTACTTTGCACACTGTCAAATTAAAAGGTATCATTTTCCTCCGTACCTGGGTGGGTTTGTATTCCATCTAACCCTTTTTTCTCCATTTCTCAGTTTTCTAACTTATATCAGTGTGGGGTGGAGAGAGAGAGAGAGAGAGAGAATGAGCGTGGTGTGTCGACTGGCCCTTTTTGCTTAGATTTGGCATGATGCATTTGAAAAGTCAGGGTTGTGTGTGAATATGACTATGAGATACATGTGAGAGATAAGGTCGTTTGCTGTTGTTTTTGTTTTTGTTGTCTTTTCTTTTCTATTTTTTCTCATATA
Source organism: Dalbergia cultrata (assembly GCA_031216105.1). NCBI lineage: Eukaryota > Viridiplantae > Streptophyta > Magnoliopsida > Fabales > Fabaceae > Dalbergia > Dalbergia cultrata. The sequence continues at coordinate 8,313,715 of CM062346.1, forward strand.
TATGTCTTGAAAATGAAAAAAAAAACTTCTTAATGTTTGTTTTATATATTCTCTTTTCCTATGCAGTGTTTTTGGCTTAGAGTACTTTGGATTTTCTCCTTTTCTGGGTCTCTTTCGAAATTCTCAATACTGACAAGTAATCAGTCAAGTGTGAAAATAAAGAAAAACTAGTGATCCTCTCCCCATCCTTACTTGTCACTGTTTTGTGGTTTTTCTCTGCTGTTGGGGGTTGAAGACATGAGGAGCATGTGTGAACCTTGGATCAGAAAGGAAGGCACTTTCTTGTCCTCTTACTCCTTCCATCTGTTTCTTGAATAGGGGGGGAGAGAGAGGGTGTGAAGTCTTGCATAGGGTGTTGACAAGGAAACAACTTTTTGCTCCTGTCTACTTTTTTTTTATGAAAAAAATTCAGCTCAATCTTGTTTTAAGGGTCAAAAAGTCAAGGGTGAGGAATCAAAAACTGAAAAGGCTATTGGTAAAAGTGATAGAGACAATTTTAGGAGAGAAAAAAAACTGGGGAACGTAAGAGTCAGAGTAGAAGGGATAGAGGGTACACGGTACAGAGAAAATTTTGCGAGACAGGAGAGAAAAAGGGTTCATTTTTCTTTTGAGAACTTTATATGGGGTTTGAGGGTTTGATTAGCAGCAACAGTGGGAACAGTTACAGTGGGGGCTTTTCTCAACCCATTTCCAGTTCAATGCAAAATTCATCATCTTTATTCTCTTTCTCAGCTGTATGTTCCATGCACCTCCTGTTTTGTTTGGTTTTGAAAATCATTCTCGAGCATCTTGTTTTTATCTTTTACTTTTCATTGATAATGAATTTTGATTTGTGCATCCTCAATCCTTGTTGTTGATTGTGCTACTATTCTGCTGCAGCAAAGGAAAATGGAGGGTCATACTGAGATGGGTCTCATAGGGGAAAATTTCGACACCGGTTTGATAGGGAGGATGAGAGATGATGAATATGAAAGTCGGTCTGGAAGTGATAATTTTGAAGGCGTATCTGGTGATGATCAGGATGCTGGGGATGACCGGCCGCACAGGAAGAAGAGATATCATAGACACACTCCTAACCAAATTCAAGAGCTTGAGGCGTATGGCTTTATGAAATTTTGCAGCTTTTCTTTTGCAATTTGCTTATTTGTGAAGTTATGTGGTAGTAGTGATATCTGTGTTGCTTTTGCTTTTGATCTTGTTAGTTTCTTCAAGGAGTGTCCGCATCCTGATGAGAAGCAACGGTTGGATCTTAGTCGGAGGCTTGGCTTGGAGAATAAGCAAGTCAAATTCTGGTTTCAGAACAGAAGAACCCAGATGAAGGTGAATTTGAAAACAGAAGTATCATTGCACTTGTATGTATTTTTGTTTATCCAATTTAGATGTTGTACTAATTGACTTACTTTTCTTGAATCAGACCCAGCTTGAGCGGCATGAGAACATAATGCTTAGACAGGAAAATGAGAAGCTTAGAGCCGAGAACAGTTTGATGAAGGAAGCAATGTCGAACCCTGTATGTAATAGCTGCGGTGGGCCCGCCATTCCTGGCCAAATTTCCTTCGAGGAGCACCAGGTTAGAATTGAAAATGCTCGACTAAAGGATGAATTGAACCGTATATGTGCCCTGGCAAACAAGTTCCTTGGCAAGCCAATCTCGTCACTGACCAGTCCCATGGCTCTTCCAACCTCAAATTCCGGTCTAGAACTTGGTATTGGAAGGAATGGTATTGGTGGTTCAAGCACTTTTGGTCCTCCCTTGCAAATGGGACTTGATTTGGGCGATGGAGTCTTAGGCACTCAACCTGCAATGCCTGGGATTAAATCACCAATGGGATTGATGGGAAATGAAGTTCAGCTTCAGAGATCTATGCTTGTAGATCTTGCATTGGCCGCTATGGATGAATTAATTAAGATGGCTCAGGCAGATAGCCCTTTTTGGATTAAGAGCTTGGATGGCGAGAGGGAAGTACTGAACCGTGAGGAGTATGCAAGGTTATTTAATCCTTGTATTGGTCCGCAACCCACTGGCTATGTAACTGAAGCTACAAGAGAAACTGGGGTGGTAATCATCAACAGTATGGCCCTCGTGGAAACCTTGATGGATGCGGTATGATTATGGTGCTCAGCTTCTTAGACTTCGGTGAAGTTTAACTTATTTTCTTGAAAGTTTTGGGAACATTAATTCACAGATTAAGTATCAGTTTAAAAATGTCATAATTATATATTAAAATGGTTTGAATTAGTGAACGTTCTGAGTGATAAAACTGGTAGTTTTAGTTTTTGAATGCCAATTGACAATGACCTTCACTGCATTTTATTCCATATTTATCTTTTAGAGTTCCATAAAATTTGTCATATGGATCAAAGCATAGAGCTCTTAATAGAAAACTGATTTGGTGCTTTTGCTCCAAATGGATTGTGACTATCATTTAGTCTGTAATTTATGTAGGATTGGATAGTATGTTATTTTAATGGATTATTTAATTTCTTTGAACAGAATCGATGGTTGGACATGTTTCCATCTATGATTGCTAGAGCTGTTACCCTTGATGTTATATCTAATGGCATGGGTGGGACCAGAAATGGTAGTTTACAACTGGTATGTTTCTATACTGTATGTTTGCTTCACTTGGCCTTGGTTGGCTGGAACTGAATAGGATTTTGCTTTTCAGATGCATTCTGAGATTCAGTTGCTTTCACCACTAGTCCCTATTCGACAAGTGAGATTCCTCCGGTTCTGTAAGCAGCATGCAGAAGGTGTATGGGCTGTGGTTGATGTTTCCGTTGAGATTGGTCGTGATACTGCCAATGCGCAGCAATTCATGAGCTGCAGGAGGCTTCCTTCTGGATGTCTGGTGCAGGATATGCCCAATGGTTACTCGAAGGTAAGTATTGATCGAATTCTGCAAAACTTTCTCTCGCTTTCTTTTTATGCTTTGCATATTAAAGTATCTTATTTTGTGCTGTGTTCATTTTTTTTTATTAATTCATTTGTCTTTCATTACTGTTGGTATTGAATGGGATGTTTTATTGTAGCTGATATTATAGTTTTTGCTGGAGCTTGTACTTGACTTTCTTCATCACTTCTCTATGCTTCTTTGTACTTGGAGTTACTGTGACTGCTTGAAACTGAGTAAGGTTGAACTTTGCTTGAGAAATCAGTCCCTTTACTAGTATTTTTTTCACTGGAGAAGATGCTTCCCTATTAAATTATAATAATACAGTCTTATAACTTCAGATTTCAAAGTAGGGGTTGCTTATTGTCTGTACTGAAAATTGGCCACTGCTACTCCTAGAGATTAGTGAATCAAGGCTTATATGGTTTACCAATATTTTGAAACTTCATTTCTGTTTCGCATCTTTTAAAATATTAATAAGTGCATAAAAATTTGAAATCTTGGACTCTTCGATCTTTGTTTATATAAACAATACAATTGATGCTTCTATTCCTATCTCTTTGTTATATAGCATGTACCATTTCTTTACTGTGTACGAGACCATAATGACCTGGATCCAGTCCTCTTCTATGATATAACGGAGACAGGTGGTGTGTTAATCTGTGCCCTTTAATATAGTCATATTGGTCTTTATAAATATTATAAAATTCCACAATCTTCTAACTGTTGAGATTCACCTCTATCCATTTGACATTTGCTTCAGTTTTGACTTTCTTGATCCTCTACTGACTTTGTTGTCGGGGCACTAATTTACAATTAGCCTAGGGCTTATGTCAACATTTCCCATGTAGTTAAGTGTGGACCATGTTATGGTCATGTCATTAGATGAACTTCCTTTCTAATTCCATCTATAACCAACTCAAAGTAGGGTCGCTACTATGGGCTTTCCTGTGAAGTCCTTAGATTCCATATTGGCACAGTTCTCAGGCAGGTGAGCTTGCACTGAGAAAACATGGCATGATTTCTTAACTGATTAAATGCGCATGTCGATATAGAATTGTTGTGGGATAAATCGCAAGCGGTGTTTGACTGTTAGGCAAAGAAAGATACATAATGCCTTTGTTATGTATTGCATTTTCATCTCAGGTAACTTAGTAGTGTTTGTACTTCAGGTTCTCCTAGACTCTTTACCAGGACTACTCTTTGTTGAGATGACAAGACTTTAGCATGTCTTCAATAGTTAAATATCTTTATTATTGCATTGTTTTCATTTTTCCGGCCTATTGATGGAAGGCAAGTTGCACTGTTTGTAGGTTACTTGGCTTGAGCATTGGCGGTATGATGAGAGTGTTGTCCACCAACTCTATCGCCCATTGGTTAATTCTGGATTTGGATTTGGTGCTCATAGATGGATCGCATCCCTCCAGAGGCAGTGTGAATGCTTGGCAATCCTTATGTCCTCTTCCATCTCAAGTGAGGATCACACGGGTATGCATGCATGCAACTTACTGTTCATCACATGTTAACTTTTATAGATCATGCAAACTTCTGATTTTGATGGACATTCATTTCTTTTCTAGCCTTGAGCCAAGCTGGTCGGAGAAGCATGTTGAAGCTGGCACAACGCATGACCAGTAACTTCTGTTCTGGGGTTTGTGCTTCATCGGCTCGCAAGTGGGACCGCCTTCACATTGGCACCTTGAGTGATGACATGAGAGTGATGACCAGGAAGAATGTGGATGACCCGGGTGAGCCTCCTGGGATTGTGCTCAGTGCAGCAACTTCTGTTTGGATGCCAGTATCACGGCAAAGGCTGTTTGACTTTCTGCGAGATGAACAGCTTAGAAGTGAGTGGGACATTTTGTCCAATGGTGGACCAATGCAGGAGATGGTCCACATTGCCAAAGGGCAAGGGCATGGAAATTGCGTTTCTCTCCTTCGTGCTGGTGTAAGTGGCATACTTAATTTTTTTCACGTTGCTCCTTGCATATTCATTCCATATTTTTTTGGGTATATTGAAAAAATTGCGTATTAGTTTTAACCGGTACATATTGCAATACTTACACGTATCATCTTCATTGTGTTATCTGCCAATCTTTGCAGGCTGTGAATGCCAACGATAGTGGCATGCTGATTCTGCAAGAGACATGGACAGATGCATCGTGCTCGGTGGTAGTATATGCACCAGTTGACGTGCCATCCCTGAACGTGGTGATGAGTGGCGGTGATTCAGCATATGTTGCACTGTTGCCCTCAGGCTTTGCCATTCTTCCTGACGGTCATTCCTCCAGCTATGGCAGCCCAAGCAGCGGTTGCAACGGGACGTTACACAAGCGGGGTGGCAGCAATGGTGGCAATGGCGGTGATGATGGCAGCGGAAGCCTGCTCACGGTTGGGTTCCAAATCCTGGTGAATAGCCTACCAACGGCTAAGCTCACAGTTGAGTCTGTTGATACTGTGAATAACCTCATCTCGTGCACCATTCAGAAGATCAAAGCTGCACTCCGAGTTGCATAAAATAACCATTTTGTTTATGCAAAGTTAACATTATATTCTGTGTGTTCATCTCATTTTGCTTCGTTTTTTGGGTTGATGAAAAATGCAAACATATAAAAGGGGTTTATTGTGTGTTTGGGGTGTATAGGATTTATAGAGAGCTAGTGTGGTTACGGGGCCGAGACATTAAAGGGTCGCGGAAGGAGGGTTTCGAGTCAAGAACGAACCCCAAAAGAGGAACCTGTGCTGCTGCACCTTCATCATGAGTAGTTTGAGTGCAAGTTTTTTTTGCTCATGGCGGTTCGGGTATTGACTCGTTGACCAGCGAGTTAGTCTCGGCTCTCTCATTTGTCCAAGACAAAAGAAATACTTATGTTTGTTGTTTATGTCGTCCTTAACAGTTTGCAAGATTGAAACTGCAGAACTGTATTTTGGAATGCATTTTTATATTCTAGTTTCTTTGTTTTATTATGTTTTGGTTCCTAATTATTGTCAATGTTTTGGGTTATAATGTTGTGCCAAAGACGGTTGAATGCAGTAGTAAAAGGGTTATATCTTCAGAAGGAAAAACAAGATTTAAAACTTAAAGAAGATAATTGTTAAAAGAGGCTTTTTCGTTTTACCCAATGACGTTTGTATGGAGAAACCTTAAAAGATTAAGGAAAATATTGACTTGGTTGGCATGACGATAAGTATGCAACCAGAAAAGAAAAAAGATTTTGCAACATTGCCATCAATTTTATGGGAAAATTCGTACAATGATATACAGTTCTATACATTTAATTACTTTTGTTTAAAAATTATACGCCTGACAGTGTAATAATGCAGTGAAGGCTGCGTGCGTAGTAAAAGAGCTGTGCCGGTTTCAGGGTTTTTTAGTATGTGACCTTAGTGAGGGCTCCAAATTATCAATAATATAAAATTCAAAAGAAGATTATGTGATGATATGGACAACACATAAACTATTCTAAACTCACAATATGAAGGCCTCCTCTGAAAAAGATGTGATTTAGAATCCTCTTCACAATTGCTTTAGTTAAAATATCATTTACTGAAGTATGATAATAAATTACATCAACTGCGAATGAATGTCCACTGTTATTTCAGGTCCCATTTTGATTTTCTCTGGGTAATTATTGGAGCATTGTTCTAGGCCTTAGCCAAGTAAGACAAAAACATTAATGCAATTGGATTGAAACTAAAAAGGGGCAGTTTCTTTTTGTTTGGGCTTACATTTTTCATTTTACAGAATTTTACGAAAAAAAAATGAAAATACTGAATTAAAAAGAAAAAACAGTTGGATATAGAATTAGAATCATCCGCGTGTATATACAATAGTTAAAACTTTTTGGAAGAGTTTATTGCATCACATAATACCAGAGGCTCCATTATCCAGTGGTTAACAATTTAATCATTATTAACTCTCTATTCTAACAAATTGTTTATGTTTCAACCAAAAAACAAAAAAAAAGGAACATTTGTTCCAACAATTTAGTGAAAGAAATAGTGAACACAGAAAAATTAAACAAGAAACATGGCTTTATAGTTTCCCTATCTCTTTCATAAAACTTTGAAGAATAACTGAAAATAGAATATGAAAACAATAAATAAAAATGGAAACCAAGACGACACTTTTACCTTCCTATTTTGTAAGAGCTAGCTGGCAAGGTATAATGATAATTGGAATCGAAGATTTCGTTTTCGTTTGACTTTTTTCAGCAACAATTTGCATAATTTTGTGTCTTAAAATGACAGATAAATACATTATTCTCTAAAGTGACACCCCAATAATTAATTTTGATGTTGCCTAACGGCTACGCTGTGTGCCCATATCAGTCGAGCACCTAGACTCTAGACCTAGAGTACATAGGTTTTGGTAAGAGTTTTAATAGAGGACATGGACAAACTCACGATGTTACACGTAAGAATAACAATCAAAGTGACTGAATCTGCGTTAATGCAGTAATACTTCAATTCGAATTTTTCTATGTATGTCTTTGTCAAGAATTATGACCAAAGTTTCACGTTGCAACAACCAAAAAAATAAAATACCTCACTCGTCATTTCAAATAAAATTAATATTCATTTTAGCCTTTTAGTGTATATTCTAAAGTCATTTTAATTATTGACTTTTAAAATAAGTTAAATTAATCTCTAACATTATAAAGTATAAGTTATATTATCTCTCCATCCACTTTTATTTTACATTCTATTAGTTAAATAAAAATGTGTAATGCTAAACAATATTTTACCATACTTTATTTCATCTAACGTATAATTAAGTTTAAAATAAGTTATTTTAAATATAAAATTATATAAAATGAGTCATTTAAATATTTTTTAAGTTATAGAATGACTTATTTTATATACCAAAATTAATTATTTTAAACGTTATTATACTTTGGATGACACATGATATATAAATGTATCACTTAATATTATACATCATTATTTAATTAACAAAATATTAAGTAAAAGTGAGTTGATGGAGTAATATGACTCATTTTGTAATGTCAGAGACTAATTTGATTCATTTTATAAGTCACGAACTAAAATAACTCACAAGGATTAAAATGAACATTAACTTTTTCGAATAGGTATATCATCATTTTTTAAAAAAATAAGTACCATAATTTAAAAATCAATTGAATTATCCATTTTAGGCGTACTACACTGATTTGGACCAAGTACCTAGCAAATATTTGCTTCTACTTGATGGGCCTCCAAACATTCAAGTTCATGAATTATTTTTCTCAATTTATTACAACTAATTAACTAACAACTTTGACGCTCCTTTGTTACCGACCACATATGTTCTGAGATACAGAACACAGCTACGCCTAATATGTGCCACGTGCAAACCCTTCTGATCACTGCATCTCCATGCCCTCCGATGCCTATCAACTTTTTTAAATATGAAATTTTGGTCAAACGAGAATCAGTGTTTAATTTTTCCAGTTGTTATGTTTTGCAGTCACTGAGCTCATACATGCCCTTGTTTTTCTGTGATCAAGTCAATCTTCCAAAGTAATTGGTATATTTACTACTGTTTGCAAGTTGATTCATAAACTCAAGCAGATTAATTTGGAGACCATAAAATTGGGTCAACTTGCACATAAAAGTGCCTTCTGAAAAACTCATGGAAGATTTGTTGTAAACTTGAACACTGTTCAACGATATGAGGTGTGCTTTGTATAGGTGTAGGATAAAATATGGCAAAGTGAAAAATAGCAATCAATCTGGACTTTCATACCCTTCAAATGTATCAAATACATTGATGTTTGTCATCAACTGTCTAGCTTTATTCCTACCGCGAGCACCCCATTTATTGCTTGTGATGTACAACTTGAAATTTAAGAGATAGACAAGAACAAAGAGATTCACTTGTGGTTCTTGACGTTGATGATCTTCCTTTATAGTATGTTTGTGAGTTTGGATTTTGGAAGGAAAAGGAAGGAAGGAAAGGACTTATAGTGTAAAATTATATTACAAGTCCTCCCCTCCCCTTTTTTCCCCTACCAAATCCAATCTCACAAACATACCCCTAGATGAGCAAGGGATTAAGTAATCAAACAACCACGAAAAATGACGATGAAGTTTGAATAGTATTGGCCAATTAACAATGAGACTGATGATTTAGAATGTTTGTGACCTCAATATTAAGGGTATTAGACAACATTATGTATATTCATCTAATCTGATTCCGAAGAAAAGAATGTACTGTAAGTGAATAATAATAAAAACTATGCATTTATTTATAAATTATGCAATGAATTTCTCAGCTGAATGACACATGCTTATTAATTCACTCATGTAAACAGATTAATTAGTTGGACAACATTGACAATTGTTTTTGGTGGATATATCGATTTCTTCAATGAATGTGTAACTGTTGTGGAGTCAGTCACTCACGCACGCCAATCAAGCACGTCATGCGGTAGATTTGATTTTTGAGTAGATGACTTTTACAGAAAATTTAAAAATCTTCTGCCACACACACTAGACAAATTAGATGCATTAATGGTGCCAATTATATTGTTTGTAACCATATGTGATTGCTCTCGAATTTTCTCCAAGTTCAGGTAGCTGAGGATTAATACATTTCTTAGTCATAATAATCATTTTTGAAGCGGCACCAAGTCTCCTCCTGCAGCAAATCAGCTAATTTCAAGTGATTGTGCATAAAAATATATATATGTCTCAGGTATGTGGACCATGTTTTCTGCAACAAGTTGCACGTTCGCATCATAAATAGTAGTACTCTTGTAGAACCATATAAATATATGCTTTATCACTCGTTGAGCGCTGAGATGTTATGACCCTTAAATGCAGTAATCGGCTGTCATCTGAATCGATCCCAGCTACCCCCGTGTGTTATGTGTTGAGAATTCAATGCAATAATAATATTGTGAGGACTGATCATCATCTTTCAAATTGGACACCATGGGGTCTACGCTAGCTGAATATGAAGCAACATATTTATGAGCACCTAGCCAGCTAGAGACTATTATGTGATCTTACTGCACGTTCTGCAATCAATTATGTGACACTGCGGTAGATGCACAATTGACAACCCAAGAGAGCTAAGTTCTATAGAAATTAATCTTGGTAATTAATTGCATTAGGACTGGGCTTTGTTACTGTTGAGGCCTGCTCAAGCAGATGACAAACAAGCTATCTGGTGTTCTATATTTTATATTGCACTATGTATCTTTTTTCTTTTTTCATCATATGTCGCAGCAAAAACTGTAAAATTTTCCCTTTTGTTGTCAAATTTATGTCACTTTAATTAACATCAGCATGTGAATTTTAATGCAGAACTCATCATACTTCAAACGCAAATCAACTAATGTAACCCATTTTTGATTCACTCAAACAAAACCGTTTCTACTTTCTTTTTTTTTTCACTGTACGCAAAGCCCTCTAGTGAGGCTCTAACCTCCTCCTATGTCAAGTGACTCTCTTTATCCAGGAATAACCAACGCTTGAGACAAACTAATACATTAAAATGTCAATATATCTAACTATATATTTGTATAATAAAGTTTCAAATTTGATCTGTTTAGTATTCAATGTATACGACGCAATTTGGTCAATTTGCGTGCGATTAATTAACTAATTAGCCGACTGAATCTTTCAACGAATTCCGAACAGGTGTACACGCTTTATTGTTGGATTACTCAAGGCATGAAAGGACCAATACCATTTTATATCATTTGAACAATCAGTGATTGCATATCTGACTACCAAAAAGTGTGGACTGACATGTTTGTTCATTTTGTGTGAGGCGGCATAAAGCTGAAAGAGAAAGATGGGAACAATATTTCAATATTTAAAGCATATGAACGCTTGATATTTCCTAGTAAGAATCTTTCTGGGCAATTAGTGATGATGGCAACAAATCTAACGAGAAGATCAGAATCCGCAACTTGGTAGAGTATATTTCTTCAATTCCTGCAGTACTTAATTGTTTGTTTATTATTAATTAAAGGATTAAGCAAAGTACTATTGAAGGCCAATGCTTGGCTCAATGGCATGACTGAGATATTTATTAGGTCATGCTGTGATTAGTATTTTAGGCATGGCCCAAGCCAGATCGTCCCCGTGCTTATCATCACTACCAAACTTTGTGTCTGGAAAATTTGCAAGTGCTTACTTGTAAGGGATAAATATGAAAAAGAGTGGTGATCGATATTGAAACTAGTTGTACTATCAAGTATCAATTATTGTTTCCTTCTATAATTCCTCACTCCGATTACCGTATGCCTTCATCAACTGCTTTTCCTGAGGTCCAAACTGAGCATTAATAAATGATTGTCAAAAGTCAGTCCATTTAGTCACATTAATTCATTCCCTCAACCCTAACAATCCGTATATTGATTTCCCGATTTGAAAAAAAGGGCCCTTGATATGGATATATAAAAACACCATTTGTCTTCGCTATTTTGGGTACCTAGTGGATTTTCAATCTGGATCCCAATTTTGGTTCTTTCACATGGTATTACCCCTTCACTTCACAAGGTAGGGTATACTTGTAAGTTTAGATTTTGAAGAGAAAATGAGAGTAGAAAAGAACATGTAGTATAAAATTATATTACAAGTCTTTCCTTTCCCTACTTTCTCTCCAAAATCCAAACTCACAAACATACTTTTAGTAATTTTTAGGATTTATTCCCCAAGGACTAATGTGATTCACGATGAAAAAAAATCAAGAACTAATTAGTTACATTTTAAATTTTGAGAATCAAATATTGGGGTTAGGTTGGGATCGTGGCATATTTAGAAGTTAGAGTAGATTGTAAATTAATCACTAAACAGTGCAATAGAAGGTACTATAACAACAAAATCACTAATGTTGCCGATTAAATGGATACCTCATTCGGACTAGGCTAATTCCACATATCAAAATTACATAAATGAATTATAGAGTGAAAGGAGAAAAACTGACTACCTTTTTTTTTATATATTTCTAGTTTTTATTACAAAATAATATTTTTTAAAAAATAAAATAAAAACGAAAAAGATCGTTACTTATTTTGGACTTTAGAGATTCAAAAGAAAACATAAAATGTTGATTCCTCATCTGAAGTAGACAGGTGGAATGACTCTAGAGTTTGGGACATTTCTCCCTTAATGGATTAACTCTTCAAGGTGTGGAATGGAATCCCGTTTCCACCAATAAATTTAGGAAGTAATTATTGTTATTTTTATTTGTCTAACGCAACTCCTCATTTTTCGCCTTTGTGCATAACGTTTCTAAAATGCCCTTCATCCAAAGCTTGCTTTATATTTAACTAATTTACATTTTTAAAATTAAACTAAATTTTATGTGATACAAATTCTATTGTCTATTGTTATTCCCTATTTATTATTATTTTTTTGAAATTTTTAAATGCCTGCAATCTAAAAATAATTTATATTTGTAATAATGTACTGCTACTCTAATATTTTAAATATATATTTAATAATTTCAATAATTAATATTAAGCATATATATGAGTTTAATTATAGAAAAAAATAAGACATCGAATTATTAAACAAAAATTAATTCATCTTCAATATAATTTTCAATCCTTTAAAAATAAATAATAAAAAATAAAAACAAAATTAATCTCAAAAATTTATAATATATATATATATATATATATATATATATATATATATATATATATATATATATATATATATATGATTCCCAGATACAATAAAAATCAAAATTATAAAACTTAAAATAATGTCCGGAAGTAAAATATCAGTTTTTAACTTTTTGTATAAAAGTACTACAAAATTGATAAAAGTACTAAATAAGAGAAATATTATTTTAACATCTATTATCTCGTAATCTATGCAAACACCTAATTTATTATCCTTAAATATGGACCCCACTTTAACATCTTCTTTTTTATCCTCCATCCTTATATATGAGTGGATGTCTACTAACACCCAAATTTTGGGTGTTCAAATAATATAACTCACTGAACAAATAACGAAAAATAAAAATAATATACGAGATGGTAATGAAATTTAAATCACTTCATCTCGTTCTCCCTTTCGTTCCTTTCCATCAACCAAAACATAACCTATAATAATGAGCAATTCAAGTCATCAAATTCCTGTAAAACAAAATCATGGACATAACTCATGGACCTTTTTAAATTATTTAGTCTCATTGGAGCTGCAGAGCACTGAAATGATATTCTGATATTTTGGATGAACGGGGATCATGCGGTACTGTTGACGATTGTCGGTGAGCTAAGGTGGGGGATAACAGTAAGAGTCTCGTTATTCATTAATTGAGTTTTAAGCTTTCAACGTTTTACCTCATCAAGTTTGTACTGTTGATAATTATAGTTAATCAGTAATTTGCAATTTTACTTTCGGATGTTTAATATTAATTATTATAATTATTAAAAAAATTAAAATATCAGAGTATTGATATATTATAAATAAAAAATAACTTTTAATTAAAAATATTTCAAAATGTCACAAATAAAAATAAGGAATAAGGAATAATAATAGACAATGGATATTTTATCACATAAAATTTAATTTAATTTTGAAAATATGAATGAGCTAAATATAAAATAAGTTTATTTTTTTATTAAGGATGTTTTAAGAATATCACATATAAAGACAATAATCATGGAGTGACATTTAACAAATGGAAGGCATGAATATAGGCAGCAAGAACTTTGGGGGCATATGTAATTTTGGGATTGAATTTGGCAACGGTTTTACTCAGCCCCAACATGTAATAATTAAGCTTGCGGGTGAAAAAGATACAAATATGTTATTTCATAATCTCAATTAACATTATGACAATATAATACCCTTTTCTAGAGTCTTCAATTATAGCCTCGGACTGCAATCTAACAAAAATGTATAAAGGAAGCCTGACTTCGACCTAGAATGAAATAGAGTACACTCAACACTTTCCTCAATGGATTCAATTTAAATATACTTTTAGTATAAAATTCTTTTATATTGTTATTCAATCAAATTTTCTCATATGATTTTGGAAATAATAGAGTGAGAGTTTGTCATGACCCAATTTGAAAATGTTACTGACATGTGAGAAATCTCATCATCACATAAGTCTCATGGTTATTGAGTTATTTTATATACATATTTGAAATACCATTTTAATTTCTGAAACATAATCAATATATATAACTCTTTCATTTCACAAATCTAGTTTAAAATCCATAATCATCTGATAAAATATAAATAGAGCTGCTCTGTACAAAACATGAAATCATCTAAGTTTAAATACATGACAAATTTGAATCATAAAAGCAAAATACTATAATCATATATGGTTTGAGACCCTACTTGCAAAATCACTTGAGCATTCTACTAGAAACATAAACTGGTACTTTATTGCAAAGTGAAGCTCACCTAGACTAAAGTGAAGCTATTATCGGGGATGATGCCAGGAAGGATCTGAACCAAGAACTAAATCTGTAAGAGGAAGGAAAAAAGGGATGAATTTCATCTAAAACGAAGAGAATGAATTTTTACTCATAGCCATACATGAAACAATAAGGAAAGAACATAAATAGTAATGCAACATAAAAAAAAAATCATTTCTATTCATAATGCATAATAATCATAATAATATTGGTTTCATATAAGGCATAAGAAAACATAGATAAGGAATTAATGGTGAGACAGAATACTAAATAATTGTAAAGCGGTGCTTAGTCCCTCATGAACAAGAGTATCTAACTAAGATTTAATTGTCCATCACGAATTGTGTCCCTTATGAACTAATCTGAAACTTGATGGCCGCTTACAAGAGTGGGTAAAACGCCGCAAGTGCACGGGTCGTCAAGTAATATAATGTGAGTAAAAGAGTATCGTATCCACAGGGATTAGATAGAGTATGCTAGCGATCAACTAAACTACCGTGTTCAGGCTTAAGCAAAATCGAATCAATGAGAATTAAGACTAACTAGTAAAGAAAACAAGAAAATAGAAACACTAACACAAATAAAAGTGAGAGATAACCAAGGTTAAAAGGCTTAGGGGACCCTTTTCACCCTCTACTTCACTTGGATAAACAAATCACTTAAATGAACATTAATGAATTGGGTTTGTTAGCATGCCAATTATAGTTAAAAGCCTATGTCTAGGTCAATTAACCGTGTCTCCTTCATCTAAAACACTAAGTGTCCTTGTGAATTAATGTGAAATCAACCCATTGAGCATTATCGTCAAGCATATACTATGCAAGGCCAACGGGTATGTTTCCATCCCATTGACTAATCCTCACACCTAAACCAATTAAGTGTAAAAGAACAAGCATTACCCATAGCCAAGGTCCAATATCTCTATTCCTATGTCTAGTTCAAGAGAATCCCCCAAATCAACTTAAATGGTGGCCAATCATGTAAGAGCATTAAGACTAGAAATGGGTAACCAAGACCAACATCATTAACATTCAAATAAGCAAATCTATAAACATCCAAGATCCATAGAGGGGTCCAAAGAATCCCCTAGCTACAAGTTTAGCTATCCATAATAGTGAATAAAACAAAAACTAGTTCAAGATATATAATGAACATTAAAGACATAAAAAGAGAAAGCAAGAGATGAACAAAATGAAGCTTTGATCCTCCTCCTAGCCTTTGATCTTCAATCTCCAAGATGGGTTTCTCTCTAGTGTTGGCTTCCTCCAAAACCTCTGTTTTCTCCCTCTAGTATGCTGGAAAAGGCAGTAAAAACGAGCTCCTGCGTTCTGTCCTAAGTCTGGTTTAAAAGTTTCTTTGAAAATGGGTGTCTGCGTCAGGTTGCGACTCCAGTAGCATCAGTCATAACCCGACTTTAAAAGCGATCGATGTCAGTATCATGAGGTTGCGACCAGATTTTCGCGACTCAAAGAACAAAACTTCATTTTCTTCATTCCTTGCTTCCTCTCTTTTAGCTTCCACTTGGATTCTCTTCAAACTCCAAATTTCTACAATTTCCTTTGTCAAAAATCACCAAATGAGAATTTAAATTTGAACTTTCCAATTCACCTCAATAATCATGATTTAAGGCAATGAGTTTTTAACAAAAGTTCCAAGATAGCAAGGAAGCAAATTCTTCTTGTTGCTTGGAAAATTAAGGACAAAACATGTAATTTCAAACCAAATTAGAAGCTAAATAACTCCATAAACTGGAGTTATCATAATCCAAGTAAGGGTAACTGCCCCTTGTAGGCAACTTGATATACCAAGGTTAATAAATTGACTGTCGTTAATTCATAACTCTATTTCCCTCTAATTCCCATTCAAACATCACTCATAGTCATCATGCTAAAATCCCAATTTGGTGTCTTTCATCGCTTCTGCAGTTCGTATCTTAGTTTCGAGGATAAATATTCTCTTTTCATAATTTACTAGAAGCAGTTTAAAAAGCATGATTATGCAATTAACATACAAGTATCAACAATGGTCCCATGTATTTTGTAAAAGTCATACAATTTATTTGAAAGTTGTAAAATCATAGTCTTTCAATCTTTGCATAATTTAAAAGCATGATCAAAACATAACAGCATCTCTAAATTCATGGAAGGTAACAATGTTGCATGGAAATACTCATAATGGCCAAAATTAAAATCATGAGCTTAAATCCACTCATCTAAAATGGTGAAATATGAAGTGCCAACACCTAGAAAGCGTCAGAAAGCAAGAATGGCATCAATGTCCGTCATGGAAGTAACATAAACACAAATAACTATAAACTCACTAAAACAACTCTACAAATATTGAGAGAGTACTCAAATTTCACAACAATCAAGAACAACAATACCTAACTCATAAATGGAAGAACAATGAGAGATCTAGCATAAATCATGAACAATCCTTATCTTGAAGCATGGAGGAGGTAAGATTAAAGGAGGAGGAGAAGTAGGGTTGTGCGTTTTTTAGAGCGAAAATATGCATGAGAAGATTTTATATAGGAAACGGGAGTCATCAAATGAAACTAAGTCTTTTTAGGGGTTTCTGGTATCAAGGGACTTGCTATGGTGAAGGGGGGTTCGTCGTGGCGAATTTGTTTGAAGGTGTCCTACCTAAGGACTGAACAGCACGCTAACCATGGCAAAGGGACACCTCGCATGGTGAGCTTCCCTGAATATGCTTCACCGGGCTGGCCAAGAAGTTCGTTATGGCAAGGGGGAGACTCGTTATGGCAAGGGTATTTGCACAAGGAGCTTTTGTTTCTACAATCTAATGTGTTTGGGACGTTTCCAATGACATGGGTGGGTGCCCAAGCATCCTAAGGTTATACTAAACTTATCTGGAGACACGTGGATTTGAGTTATCACAGAGTTAACCATATTTTATTAATGTGACAAAATATGATTGAATGACTATATATAGTTTTTTTTTATATAATTAGTGCATCAAAATTAAACTATTTTAATGTGAAATTAATATAATGTAAATAACTATTCACAAATAGCATGGAAAGTAAAGTTACTGACAAGCAAAATTATTCTTACCTAGAAATCTGATAAAGCTATAACCTCCTCCAATTGTTCGTGAGAGTAGGGGGTGAGATACCTGCAAGACACTTCGATGATCAAGTCAGTGAATAAATGAAGTATAGAGTGGTCAAATGATAGCATGTAATAATAAGCTTGTGATACTTAGGGGTGTTGAGCCCTTTATATAGTGACAAGTGACTCCGTAATAAGATAGGAGATAATGTTCCCTATATAAGAGAGATATTCCTAGGATTTAGTAAATATTAGATATATTGCATATTTGTAAAAGATATGATATAATAATAATAGGAGATTCTGTGAGCTAATAGGGAATTTGGTATAATCTAATAGTCAATCTAGAAGATATCATAGACCAAATCAGTGGAGAATCTCTAGGAGCCAATATGTCACGTGGATAAGTTGGGGGACCTCTTGGAAGAGCTCCTTGAGGTTAGACTGAGGTATAGGGTCCATATTTCTAGTCCAATATAGAAATTAAATTTAAAATGGGAATAATGATCTCATTTTTTATTTACTATAAGAGAGAATATGATGAACCCAGCATTTTTATATCAATCTCTTTCTCAGTAAATCTAAAAATGGATTTAATTTTTGAGCAACAAATACCGTCCTTCTGAAAATTGTAAAGTATTTTCTTTGAGTAGTATTTTGATATACAATATTCTTTCTATTGCTTACTTTACGTAGAAAAAGATGAAAAAGAAGATATCAAAGATAGTGTTTGTGAGGGTCCAACAAGGACAAGAAAGTGAAGGAAGGACACAACTAGGAACCTACTCTAGACGCAAGAAGAATAAAAGAACATGAGAAAGAAATTAAGGTAAAGTTTAACCTTCCCGCATGATATGATAGCTGGTTATTAACCTTTTCATTTTTTTTTTTCTTTTACGCCATTTATTTATTCATTTACTTTGTTTTTGATTCAGACACAGAGAGAAGACAACAACAGCAACGACAACATACGAAGCAAGCTAGCTCGAACCGAACCAAGTACCCTTCCATTCCACGTCCCCATCTTCCAGCTTCTCACCCGTTTAGTTCCTTTTTTGTCATATCAATTAGAAACTAGTCGTATAGTATATCAGATAACACACCGACCCCAACCCAAATCCATTGCTTCATTCAAGATTTTGCTGTGTGAGTGAGTCCCGCATGTTGTTGTTGTTGTGAGACGTTGACCTACCAATACTATTGCCGTATTGCAGTAACAGCAGCCATTATTGAATTGTTGTTGTTGTTGGTGGTTGTTGCTGGTTGTTGTTGATGGGGAACTCGTTTGGGTGCTCTGCTTCCGGGGAGAGGCTGGTGTCTGCGGCGAGGGACGGTGACCTTGTTGAGGCCAAGATGCTCTTGAACTTCAACCCTTGTCTCGCCAAGTACTCCACTTTCGGTGGCCTCAATTCCCCTCTCCATTTCGCTGCTGCCAAGGGCCACAACGAGGTACCCCTCTCTCTCTCTAATCCCATCTATCCCTTTTGTTGAATTTTGCAAATTTTTTGTTTACTGTTTGTTTGTTCCTTCTTTGTTGTTCTCGAAGTTTGTATCTTTATCTATTTTTCACTGATGGGGTTTCCGTTAGATTGTGGCATTGTTGCTTGAGAATGGAGCTGATGTCAATTCGAGGAATTATTGTGGCCAGGTACCAATTTCATCATATGACCCTCTCTCAAATCTCTCTCTTTTAGATTTAAAGTTTTGTGAATAGTGGTTTTGATTTAAGGGAAAATTGAATGATATGATTATAAATGGGTGGGATGTATGTATATGTATATCTAGTGGTAAATTATCAATATTGGAAGATTCTGCCACGCGTTTGGAATTGGTATACGTATTTTTCCTTTTCGTCCAGCTATCCTATTTTAGGTTATGATTCATTCCATGTGGCAAATTATTGCTGCCTATAAGAAAGCATAGCCATATTGTCCACCATAATAAGCAATCAATCAGATCAATGGATCTCGTATCAATTCAACAGATTCCAGCATGATAAAGTGAAGCTTTAAGTGATTTTCTTTGGATGCAGCCCTCTTTTCTTTTTGGCACATGTGTCTATGTTGTGCTAACTCGAGAACATTGTTTAATTTGATAGACGGCCTTGATGCAAGCTTGTAAATATGGGCATTGGGAAGTTGTACAGACCCTTCTGCTCTTCAGATGCAATGTGAGTCCTGTAATACTTTCCTCTTTCTCTCTGTTTGAACTGTTTTTCAGTTTCACCATAATTTTGTATTTACTATCCCATGGAGACCATAGGTCATTGGGCTGGTTAGGGAAACTACCTGCTAGTTGGATATGACTGCTTGATCTTCGTGTGTATTTTTCTTCTTTACCGGTTAAAGTTCATTTTCAACTATATGAAAACTCCATCCAATAACAGGTTATGCGAGCAGATTATCTCAGTGGAAGGACAGCACTTCACTTTGCAGCTGTGAATGGGCATGTTAGATGTATTAGACTAGTTGTGGCTGACTTTGTTCCGAGTGCTCCATATGAAGCTATACATGCTCGCACAGATGCTGACAAGGGTGATGCATCAAATGTGAAAGGCAAACATGAACAAAGGTACCCCTTTCCTTTTCATTATGTAATTCCCAAAATAAGATTTCATTGCAGTGAATCTCATATTTTATATTTTGCTAAGAGGATTGAATGATTGGTATACTTTTGCCTTCTGTTGTATGCTCATATGTTATATTTTATACTTTTGCCTTCTCATTTCATAATCCCCAAAACAAGATTTCAACTGCTATTTTATTTGTCACTCACTTTAATTTTTCATATTTTCTCAATTGTCCAATGTATTCAATTACGTAGTTACTACATGAATAAGTAATTATTAGGGAAAATTATTAATTGCAAAAGCTATACATAATTTTAGCGTTGGAATCAAATGATGAAATTAGATTTGATTTGGTGTTCTTTGCTGTGAAGAATATTAAGTCTTTAATGCCTGACTTTACTAGAGAGTTGCTATTTTTGTAGTGTTATATTCCTGCAATTTATTTACTTTATTCCAGTGCAGTGCCCTGTCCAAGTTTGTAAATAAGACAGCTGATGGTGGTATTACTGCCCTTCATATGGCTGCATTAAATGGGTATTTTGATTGCGTACAACTGCTACTTGATCTTAATGCCAATGTGTCTGCTGCTACGTTTCATTATGGAACATCAATGGATTTAATAGGTATGTCCTTTTTTTAACATACTAAATATTTCCAAGTTTTTCTTTTCTCTTTCAAAATAAGTAAATAACTAATGTGATTTGATGTAGGGGCTGGAAGCACTCCATTGCATTATGCTGCTTGTGGGGGCAATTTAAAATGCTGTCAGGCAAGAATTGCTTTTGTTTTGATTTGTGATATACCTTCTGGTCCTTTCCTTTGAATCTGGCAATAATGTTCTTTTTCAGATCCTCCTTGCGAGAGGTGCAAGTCGGATGGCTTTGAATTGCAATGGGTAAGATATTGTGAATGGGTATTTTAGTTCAAACTTCGTATTTTTTCTGCAATGTTAATGCAAATTTGAATCACCCCTCCCTGCCAGGTGGCTTCCTCTTGATGTTGCTAGGATGTGGGGGCGTCATTGGCTTGAATCTTTGTTCGCACCCAGTTCTGATGCCACAATACCAACATTTCGTCATTCAAATTACTTGTCCTTGCCTCTCATGAGTGTGCTCAACATAGCCAGGTATTTTGCAATAGACTATGTCTGTTTCTGCAAATCAGCGAAACTACTTCTAATTATAAAATCTACTGCACCTACAATTGGATTCATTGCTGTCAGGCCTAACTTGAAAATGGGACTAAAATTGATTTCAAATAACTGCAGAGAGTATGGATTGCAATCATCTACAACCTCCTCCAATGAGATTGACTTCTGTGCCGTCTGCCTCGAGCGGCCATGTTCAGTGGCTGCAGAAGGTACTGGGATTCTTTTCTTTTTTGAATATGTTTATTTGCATGTCTGTCTCTGCGTGAATATTTAATGAACAGCAGCACTTAAAAAAACAGTGACACATTTCCTAAAGTAGTGAATTAGTGATTATGTTGGGAAGACTTTACAGAATCAAGAAGATACAGTTAACTATATCATTCTGTTAGTTTAAGCATATTCATCTCAATAATTTTTTTGGGCCTGGGGGGGAAGGGAAAAGAGGGTGGGCGCAAGGTATTTGTCTTCTCATCGTCTCTGTCACTATACTTTCTGCCACATGTTCTTAACACATTTTTAAGATTGCGATATTTGAATTTGGAAAACTTATTGAGCTTTGTGTAACAGTTTAGTTTATATCAATGGAATCATACATGCAGGATGTGGGCATGAGCTTTGTGTAAGATGTGCACTCTATCTATGCTCAACAAACAGCATTTCTTCTGAAATGGCTGGCCCTCCTGGCTCTATACCTTGCCCACTTTGTAGACATGGAATTGTGTCTTTTGTTAAGTTACCAGGTTCCCAAACAAAAGAAAATAAATTACACGTGTCTCTTGGCCTGTGCACCTCATGCATGCTACATCCACATGACCTAGGTCAGCCATCTCTTTCTGACACGCCGGAAGTTCGAAGAAACCGTGTCGCTTCAGTTCCTTCAGAGATACTCTGCCCGGTCACTTGTGGTCCATTTCCATCCATGGCAATTCCTCTATGTACCTGCAATGACGGTCCATGTCTGACATTTGAACCCCGGGAAGCAGAAACACAGGATGGATCACCCCATCACTCACAAGCATCTACAACGGATCAGGACAAAATGGAAGGGCCAAGACTGGATAAAACAACTTGTTCGAGCATGTTTTGGGGTAGGAGAAGTTGCAGCAGGGAGCATCAATGCAATTCAGAAATAAATACTTGACTCATTTCTTATGTTGTGGATACTGGATACTTTTTGGATCAACAGAGCAATTCAGAGTTACCTTATTAACCTGCCTCAGATAGCGTATCTAAGTAGATATTTCAAGGAGAGAAAAAGCTGCTCTGCGGATATGTTTTACTGCAGAGGTTGTATGCTAGATGATCAATACAGCTCCGGCATTTCAGCATCCTAACCCCACCTTCTGGATGTCCTCTTGTGATGTGTAGAGAGCTTGTGAAGTTAGTTTTGGTTTCATGAGATTGTTTTTGTGATTTTATTGTAATGAGAGTTCATTTAATTTCATCAGAGTAAAGGAAGTGTTTGTTTAGTAGTAGGAAGAATACGTTATGCTTTTTAGCGTATGTATCAGAGTAGGGCATTTGTATATTATGCTTGTCATGAATTTTATTTATAGGTTTACAAAGGTCAGATTGGGGGATTGAAGCTGCCGCTGATGCGTTTATTTATAAAAGCTTTCTACAAAGGTTTTGTTTTTGGGTTTGTTGCTGTAAAGTGATCTTATAATGACTGTTAAAGGCTAATGTAATTAGAACATTGGATTCGCATATTAAAAATAAAATAAAATAAAACGGCAGTGGCCTAGGTGAGGTAAAGAAGGAGAATGTGAGTACTGAGCAGAAGACATTTACAATACAAAAGATAAATTCATTAGCCTTAATCCAAGTGATAATGATATGATGTCTCTTTAAGGACCAAGCTTCATGTGAGCGAATTTTATCCATAGGATAAGGGTTCCAAATTTACTGAAAAATGAAACACGTTGTAGCTTAAGCTAAGTGACATCTTCGAAAAAAATTTGTCTACACCCCAGAGGACTGGACACATCCCGTGGTCTTCTTCACAACAAAAATGCTAATTGTACACCCAAGTGGTTGATGGGAAGTATTTCAATAAAATAAATTTAAAAGAAAGGTTATAAATTTCTTTTATTATAGGATTCAAGGGTGTTGAGCACTTACGTGGTAATGGTGCGTTCCCATATCATAACTATTTTTTTGAAAAAGAGAGAAACTCTTCTTAACTATGCTAGATTAAGGCTCTACTAACCTACCTTTGACTTTTCCACGTATAAGTTTACACCTATACATAAAAATTTAGAAGCTATTTTTATCCTCATCAAACACGTCCTAAAAGGTAGCTGTCAGGCCCAGCCGTCTAGCCCGCAATGAGATCTCACTGCAACTCGTTTGAAAAGCCCAGAAGTTATCCAGCCCAAATCTGAAAACGAAGTTTACAGCATACAGGCTTAGCTAGACCAAGAATTTTGCTAACTAAGGCCTAAGGACAATGGTTCAGAGAACCAAAAATATGTTAGTTTTAAAGTGGGTCATAAACACAGAAAAAAAACTCATCTTCCTAATGTATGCACTTCCATTTTTTATTCTTTAAGGAGTGCCCTAATAGCACCGTTTAGATAAATTCTTAGATCAAAAGCAAAAGTTTATAGCCTTAGCAGACCCCCAAAAAATGTCCTTAGCTATATAATAAATTTTTCAATTTTTGACTACATGGATCTCATACAGGTAATGATTATATAAATATATACTGGTACATCATAGATACCCTACGCTGGCTTTTTATTGATAAAAAATTCAATTTAAAATTCAGCCGTATGGCAATGGTAAGTTTTTCCTTTTTTTTTTTTCCTTTTCCCTTTAAGTGCTCCCTACACGGACGTGTATACGTATTAATTTTGAACAACTTCTCTAATCATGCTTCCTGTTAAAGAATTGATTCCATTAGCTGTTAAGCAATTATTAGGGTTTCAATGTGATAAGAAATATTGCTTTGCGATCCACTGCTATTGCTCCTACTTTTTCTTTTTGCTTTCTTAGCAAGAAAATATTTTTTTGCGCTCCTTTCTCTCTTTGTCTTGACTTGGTTTTAAGCACAATGCAAGCAATGACATAGTGGAACTACAATGGTGCACTTACGAAGTTGTATTCTTGAATCGATATAAAAAAAAGGGTTCTTTGCTCTTTCCTACTTTGATAGCTTCACCATTCATATATATGCCTATAACTATGATTGCATTATACATAATTTTTCAAAAATGTTCATAATACAATTGTTACGTACACTCAACATTTCTTAATCATGCATATTTAATGGTAAATAACTTGAAACATTACATTTAAAAAAATTACGATGTTAGAAGAATAGTTTCTCAAAGAGAAAAAAAGAAAATATGTTTGTGTTTACATAATTGATGTCATTCAAATTCTACGCGTCGGTTTTTTATTTTTTATATGATGTATCAATTTAATAATTCCTCATGTATGAGATTATGCAGAAATTTACGTAAATATGATGTGCAAATCTCGCCAATGACAAGATTTGATTTAAAAATAATATTTTTCGTTTTCCAAATCTTGCCATTAGTGAGATTTCATTTAAAAAAATATTATTTTTATTATCCAAATATTATCGTTGGCAAGTTTTAAATTAAAAAGTAATATTTTACTAGTGAAATCTTGCCATTGGCGAGATTTCGTGAAATCCTATCATTGGCGAGATTTCATACACCATAACCATGTAATTAACCAAACTATGACAAATTTTGCCTCCCCCCACCACTCTACGCGTATCTAGATATTATTCAAATAAACTAATTTCTGTGGGTTGATGAAAGAAGTTGTTGAAGTGATGTATTAATTACATGGTTAAATACTTAAAATCAAGTAATCAACAGTGTTTGGCAGTAAGTAAAGAACTTTTTAGTTTTTATTATGACGCGAAAATAAATGATAATAAAGTTGATTTATTGATGAATAAATGATGAGATGATGATTGCATTATTTGGACGTTGATGATTATTGTTGGCGATTCCCAAAATAATGATGGTGGTAGGCGTTGCACATATATTAGCGATAGCTTTAGAAAAGGTGGTACAATTACGACGAAGTTGATAACGAAAAAAGTGTGGGTAGTACAATTACGACGAACATTGATAATGAAAAAAGTGTAGGTAAACAGTAACCACAACAAATGCAGCGTGCGTTGTAGCATTAAATTTTCGACGGTGGTGCAGCATAGCTTCTAGTTGGGGTGGCTGTAGAAAGCGCCTTAGTCAAAATGCCTATTACTAGCACTAGCAATGCTATTTCACCTTTGATTTTACTAATTCTTTGTCCTTTGCTAAAACAAAATCGTAGTAGTATGCGGCTTAATTTTTTTCTGGTGCAAAGATAAAGTTTATTTTTTATGCATAGTATAAATTTTTTGTATAAAATTTAATTAAGTCTCTTCATTTATATGATTTTTTTAACAGCAAGTGGAATAATCAACTATGTTTATTAATATTATAATATGTAATTAAATATTTGTGTAAAATTCACTATATTAACATTAAATCTAAAAGGATGATGATATACAAGAAAAAAAGTGTTAGATCTTTTAAAAAAAAATTATTGAACAAAATAAAGAGATATAATTTATTTATTTATTTAAGAATTAATAAACATGAAAAATTAATAACAAAATTTTAGTAAAATGTGTGGATTTCTATTTTTTTTTCATGAAACAAGAAGCTTCAATGCAAAAATGCCTGCAAAAATTCAACATGTCATATATATATATATATATATATACACACACTCAAAAGGGAACTTCATTCAATTATTTATGTGGACTATTAATTTGAATTAAGCCTGGCAAATCATGCAATTTTATGTGTTAGCTTGAAGTTGAAATTTATGGCTTCTTTAGTAACATAACAATAATGATTTTTTTAAAAAAAAAGAAAGAAAAGAAAGAAGACTACGAAGTAAATATTGACTAGAAACAAAATATACCTATGTTTAGTCGTTGAATCAGCAAATTAAACTTTGATTGTTGTCAATAGTGATCAAATTTGAAGTGTGGTGGAAATCTTTATAAGCACATTATCCACTTGCCGGTAGATGTGACCAGCACCAGCACCAAGTGATAGCACTGATGTATCTTATCTGAACGTACCCTCTAACGTGTCAGAATATCACACTGGCAATTGATTTGGGATTCCGGGAATTGGTGGCAATTGATTTCATGTAATACAGAACATGGTTTTAGTAGAACCAAAAAAGCATAAAGAAAGGAGAAAGATTCCAATTCAACTACTAAAACTTAAAAAAGGGTCCCAACCTATCACTGCATATTGCTACTGCACGATCTTATTTACAATACAAACTCCAAACCCAACCATTTTAGTACACTGCTTCAACCAATTCTCACCAGTACCACTTGAGTGCTCTCTGCATCTAACGAGTTACTATCTTATGCATTATTATGATCTATGAAGGCTGGTGAACACCCTTCAGTGCACTTCAAGACAAATTGAACCCAGAAACCAAAACAAGCCTAAACATCTTAAAGCAAGTGTTGATGTAAGAAAAAGTGGTAGTTGTGCTAGCTAAATTAAAATTCACAAATTTCAAACTTACACCGAGGGATTCATATTATGGGGCACGTCAAATACACATCAATCAACTGTGAACAAAGAGAAAAAATAGAATAGGAATCTCTCTCTTTTCCCTCTCTCCCTTTAGCCAATAAAGCAGATAGAGGGAGCAGTGAGAATCAGGGGCTTAATTTGGCCACAATTGGCTTTGGTCACGCTAGGTCATATCACAATCTTTCTCAATATTCCAATTTGGGTATAAAATTTCTTGCAGTTTCAAAATCCTCAATGATAAAACTGAGGAAAAAATTTTCCAAGTTTTGAGGCTAATTAAGCGTGCACGCTTCCATGAATACCATGAAACCCCTCCCAATCCCCATAAGATCCTAATTGTAAGTCAGCAACCAAACAGACTCCATCCCATTATTGAACATGCCTTTATTATGGTTATTTGCTACTTTAGCTACACAAGGTGACGAATGCAAATATATATCACTGATCACTCACTGTATGTGCACAGTACAAAGGAAATTAAGGAGTGAAAGCTGTGTGAGTTACATTATACGTAATACATGTGGTTGTTGCCTTATGAGCGTTGCTGGCTCCAGCTTCTGCATGCTTCTCTTTCTTGCCTTGCCAGTGATATGGACAAGCCTGCTTTAATTTCTTTTATTGTCCCTAGAAAATTACCCATTAATGGGAGTTATTTAATCTTCTGAACATGCACTGTTGGTAATTAAGAACTCGCATTCTAAAGAGAAACCAAATAAGGTGCTCAAGAAAATGCAGTGTACCTTGTTTGCTAATTTTGAGTGCAGGTGCCTGCATTATATCAGTATTGCTCAATTATATGAGTTTGTTTGGGTGGGTCACGAGTCCATTGCTTACATGTCCCTTGTCCCCTATGAACGTCTATAGTTATCAAAACTGGAGCCAAAATTTGAAAAGCTCCTGTTTATATATCTAGGCGAGTTCTGAGGTGGGGTGTATTGAATTTGAGACCGCATGATTACTGATATTATTATAAATATAAATAAATATCAAAATTATTCTTTTATTCTTGTCTTTTACGTCCCCTCTCTTTCTCTTCACTCACCTCTCCCCCACCCAGCACACGCACACACACAACGTCCTTTTCCCATCCCCCTGCACAGTATTAGTGCACAAAAACCAGAAAAACCCTTTGATCCCTCATAATCATTCATAATCCAAGTATTTAGAAGATTAATAATTGATAATTTGTGCATAAAAAGTATTGGCTCTTCAACAAGCTTTAATGGGATTGAACAACTGCAGAGAACCCAACCGATGGAATCTAAGCATGTGAGAGAGACATTGCTTCCAAGAAACAATAATGGATCTATATGTTGGTTGAAAAATAAGAACGTCATCAAACAAAAATAGTAAAGTCGATTGCTTTGTTGGAAGTTAGTTGGTGTCCCATACCTTCTTGGTGACAGCAGACTTTATGTTGCCAGTGATGGTGGTGTTGGTGAAGAAAATGGGAGAGCTTGGCGGGGATAAGAGGGAGGAGGAGATGGAATGTGGGGAAGAAGGAATGAGAGGATAAAATTGGTAACGAGCTCTTTAATAAATATTAAAATATTATATACTATTATTGGATTATTTTTCTTCATAAAAAAACCTATTATCTCACCTGTTACATCAAAATTTAATTATTGAAATTCAGTGACTGTATGGTCACAAACTCAACCCTTTCCGTCTAAAAACTTGCCCATATATCGATGTATAAGATCATAATGATGATATACAAGTCTTTACTTATAATAATGATGTGCAAGTTTGGTACCCCAAAATAATTAAGGGGCATAAATTATAACAAGGAAATTAAAAGAACCATTTAGAATTTGCCAAAGGGAACATAAAATTAAGTACATCGTTAGTTCCCAGTCAAGAAAGAAAAGCCCCGACACATGATTAGTTCAATAGGATTTAAGTATTTTCATTCTGAAATCAAGTCCCTGTAGCCAATGTTAAAAATTTGTAAACTTATAGTGGCATTTATTTTAGCAAGTTATATTATTTAATACAGCTTATTGATATTAAGAGTGAACATTTAAGAGAGAGTGTTACATAAAGCTTTGACTTCACTTACTATGTTACAATTGCTAAATATTTTTGTATCGCTCTTTCTTAAGTTTTGATCTGCTTTGAATGTTTATAATCATCAACGTACAGGGAACATTATACGTTTCCAATTGAAAGGTGCAACTTTAAATACTTTTTTCTTTAATCTTTTGGGTGTTTGCGTGGGGTGTTAAATCCAACCATAATATATCTTGAGTTTAATTTCAAGGATATAATACTGAAAACAGTACGGCGCTGATACAAACTATATTTTCTTTTTAAGAAAAATGGAAAGCAATATGGCCTATAATGTTCAATCCATGTGTAATATTTTTTTTTCTCGTTACCTTCGTTTCATTACCTTTTATAGACACTAATGAATTACAAGACTATTGCACTCGCCGGAAACTACCGCCCAAGATAACATTCAATGTGTACAGAATGAGAAACTCCCATATGCTGCTCTTATAGCAATATTGGTTGGTATATCAGCTATTATATTAAAAATATAAGGGGAGCAGAAAATAATAATAATCCATAAATTAAAATTTATATGTTAATTAATAAATATATTAAAATAAATATTTTTTCTTATTCTCAATGTACCTAAATATTATTGATCAAAATATGTATAAATATTTTTTTAATTTATTATAGGCTAATATTATTGACATTTTTAAGTTTTATACAATGAGTTGATTGTCTATCCATATGAGAGACAAGACAAGCTAGATTTTCCGATTCAGAAAAAATCTAGCTTGAGGATTTTCCTACTTATATTCAAGACCTCATGATTGGGGATTTGGCTTCTTGATACATTCGAAATTCATCTTAAAAAAACAAGAGAGAGACATGAGAGAAGCTAAGATGTTCCTTTTATTTTACACGTTGCACCTTATTAAAAGTGTAATGATTATACCAACACATGGTTGGTTGAAATGGTAGAATGGAGTGGTGTGAATTTTTTTTTTCTCTTAATTGATGATCACGAGTTTGATTATTGAGTATGAAATGACCAGAGACTCGAGTGGTATGCTCTCTATAGGGATTTCAAATGCTCAAACATTATTGTATGTGATGGGAGAAGATGTAGGGAACAATAAAAAAAAAATGCAATGTTATTTATGCATAAATTATAAATACTAAAAGTGGCATTCGAAAAAAGAAAGTGATATAAATTATTTGTTTCATCCTACCATAACCAAATACTCGGTGTCATTCTCTCTCTTGAATTAGATGTCCACTCTTGATATCTACATACGTTATGCAAAATAAAATCATTTATCCGATCCTAACTAAAGTAGTTAATTTATTGTGCTAGGATCCCTAATTTTTTTACGACATACTGTGAAATTAATTTGTATAAAAGTAATTGTGAAAAGAAAAATTACAGACGGAATGGCTGATGATTGCGTTTGGACATTTTGTGAGATAAATCGATTAAATGGATATGAAAGAAATTCTTAAATTCTTTGTACTATTTATGACTCAGCATATATTTCGACATGTTGTATTATGTGATAAATCATAAATGGTGCAGTGTGTTTAAAAAAAAAAAAAGCAATTCTTGCTCTGTAAGCATCTATCTCTCTGGTCGATTAATATTGAGATATTGATATATATCTATTTATTTTAAGGGTTAAATATATTTTATCCCTTTAAATTTTATATCATGTACAATTTACACCCTGACTTTTTAAAATGTGCATTATGACACTTTAAATTTTTTCAAATTGAACAAAAAAACCCATACTTTTCAAACAATACAAAACTTTAAGTTATAGCACAGTATCGAGTTGCACACAATAAAAAAAAGGGGGAGTTAATTGCATATAATATTTACAGATAAGGTGTCAAGTTACATGAATTAGAAACATCAGTGGTTAAGTGTATATAAATCTTACCTTCATTAGTTGTCAAAATTATAATGATAAATATTTTATATAGTTTGAAAAGTTCAAGATATCGTTATGCATATTTTAAAAAATTAAAACATAAATTTAGAGGGTGAAATGCATTTATCCCTTGTATCGATTAAACATCCCGAACGAAAGTTAGAACTGATTAAGTAATGCTCGAATCTAGATAGTGAATACTGAGAGTCCGCTTTAGGCCTTTCTCGAACAGGAAAAGCCCACGTTATATAATTAACGATTGCGGTTATTGATAAATGAAAGGTAAACCTTTTTCACTTTTTAACCAGAAAAATCAATTTTCTTTACAGCTGTCAGTTAATGATACAACGTAAACAAATCTTATTTTCTGTATCAAAAAGAGTAAAAAAGTTAATATAAAATCAACATGTTATACAAATGAAGTCCAAAGATATTAGTACTTAAGTTCAGTACTTCTGATAATTAAGAGATTAATTAACGAGAAGTTATGTTAGCTCCCGCTCGACAAGAATGACAGAAAATAGTCTTTATTATAACCAAGAACTGTAATTTTTTTTGCCCTAATAAGTACGTTAAAAACTTTATTATTTGGACATTTTATTAGTACACTAAAATACAAATTTTTGGGATATAATATTTATACAATGTGTTAAT
The DNA here is from genome assembly GCA_031216105.1 of Dalbergia cultrata. Taxonomy (NCBI): domain Eukaryota; kingdom Viridiplantae; phylum Streptophyta; class Magnoliopsida; order Fabales; family Fabaceae; genus Dalbergia; species Dalbergia cultrata. The sequence continues at coordinate 8,344,987 of CM062346.1, forward strand.
GTACTACCTTGTCCACATGCACATACCTCAGTATTCAGCTACACTACTCACGATCCTATAATATTTCTATAGATATGATGTTGAAAAAGAAAAGGCATTTTTCACTTTAAAATGACATGATCTAGGTGGCTGAAAACAAGAGTGTGCCAGAGAGCAGATTCACATGCACTGGTAAATTTAAAGTGGAAGTTGGGAAAGACAATACCAAAATTGGAGTGTAGAAAAACATTGAAGCATATCCGGATTTCTGCATTTGATGGGATTTGCACATCATAGTTCATTTCTAAGTCCCTATAATTAACAAAGAGATCAAGAAAGAACTGAAACACTACATTTAACTGGTTAACCAAAAAAAAAAAAAATACAATGCCTGTTATAGTGGGAGATTAAGGACAATCAAAACACTGATTTAGAGAAACTTGCAGGAGATTGAAGAAAAGGGTGATTAATGTGAGTAATTATTAGGTTAGTGGAAACTAGACGTACGTTTCCTATCGAAACCAAAATTTAATGCAATGATAAGGACTGGCATGAAGAACATCACCTGAAATAATGCTATTACATTAAACTAGTTTATGAATTATTATTACTATTACGTGGAAAGTTGTGGGTACTCCAGTACAAAATAATAACCTTGAAGGCAAAAAGTTGACATGGAAGACAGGGAGGGATAAAAAGAAAAGTGAATTGAGATGGTGATGGATCAATGAGGCCAGGTTGGGAGAAGGTTGCATTGGTGATGGGAATGTTGTAAGCTTGATCAGTACAATAGAAACTATTTGGTTTCTGGATATGTTGGATTGATAGCGATAGTTTTTGGTTATAAAACGTTTTCTACCTTTGTCCTTTACTGGCTTGAGTTGCCACAATCAGGACCACCTATGACTGAGTTGTTTTTATTGTTAGTTTGTTGCTAAGGTTTCAACTTAGGACTATGCATGTCGGTGACCCCAGCATTGGAACTTTTATTATTTGAAAGATTATATTGAGTGCACTAGTCATGTAAATTGTTACTCTCCAGACTTATCATCACTATTAGCTTTACATTGTCAAACTGAAAAGATAGAGTCATAGAAGTATGCAAAACGTTATACAACACAAGGGATTTAATTCAATTGGACATATTATTAAGATCTTAACAATATTCTTTTATGTTAAATTAATAAATGAATACATAGATCACACTAGCTAGCCATACCCGTAGCTTGTTTGCATTAAGGTAAGGTAAGAGGTATGTATATTTTGAGCATTCTGTTGGGTCACAAGCAAATGGTGAGTTGGAGAAAAGGGAGGGTAGAAGGCAACATTGCTTTTTTGCTGCAGCAGCGGGATACTTTTGGTTGGGGGACCACAAAAGAGAGACATAGAACATAGGCATGCGGGTGGGGCAGCACATGATGTTGATGATGCTGTACGGTTCAGCAATGAGTAAAGTGCAGATTTGGCGTTCAATTCAACCACATCTTCCTTGGCATTTTTTGTCCCAGAATTTCGCTCAACACGACAAATTATGGGTACATTATATCTCAAAAGGACAGTATATGTCACGGTACTCACTTGTCACCACGACTCTAACCGGGAATATATCCCCTGCCTGTTGATATCGAACCCCATCATGATTGAACAAAAAACATATAGTGTAGGGTCAATTTTAGTACAAGACTTTGAAATATTTAAGGGAGAACCACAAAGTTTAGCGATGGACTATTTTGTCAACAAAATAGCTCATAGAGATACGTTTGAGAGTTTGAAAGGGATGAAAATAAAATATTTACCGAGTAAAGTTTTAAAATTTTATACCACAATTAATTGGTTCCCCTCCTTTTTTCTTTAAATTAAAATGCAAACTCACAAGAAAATAAATTGTATTCATCTATTGCTCTCTCAAAGATACATGTTGTCACAAATCTATCTAATCATCATCTAGCCTTCATTTTCATTAATAGAAGTGATTATGTGTTACATTTTATGTAAAGTTAGTGTGATAGATCACAACTTAGTCTCCAAAAAATGTATCATTGACAAAATAGTCCTTGAAAGAAATCATTGATATAAAAAATTGACATCAATTGATATTTGAGTGAATTTGTTAAATAAAATGGATGTTCAGAGGGTCATAAGATTAAAATGGTAATTCTGCATATATTTAAAATAAAATTCTAAGAGCTTATATAATTTAATTGGTAAAGCACAAGTCTTAAAATTTGAGTGTCATGTGTTGATGTTTGAGGATTCAATTTATTTTCTCCTAAGATGCGGGTTAGGCCTCTTATGTAGGGTTTTCTTTTCCATATAGGTTTTGAAAACCACATATATTAAAATTGTTTTAATCTTCATGCATTGATGACAGTATAAATATATATATGCATTTTATATTATCATTTAATTAATTTTTTTTTGCGTGACTTTTCAAGCAGTTAAAAAAATTAACTATTATAACTAATATGATAATATATAATTAGATGGTTTATATAAAAAAAATCTATATTGTCAATCTATAGAAATTAAATCATATTAAAATATGATGTTTTGAATAAATATATTCAAATATGACATTTCATATCGTTAGTGGTAATATCAATATTAAATATTTTATAAAATATAAATCACCAAAAATTATTTTTAAATTAAATATTTTATAAAAAAAAATTTAAAGTAAAAAAATGATGAATTTTGGTCATGGTTTGATTATTGCAAGTGTGGAAATGACTAAAAATTATAATTTTGTGATAGAGAATTTTTCCACAAAATTGTCATCGAGGATTTCAGTTAAAATACTGTATTTATATGAATTTTCCTATAATTCCATAATCACATATTTCAGTGTATAAATTATTAGAGTTACAACATATAAAATGAATTGTCCCAAAAAAATAAAAACCATAGAACCCAAATTCTGATTTTCTTTCCCAGCCCGGGGATATTCGACGTATATTGGCCTTCTCTTTGCAATCGACCCAAAATGTTGAGCCTACATTAATCAACCACAAAACCAAACAGTCAAGTAAAGAATGTTTGATTTGATTTAAAATCAAAACAATACACAATATGCATTAATTGGAGTAAGATACTTTTACCATTTTTATTTGTGGACGGACACAGATCCTTTAATTTGATGCGCGGCTCTATGGTTGACCAAACTCTTCCCTTGCACATTTCTCCTCTAATGTGGCCTAAGCTAAATACATGGAGCCACCTATAAGGGGTTGTAACTAATAATCCATCCTAAGGTTGTCAAACAACAAAACAGGTGGGGCTCCCAGGAATTAAATGCCTCCCTATCGTACATGTCCGACCTACAAGAAACATTTCTTCACCAAAAATTCACAGAGTTTGGTTTCAAATATTGATATTGAATTAAATATAGACATAAAGGAGGTTTTTTTTATTTTTTGGCTTGTGTTGATAAGAAATAAAAACGACTACAGTTTACTTTAGTTGGTGAACTTCCTTTTTCAGTTTTCACAAACCACATCTTGTAAGTGGTCTGCCAGGATTTTCGCAGCAACGAATCTACTCCGAAATGATATCTAGGAATAAAGAAATTATTTACAACAGTCACATTTCAAAAAAAAAGTTACTAGTGGAAAACTCATCTAGGCAATAATGGCACAAGTATTGCCTAATCTATGGTCCGATTTAAATGGCGGTGAAGGGTCAATAAATGATAGCTACGAGTAGATAGTGGATAATGGTGACTTGGTAAGTCAAGCAGGAAAGTGGGTAGGAACGCAAGAAATTTTTAATTGTATACGGTCCAGTCTACTATTTTTCAAAATATTTCAGCTATTAGTAATGTGTATAAATTTTTTAATGATGCTAATCGACAATTTTTTTAATGCTAAGAATATCTTGATTATAGTTCTGATAGCTTGATAGTTGTTAGACAATACTTAAATGCTAATAATACAATGACGTGCCAAAAATACCGTACAACTATACCCCAAGAAAATGTTAATCATAGATAGACTTGATTTTCATATTTTATTCACATAATTTTTTTATTATAATTTTCTAAGCATGCATTGTCACAATATTAAAAAATATATATTCTTGCAATAAATATTTAAAAGTTACATAAAAATAAGAATAAATTATATTGACCTTCTTTGAGTTTTAATGAGATTCATTTTAACTCTCATTATTCATCCAATGACACTGGTGTTTCCTGGACATATTATCAAGGTTCTGAAAACCGGACATCGAGCCTGAGCCAAAGAAGGTTGAGGTTCAAAGTTTAACCTAGAAATTGAACCTATATAACCGGTATATAATAAAACCTGTATTTATATAAATATATAAAAATATAAAATAAAATATATGTCATAAATAACTAAATATTAAATTAGACATCAACAAAACATATGAAATATAATATAATTCATCTCTTAATTAAAATAAATATTATCCATATAGATTAAATCTCTCAAATTACTAATTCTCATACCAGAAAATAAAAAGAATTAAGAAAAAATGATATTTTAGACTTTTTTTTTAAAAAAAAACCCTCAAAATAAATTATTTTGCATTTTTTTCGTTAAAAAAAAAAAAAAAAAACCGGTTCGGCCAGTAGCGTTTTGCCCATTTTCGGTTCGGAGTTGAGCGGGTGCGGTTCTTTTCAGTTATGGGGTCCAACCCGGACGAGGTTCGGTTGAGCAAGCTGACCGGCGGTCCGTCAGTTTCGATACATTGCATATTATGCAGTGTGCAATGAAGGGAAATATAGTGTAATAATTTTACAAACATAGAGGATATTAGTTTAATGATTTTATAAACTCATAAATCTTTCGAATGAATTTTATAAATAAACGGAGTTGAGGTGGATTTTATCAAATCCTAATAGAGATAAATATGATTTGCCTAAAAATAATATATAATTAATTAATAGCATAAAAAACTTCATTAATAATATATCCAAATTAAACTTATCAAGAGAGGTAATTGTGGAAAGAATCTCTTAATCACAATCTTGCACAGGGTAGAAATTGTATACTACTACTACTAATAATAATAATAAAATTGTAATTATAAATTATGCTTAATGAAGAAGTACTCATATTAAGGGACATGGATTGAGAAGTTGAGGATGAATATGCATGAAATTAATGATTATGCAGTAGCCATAGTTTTCATAATTAGGTTGAACCAGTCAGTTCAATTCAGAAATTGATGAATCGGCCTGGCCAGCTTTTAAAGAAAAGTTATATTTTAACAAAATATATATAGTGGGGTTCACTTCTCTATCACTACGCTATTTATGCTTTTGTGGTAAAGTGTATAAATAATAATATATATTATATACTTATTTGAACTATTTATTATATTATATTTTTACATATTTATTTATTTAAATATGATTCAATCAGTAATCCATCGATTTAACCACTAACCCAATAATCCAATACCTAGGGCAGGTCGATCATCAGTCAAGTTCTTTGAAAACTATGTGCGTAGCTCCCAAACTATGATGCAAACAGATTCAAATTTAGGGGTATTCATATTATAAATGCGAAAATAAGAATGAAAAAATCATATTATTTTTCCAATGGAGCATTGAGGAATAATAAATACAAATTGCAAATTATCGATGCTGAATTAACAAATGCAAGTAATTTGAATAAATTTCAAGATATTCTTGATAATAAATGGATAACCAGTGAGGGGATAAATCAATGTAATCTGACAGCCAAGTTTATTAAAATTTAATTTATATTACATTGATTCATCATCATTTCCCCTCGTCATTATTTTGTCCAGCTCCAGTTTTCATTATTACGGACGAAGGTCAAAGCAATAATAACAAAAAAATAGGAAGTCTAGTGCACTCTCCCTTATGGAGCTCTTCAAAAGTGCTTTCTTCTTGACTATTTTTTCAATTTTATTTAGGTGCCTAAACTTAAAATCTATTATAGGTAAATCATATCATCAGTCACTAAACCAAGCGTCAAATTCAATTTATTGTTGTAAAGGGAGTAGCTATGGCTGGTTTTCAGTTTGGGGGGCTTAGAATTGATTTTGCTCCGCAAGAATTGATTCTAAAATTTTTTCGATCTTATTTGGGTGATAAAAATAAAAATTAAATATTGTTTTTAAAATGAGTCTTAGGAGAAGTTAAAATTTCTTACTTTCTAATATAATCAATTTTAGAGTAATTAATAAACATGAATTATTTTACTTTAAAATTAATTATAATAAAACTAATTATACTTAAGATCAATTCTATAAATACAGAATTAAACACACGCTATATATATATATATATTTCCAGCTCAATACTTTTTTGGGGGATAATCCAAGAACACTAGAAAGGAGTCTGAAACAAAGGGCAAAAATGGAAGGAAAATATGGCAGTAAATGAGAGGTGCAGCGTTTCAAAATATTCCCAATATCGGCATGCTTACGGGGAAGAGACAGGTTACCCCTCAGACGAAGCAGTATTTGGTGTATATGCCCTTCTCACTCTCATGTCGAGGGTCACTCACCCACGTCCCTTCCAATCACCTGCGCTGCACAATAAAGTCAATGGGTTTTGTAATGACGAAAACAACCCCACACCACTCTCCAAACGCTCGCAGAGCGCAAATTGCTTAATTCTTCGTGTAGCGTTTGTTTAGTGCGACATAAATACAGAAATACTGAAAAATACAAATATACAGTGGAGATAAAAATAAGGGATAGAAAAATTTTCTATTCCTGAAATAAAAAAATATAAAATTTTTATACCTTTAAAATAAGGAGACAAGATATAGAGATAGGAATTTAATAAATTTTCTATCAATAATACCTCTATACATATTTGTTATTTATATTTCCATCGCTACTGTTTATGTATTTTTGTCTCAGTAATAGTAAACAAACACTATCTAATAGTCTATGCTTTTCAGAATATTTGTCTACTATCAGACAAAGTTATCTTTTAAAATATTTATCAATTTCATATTTCAATAAAGTATATTTTTCTTGTTATCCCTGAGTAATTAAAGACTATTAAAATAATTTTTTATTTTTAATCATTTGATATCCTTCATAATTAATGACTATTAGGGCATATTAATCTATATACTATTATTTTACATATAAATACTCTATTATCATATTATTTATCACCTTTTTAAATATGCATATTTATCTAAATTTGACAAAGATTTTATAAGAGAGAGAGTAGAAAAATCATTTAATGAATTGATGAATGCTAAAAACAAGTACATCCAATTTATGAAAATTTATCAAGTGAATTAAATTGATAAATTATTTATTATTTAATTAACTATATTAATAGTTTAGTAATGTACTAGTAATATTAAAAATCGGATTAGAATGCGTTCGTGCAACAATTTCTCATAATTGTGGAATCTAAACCTTGAAGGCTCTTCAATAAGATTTCGGCCTCCAATTAACCAGCACTTCTTACTTACTTTATATGGTTTTATCCCTTCTGATGGTTTCTATGTATAGTTTTCTGAAAGATTATTTTTGGTCTTTTCACTTGACCAAAAGACAAATATGATACGGTTGGACAGTTAAGTGGAAATCCTTCTACCAATTTTTTTTCTTCATATGCATAAATCATATAATCGAATTAAGTATCACATACTAAAGAGACCTGATTCTTTAATGTTTTTACTCGAACCATACATGGATAGACCTTAGCGGTATTGAGTTATGTAATTTCTATGTATTGTTAGTGTAAATTTTTTTTGACACTATTAACCAATTAAATAATTTATTTTGTAAGATCTTTTAAATAGTAAATATGAGATTTTATTAATTTAATTAATTTGATTGATATGATAATATATGATTGGATAACAGTGTAAAAAAAAAAAATTCACTGTTAATGCATAGAAAATAAGCTCTTGAATTATTTATGGATTAATTTAATTAGTTTAATGATTAGTTAGATAATTATTTGGTCTAATGATTAAAAATAATAAGTTTAAACTAAAATATCTATGAAATTTAATTTAGATGTATTCCATCCAATCAAATCCTCATATGTGTATGATTTTTGAAGTTATGAGGTGAAAGTCAACCTTGTTACATTGATGTGATAATATATAACATAATTATGTAAAATATGTTTACACTATAAATGTATTGAAATTAAACTCAATATTAATTACTTGTTTTTTAGATGAGTTTAAAAATTATTCTTCTTTTAATTTGGAAAAAAATTTGAACTACAATTAACTCAAACATATTTTTAGTGAGCATTTGAATTGATATATCCTCCCCTTTAGTTTAATTTATTTATTTTTAATTACACAACCGTGTGTTAAATTTTTGTGTAGTATAAAATTGGTTCAAGAAGGATGATAATTTTTATAGGAGAAATATTCCAGATAAGAGTAAATTCCATTATATAATAGATAAGAAATTTATTTTTTTTGATTAAATATAGGAATTTTATTTTTATACATTATCAATGTGTATAAATACACATAAATATCTAATCATATATTATTATGTAAACAAAATTTAACTACCACCACCATTATTTCAAAAATCTCAGACATAATATTACACAATTAAATAATAGTGTAAAGCTATTAATTTACGATCATGTTTTGCAAACTTTATGAAGTACAATCATACGCTCAAAATATATGTACATAACTCTTTTGTTTTCAAGATATGTCACTTATATCTCTTTATATTGCATCTAATATTGTTTTTTCCTTTTTCATGTTTGACAGAGTTAGACATGATAAACCAATAAACTCAAAACTCTTATCTCTACTCTATTTTTTATTCTTTTGGATATTATGACTGACAAATTAGATTGGTCACTAATTTCCTTCAGTATTTTAATTTTTTTTTTGTAATATGTATCTATTACATTTGTGTATATATATATATATATATATATATATGTTTATTTTTTGATCGAAATCAAGGTATCCTCGTAGCCGAAAGCTATAAGACTAATCCTCCGCCCATGGTAGGCACCTCAAAGGGTGGGAGAGCTGGCCCGGAATTTTTTAATTAGCTTTCCATACCCAAAGTCAGGGATCGAACCCTTGACATTTGGTTAAGGGAGGATGAGTTCTTACCACTCAACCCCACCTCCTGGGTTATATATATATGTTTATTTATTTTATTCTATTACATTCCATTCCACCTTATATTATAACTTCGTCATATTTCATTTTGTCTAACTCTATATCATTTCGTTACGTTTTATTCCATTCTGCGAGACATTAAATCAAATCCTTCAAGTTTTAACTATGATGGAAGTTTACTAATAAAGCAACCAAAAAAAAAAAAAAAGGGAAGTCATACAAACTTTAAGGGCGATTCCCACGCTCAACCCTAAAGCGGCTAGGTCCTACAGCTGAGCTATAATTATTCTCCTTGTTGTAGAATATTAATGTACATAATATGCTATAGGCAACTGCAATAAAATAGTAATAAATAGTAGAAGGAAGAAAACAAAAAATAGGATATAACCATATGACATATATTGTGCATGCAATAGGTAGATATAGGAAATTATTGACTCACATGCCAATGACATAACTTATTTGTTTTTTTCTTTTTTTCTGCGTCGAAGACATAACTTATTTGGTTGAAAATAGAAGGAATGAAGAAGAAAATAATGTAGAAAATGAAAATACAAGAAAGTAAAAAATAAATAGGTAAATACAAAAAGTAAAAATGTAAAACAGTATTACTTGTTAAATCATTGCTATTCTCTCTCTCTCTCTCAATCACTTTGCTCATATTAACCCATCAAAACTCTTTAATTAATATGACTTTTGAAGAAATAAAGAAACCATTTCAATTGCCAAAAATACTAGGTGCACTAAAGACAATGGAGTCTAGACAGTCAATTCAAATTCAATTCATGAAAAATTTGATCTATGCATAACAATGTTGTGGTAAAGACCATATTGCCATAGGAATAAGCATTGCAACTAGGTT
>CM062346.1:8355410-8380410 GCA_031216105.1 Dalbergia cultrata
GATTACAACTCACGTGCTCATGTCCAAGTTTTACCTTCCTAGTGGTAAAAATATATATATATAATCAAGTCTTGTGGAACTTTCACACGAGAAAATTAACCCTAGTTCATCTACTAGTATTTGTCTTCCTCGATACTAGTACATGTTTTACTAAGATGTTTTTTCGACCCTTATCACAAAGATCACTGCTCTCTTACCTTCAAATTATTAAATGGAGGTAAAACCTTATCCACGCCTACGATTTGTCCAATCTTTTGATAAGACGCTCACTATAAATATCTCTTGTCCATTCCTAGCAACACTCTTAAATTTTCTTCTAGCGAATCTAAATTATTGCTCCAAATCTAGAACTTTCAGACTCATTAAAGCTTCTAGACTCTTCAAGATAATCGCATACGCAATAGCTTACACCTTCGCCCTCATTAAAGTAGAGGAAGAAGAAATAATTATCAGATTCTTAAAGTGATTCTAGTTTCTTACATTCTTTTCAAGCTTCACTTGTGCTAGTTATTAATTGCAGCTACTTTCATTATATCTTTTATCAGTTATTTATACGTACTCTCGGGGGAATTTTACTCTTTCCTGATCTCATCGAACACATCAATTTATGATTCATATGTCAAAAGTAACCAATATATGGCTGCTAAAAATGGTACATGAGAACCTGCAAGAAAAACCAGGTGCTTTGGTTAAAAAATTGGGGTTTACAGGATGACATAGAAATGATCTTATACTACACGTAAAAAAAAGAAGAAAAGGGGGGGGGAGGGGGGGGGAATGATCTTATGGTCACAAATTCCAATTGAAAACAACCTGTGTGGCCTTTTTTCTGATTTTTAGTGAGAGCATTGTTTTTTTTTTCCTTAAATCCCACTAGGACCTTCATGTAACATGCAGGTGCATTTGTCAACATAACCCGAGAGGATGAAAATTGATGCGTTGACTTAAAAACACATAACAGCCCTTTACAACATTTCATGTCTTTCCATCATGTATTTTTCTCCCTGGCTTGCAGACGTTATCCTTCGTTGTCTTTCTTACTCTCTCTACCTTCATTTTCCCAGAGGAACACGCAACATGGAGCAAAGAAAAGGACAACTTAATAATCATGTTGGGTTATGGATCAAGCGACATGGCATTGCATCTCGTCATTCTCATTAATTAAATGCAGACAAGTCAGAAAGTTGGAGAAGTTTGTGGCTACACCTGTTCGTATCTTTCTTCATGAAATTGCAAACGGGAAATCAGCTAAGCACGTGCCATTTATCCAAATTTGCGATCTTTGCAAATTTGCAACAATTTGCAACCACATATGTGGGGAGCCACGAGGTGGGACAATAATGGGTGATTCAATATCACTAGGCGTTTTTGGTGTTACTAACTTACTATACCAACATCAACTAAAAAACAATAAGAAAAAAAAATTACTATACCAATATGTGAGGGATTTTTTTTTTTTTTTGGTAAAGCTATGTAAGGATTAATTGAAAAGTTATGCAGGGACAAATACTTCTTTTAATAAAAACAAAAAGAAGATACTTCGAACATTCTAGTAGTCTCATGTAAAAATAAAATGCATGCAACATTGAGTTTTTTACTTAAAATATATATTAAAAAAAATTTTATAATGCAAAATAAACATGAAATTAAGAATCCAATGTCAGCAATGCATTGCGATCAAGTTATTCTTTCTTTTTCCCTCTGAAAAAAATATATTTTTTAATTTATGTGTGCATACCTCTGATGCACAAATAGGGATGACAATGCAGCAAGTTTTCACTCAATCACCTCGTCGCACACCTTATTAATGATAGTCTCAATAATCTTATCTCTATTTGTTCTTTTTAAAAATTAAAAACCGCACTTATCCCCACCGACTATTTTTCTAATAAACATGTAGAAAAACTTAAGTTCTAAGAAAATAACAAAAAATAAAACATAATTATTTATAGTACAACAAATATTAATATTTATGTAGTAAATGAATAAAATTGCTATTCCAACATCAAAAAGTGAACATTTCATCACTGTTGGATGTAATGGTGGTCTCAACTTTCTCCACTTATCCATTATATCTAATGGTGATGGAGTGAATGTCCCAATTGGACTCTTATTCTTGGGTGTTAGAATAGCAATACTTGTAAATGAAAAACCGTAGTGGCAATAAAACAACAGACTTTCTTGATATATGGGGTGCAAGGCAAATTAGCCCTAAACCGTAACCCGCCGTGCCTTAACTTGCACGCAAAACCTCATCCTGCGTCTAACCACCAAATTTCACGGGTTTAAAGCTCGACCTGATTGGGTTGGGTATGGATGATTACTTGCAAAGCAAATAGAAATTATCTTCTTGATATAGTAATACTTTAAAATAGTTGACATATTCTTATTGAACACTTATCATATGGATACTTTACTGATACTTTCATATATTTCAAATTATAATTTACATTTTTTTATTTTATTTGTACCATTTCCATGACCAAAAAAAAAACTATTCATAATTTCCATAACATTACTTCTATACGAAATTTTAAAGGCAATAAAAAAAATTGTTACTGGAAAAGCTATTTGTGGGCTAGTATTCTAGAATTCAATATTATAGTAAAATTATATTTGTTTAGAAGGTAAAAATAAGGAAAAAAATTTTATGGATGAATTTCAAATATAAATTTATGTATGATATTTAATTCCATTTTTACGCATTAACCAAACACACATTAAACATTAATTCTAGACGTTTTAATAAAATAAATAATTTTTTCCTTGAAAGGGTAACATTTTCTGATGGACATACATATTTAAAGATGGAATAAAATGAAATAGTTTTGATAACCTTAATAAATCGGATTTTTTAAAACTTGAACTTTAACACTTGCCACATCCAATATATATATATAAACACAGATTTCTTCTACAACCCTCCTCGGCATTATCATATATTAGCTATTAATTATTTACTTAATTGAAAAAATTGATAGTAATGCCAATTTACCAATTTGATTACTCAATTTTAGTATTTTTTTTAATAATTTCAATTTTCAGATTAAAATATTTTTTATTCCCATCCTTTATCATAAAATAAACAAAGATATAAATAATTTCCAAAAAACTATTGCCAAACATAAATTATTAAACCTTGAAACAAATTCATTCCTATTGGTATCCATTAAGACTATCCTGTTACCAAAACACTATTCAAATTGTAGATTTGACTTAGATGAGAAAGTTAATAAAATACAACAGCTGTTAATTATTTCTAATAAATAATTTTCATCATATATAAATTTCTCTAAATAATATAAGATTGGTTAATCCTTTACTGTGACCAACTCAGAGGAGTAAACGCCACAAAGTACACATCTATGTGAAAGGTTAAAAAAGTACGTATAAATAACGCTCGTCCATAGCAACAATCGTCATTTCACTTCCCTTCTCCTGTACGACACAGAAGCACCCGTTCCTCTGCTTCACTTCAACTCCATAACAAATTGGTCAAAACCCCACAAAAACAAACATGGTCAAACCCAAACCCTTTCAATTCCACCCCATTCTCCATCATCATCTTCTCCTCCTCCTTTTAACCCTTCACCACCACCAACTTGTCACCGAGGCACAGTCCCCAATCCAACCAGTGCCACCAGTATCCTCCCACCGCAACACCTGGGGCTGGGACCCTTCCATGGCCATCGTCATCGGAGCCCTCATCGTCTCTTTCCTCCTCCTTGCGGTGTTCTCCGCCTTCCTCCGCCGCTGCGCAGAGTCATACTTCGCTCAACAGGGGAATACAGAGTGGCCCTGTTCCTGCTCAAAGGGTGGAATCAACCCCGAAATGCTCGAAGCGTTCCCAACCCTCGTATACTCCACAATCAAGGACCTTAGAATCCGTAAAGCTGGAGTAGCGGAGGGTCCACTCGAATGCGCCGTGTGCCTCACGGAGTACAATGACAATGATACCCTGCGGTTGATCCCACATTGCAACCACGTGTTCCACCCTCCCTGCATCGACGCGTGGCTCTCTTCCCACGTCACGTGCCCAGTTTGCCGCGCCAATCTCACCCAAGATCCAGGACAAGTCGCGGTTAGGCTAGCCGCAACCGAGTTGTGCGGTGAAGGAAGCGAAGAAGCGGAAGGTTCAGGAAACAGAGCATCGGAACAGAGTATTGGCTGTGGCGGCAGTGGGAATGAAATTGAAGGGTGCCCGGTGGCGCCCGAGGGGGTGAGGAGCGGTGAGGAGGATAAAGGGGTGCGGGAACGTGAGTCAAAATCGAAGCTTTTTGGGAAGGGGAGGGTGCTTCCGAGGTCGAATACAACGGGTCATTCGGTTGTGGAGGCAGGGGAGTGTGTGGAGAGGTTCACGCTGAGGTTGCCGGAGGATGTGAGGAGATACATTATGCTGAACCATGGGGTGCTGATGAAGCGTTCGGCGAGCTACAACGTGGTGGGGAGTACAAGGAGAGGGTTGTGTTGGAGTGACGGTGAAGGGGGTAGCAGCAGAGGTAAGAAGAACATGAACATGGTTGGGGTGAGGGGTATCGGGGGCTCTGTAAGAGGGAAGAGTGTGAAGTGATTATGATGATTGTTTGCCATCATTTGTTTGGTTTTGATAAGAAAAAAACAGGTTTATGTTAGGGGGAACGAAATTAAGGCGGTGATGAGAGTATGAGTATTTGGCAGAGGCTGCTCTGCTAACGGAAGTGTCGGATTCAGAAACTTTCAGTAATGGAGCAAACATATTACATATTATATATTCAGAAAATTTCAGTAATTGAGCAATCATATATATATTATATATATATATATATATATATAAAGTGATGTTTTATATAATTTTTATCGTACTGTAGGATCAAATTTAATAATATAATTGGAATAAAATATAATACATTTATGTATTTCTATTAAGTTTTTGAAACTTTGGTGGGAAATAAGCCCCTCTTTCATATAAATAGATCCGTCCCTGATAATCAACCTTGTCATGGGGGCCGGGGGTTTCAACCGAAAGAGATGATGTTAGTAGTGACTAGTGAACCGATTTGATTCAGTCTGTGTTTGGTTTTGTGGGTTGTAAAACTAATTTAACGTAGAATTGATTTTTTTTAAAATTTATTTTATAATAACAATTTTTTTATTTATATCAGAATTAGCTTCCAACATTAAACCAATCAAAATAGAAAGTCGTTAAAATCAGTTTTATTCAATCATAATCGATTTTGACGTCTGCAAACGTTTTTCCCAAACATGTTGTTAATCGTTTAACGAGTAAAAAAGAAATGATAAAATTGATAATCTCTTATTCTCTTTGCTTGGATAAAATTGTACTGAGAAAAGGTAGAAATGAGACGCTTATTGGTGCGGTAAATTATTCAAGGAAAATTTATTTATTTGGAGGGCTTATCATGTCATTTTCCATTGGACTAAAATTGATTTAGTTCCATTTAAGTAAAAAAAAATGATTCAGTTTCTATTAAATATCTTAATTTATTTTTTGTCAGTTAAAATAATAATTTATGAATAAAAAATAAAATAAAATAAAAATTTTATGTTAAATGTTTTCTATTAACTGTAATTTTATTAGAATTTGGTGATGTTAATTTAATTATTTGTTTATATAATATTTTATTATCATTGTCTTATATTTATATGTAATTATTGTAATTATTTAATTCAATTTTTTTAGAAAAATATTGATATATATATATATATCTGTGTGTGTGTGTGAGTATTTTAGAACAAACATAGTGAGGTAAAAATAAAAAAAAATACAATTTCATTAATTTTTGTCTTTATGATCTATTTATTTTTAAATATTATAAGAAGATTCATCTTCACTTTTTTTTTTCAAGTCAAACACACTAAATTTTCAATTTTATATAAAATGAAAAGAAAATGCCATTGCTAAGGGCTTACGGTTTATTGTTTTAGTCTTAAAGATACTTTAGAAGCTATTTTAATTTAGGTTTTACCAACGAATGTTTTGAAAATAATTTTTCAGGAACTAAAAAATAAAAAATTTGATTGATTAAATTGTTTAAGTTTTAATATATTAAATATATTGAAATAATAAAAACTTTCTACTTTTATTAGCTCAATCGGTATTTTCAAGATATTTGTCGACAAAAGCCTTTCATTTTTTACTTTATGATATTTCTTTTAGCATAAAATTCCTTTACTTCTGTGTTTCAATATTTTAAAATTCATTATGAAACGAAAATAAACTCTAGAAATTCTGAATTTTGAATTCAATAAAATAGTTCTCTGGATAATAAACATTAGAGTTTAAATAATACATACTCCCAATGTTTAAAAATATATATTATTATCCAATAATATATTCTTATAATATTTATATATTATCAAAGTTTTAAATGTCACTAAGCCATTAGAATGAGATTAGTGGTGAGGACTTAAATAGTATCCATAATATTATAAGTTCAAACATTGTCCTCTTTAAAACTCTTATGTACAAAAAGAAAATAAAAAACTCTTAAATGCCATTATTAAATGCCTGTACATTATTTATTTATTTTTATACACTTATTATATTGTAAAAGAATTTTATATTATCATTTAATTATATATATTGTTATATAAGTAAATACAAATAAGTTTCACTCTCACTACTTGAAATGTTATACAAATTAAAATAATTTAATTGAATAATATTGTGAAATTTTTAAAATTTATTTACATTATTAATCCATTAAAATTAAAGTTTTTTAGTATATATTTTAATTAAGATATTAGAGGATAGGGGTGAGAATGAAAGTTAAATCTGTATCTTCCCATAACTTATTGAGATGTGCATGAGTTTATCACTAAATTATGAGCTCAGTTTTTGTTTCATATTGACAAGACATATACTATATGTGTGTGTGTGTATATATATATATATATAAATATAAGTGGTGATTCATTTATTCTAGGAGTAAGTCTTACACACTTACTCAATTTTATAACTCTTGATCCTTATTAAATTTAATCAATCTAACCGTTGATTTATATTATATCATATTGATGATTAAACATGCCAAATTTCAAAAAAATTGGACAACAATAGTTATATTATCTATTAATCAATATTTACGTATATTTTTAAAAACATACTATCCATCAAAATAAAATGAAATAATGAACTATCAAATCATTTTCAAATTGTATAAAACTTTATATGTTTGATCTACTTGGTAGAAACATTAAATTCAACAGTTAGATTGATATAATTTCATTTCCAAAAAAAAATTATTAGATAAAGTAAATATGCCAAGATTTACTCTTAAAGTAAGTTGATTCCTCCTTTATATATATATATATATATTATTGCATTGAACTATCTTAATTTTTAATAATAGAGGTGACTGAAAGATTACAATTGAAGATTAATGAATTAATACAAACAAATTACGATCTTACATATTTATTTAATATTTTCTTCAGTTATATAAATACAAGATCACAACAGATTAGTTATTTGTATTGATGTTCTTTTTTTATCTTCTCTACTCATATACAAGCCTAGAAATTTGATAATTTATAAGGACCTATTTCAAAAGATATTAATTTTGATATGATATAAGTGTAAAGTATAAAGTATTTTATACAAATAACTAATTTATCTTATTTTGTGTAACTTTTTGGGATAATCATAGTAAAAATCATACATCTTAATCACATAATTTTTGTTATCAAAAAAAGAATTTATAAAGCTAGTAATACATCTAACTAAATCCAACAATCCATTTTAAACTTGAGACGAATTATAAAAAAATTATTCAGTTGCATTGTTTAGTTTGTTGAAAATGTCCTTATAGTTCATTTGAATTTTAAAATAATTTATTTTAATTTAGCAAAGTTATTGAGTAAATCATATTTTTTTAAAAATGTGTAAAATATGAGGACACACTTACAACTTTTCAAACCATAAAAATTATTTAAAAAAACCAACAAAATTATGCAGACCATCAAATTAATTTAACCTTAATTTTATCATCGTTATTTGTCTTCTTAAACTGTAAATTGTTTTTTTTAAATTTATAATGACTATTCATAAACCATATCTAAACCCAACTTCAGATCAACGGAAAAATTAAATTGAAAATAAACCAAGTTAATTGAATCAATAATTGAAAATCTAACAAAATCAATTAATCTGACCGTGCTTGGTTATGAAAAGTGATTAGATTTATTCGATTTAGTATTTTCTTTTTTAAAACTGAATTAACAGAACTAGTTTTTTTTTTTAATACCTTGTATACTTATTAA
Organism: Dalbergia cultrata; assembly: GCA_031216105.1. Lineage (NCBI taxonomy): Eukaryota > Viridiplantae > Streptophyta > Magnoliopsida > Fabales > Fabaceae > Dalbergia > Dalbergia cultrata. Next base: position 8,363,673 of record CM062346.1, read on the forward strand.
AGAACTTATTCTAACTGGTTATTGTATTTTATTAGGGAAAAAAAAACTAGTTATTGTATATTTTAACATGAATCTTGAATTGGCCTATAGAAGAAATTTGAAAGGTATGAAAATACAGCACTATACAGTAATTTCTGGTTACAGTTTTATACTTTTATTAGCATTTGAGATTGGTTAGGTTCCAGCTAATCACCGCAATTCAATTTCCAGGTACAACTCTCTCCTCTTTTTCTCTCATTTTCACTTTCCTCCAGCTGTTTGTTTCGCGAGAAACTGCGAGAAAATTGCTACTTCACGTTTTGCCTTTGTCATTTTAGATGTAGGCGGGTATCCCTGATCCTCTCGACTTGATCGTCAAATTTCTCAGACCACCGTCAAAGGTTTTTATCGCCACCGATCTAGATTTTTTTTTTTTTTTAATCTCTTGCTTTGTCTTTGATTCCTTTTTCATAGCTAGATCTTGTTTAGGGAACTCAATCAACAATAAAACGTGTTAGTCGGTGGTTAGTAACGTGATTGTCAACAATGAAAAGCTACATTTTGCTAATTGGTTATGACCTTCACTAGAATCATGGTTTTGGAATTTTCAATGTGTAGCCTGTAATCGGAAAATGGCGTTGTTTGAACGTGCTTGGACGGATTTAGCTGTGTATTCTTAGCCGCATTCTGATGCGTCATTTGGATGAATTTGTTGGAGATTGAAGTCTTGGGCTTTCATTTTATGGGTGCATATGGAATTAGGGATTAATATCTTGGGAATAATAGAGTTTTCTCATGTACAAGTGTTAAATTGTCAAATGGTGAATTTTCTTTTAATTAGTTGGGCTACTACTGTAGAATTGTAGAGCCTTATTAAACATTTGAAGTTATAGTTGAAGATCGAAGTGGTATTGCTTGCCTGTAGTGGCAGCTTTTGATGGATTTCTCATGGCCTTATTAGCCTTTTTTCTTATGTATGATGCAATTGATCATGACATGTTTTGTATTCATTTTTATATGCATTTACATTGCTGCTCTCTGTATAAGTAGTTGATCAGGCTAGCTTAATGTTTTTGGAATGTTGGGTTTCCTTGTGTTTTCCCTTTGCTGCGAGACCAAACAGACAATTACTCAGTTCATATAGTTACTTTGGTATTCTTTAACTTGTCTGGGATATTATTTCTTCATTGATTCTGCATGCTCTTTCTTCAATATTTTCCTATTTTTTCCCTGTCACAGTTTGTGTGTTTGAAGCTCAAGGACTTACCACATGAACTTGTTATATTTTTCCCAGCTGATCACTCTACTTGGGGAATAACTTTGCATACTCTTGGTGTTTGAAGAGCTCATTCATCTACCAAAATGAAGTAATACTTTCAATCTGCTTGTTTCTTAATTTTCTTATTTAATGTGAGTGGAAGTTGAATTCTCTAGATTATTGTATTTTGTATATCATAATGAGATAAGCTAAGTCTGTTCCTTTGGGATGAAATGCAAACTCTTAATATGAATCTTTCACTTGTCACATTGCAGGGGACGTGTAACATGGGATGAGGCTAATATTGGAGAAATTGAGGCAAATAAACCTGTGAGGCAGAAAATTACTGAGCCTAAGACTCCCTATCATCCTATGATTGATGATGAGAGTATGTAAAAAAATCCAGTTTAACTGCATGTTTCCTTATAAATTTTCTTGCACGTAGCAGAATCAGTTAAACTGCTTTTATATTAGTAGGGTAAAGAAGAATATTTTGCTACTTTTAACTGTAGTATTGTGTCTATTATATTTGTAGTGCATTTATTCTTCTAAAATCTAAGTCTGTGTTCAGAAAGTTGGATGAAGATCCCTTATTTTTTGTTTTGCTTTTAGGGTATATGTTTGTGAGTTTGGATTTTGAAGTGAAAAAAGGGGGAGGGGGGGAAGGAAGGGCTTGTAGTGTAAGATTTTAAAATTTTACACTACAAGTATTTCCCCTCCATTCTCCCCCAAAATCCAAACTCACAAACATACCCTTATTCTGAAGCCTGCTCTTTAGCTCTAGATTGAAAGTCACTTTATTTCCAGCTCTTTTTCATCTGAATAACCTAATCTTTTAGGTTCTCCATCACCTGTAAGAGGAAGCTTTGACGCATGTATGGATGATGAAAATTGTGCAATAAATGCTGAATCAGTACAGACTGCCTTTGATGATGCAGCCTCTGGTAGCAGAAACGGCTCAAAACTTTCTGATGGCTGGACATCATCTGAGGATGAGGCAGAAGAAGCAATGGAACAAGATGACGAAGGTAATACTAGATCTTCATTTGGTGTAACAAAGATCATTACCTTTAATCCTTTTTATTGTAACCATTTCTTTTTTATTTCTGCTTGTGTTCTTTGTTAATGAGAATTCTGGGTTATATTAAAAATAAAACAAGTTGATTCTGCTAAAGAATAAGTTGGGGCAAAACATGCATCCTTGACCCTTACCGAGAACCTTTTTGGGGCATTTCATCTCGTGCTCCTTTCTGGGTGATATCATGAGTAAGTGTGGAGTAAAGTCTTTGTTCTGATAGATTACTAGTCTATTCTAACCTGAATTTTTTTCCCTGGTGTGGGATTCTGAAACAGATAGGAGTTTGAGTTTTAAAGAGCACAGAAAGGCCCACTATGATGAATTCCTTAAAGTCAAAGAGCTGCGGCAGAAGGCTTCTCTTCTAGAGGATGATAGTGACGAGGATAATAATGCTGAGCCTACAAAGGGGGAGGAGAACAGTGACTCATCTTCTCCTGTGAGTGCTAGCTGAAGGAACTGACTTCAGGGGCAAAGGAAAAGGTCTTACATTCAATGCCCCCATGCAAAGGAAAAGGTCTTACATTCAATGCCCCCAAATGATGTTCCTTACACAGTGATCAACAAATAAAACCCACAATGTGGTTTAGTTAATCGTTTTTATTTTCTGGGCAGCAAGAAACAAAATGATTCACTGTATTCCCTTGTGTCATTTGTGTGTAAATAGCTCGTCTTTTTCCAGACACGTTCATCTAAAATTGCATGAACCATGTAGACTCCTGTAATTTGCTATGTGAGACTGTATGGCAATCAATGAAACATTATGGCGACAGGATTTCGAAGAATTTTTATCCAAAAAGATTTTGAGGTATTGTTTTAGCTGATCAACACACTAGCACTCTTTGCTTTTAAGCGGTTCAGATAAAGGTGAGTTGCTTAGATGAATGTAATTATATATCTTTTTGTGCTTGCTGTGTTGACATGGTATTTGTTGTCTCTAAAAATTCCCGGATAGATACAAGTTTTAACCAAACCATATTGATACATCATAGTAAAGTTGGTAGAACTAAGAAACAAGTATAGTTAGTGTCTCTTAAATATAGTTGGTGGAGTTTACTTTTATCGTAAGCATGTTATGTAAGTTGTTAGAAACATTTATATCATCTTGACATCGTCTTCACGGGCTTTTGTTTAGGCGCAACAGGACAAGCTGTTGCTTCAGAGTTATTGGATCCTTTTATGATGTGGTGCAATTTCCTTCTGTACTTTTTATGTGGAACAAAAATTTTGACAAATTATCTCTTCAAAGATCATATCATTATATCGTGGAAAGAAATAAAAATTGAAATTTATTATATGAAAAGTGAAAAATGTTTATTATTATAGAAATTAAAAATTTTAATCAAGTTAAAATTTAACAAGAATATCATTTTTTTAACTTTAACTTCATGCTTGAAGGATATATTAAAATTTTCAAACTTTTTAGAAATTTTTTTGAATTTAATTTTATGCTTTGACAAAGTAAAATTTTACAATGTTATTTAATCAAATCATCCAGTGTGAATAATTTTTCATGTAGTATGTATAAAATTTAATTACTTTTACTGGTATAGCAAAACATAATTAGATAACAATATAGACAAGTCTTAGTACATGTAAATTAACTCATATTTTTTTTAATATATTGAAAACATAAACAATTTCAATAGACAAATGCAAAAATCTTCAAATTAAAACCATAATTCTCAAATCTATTAAACCTGGTAAGATTATCAAAAATCTTAGAATTTAATTTTAATGTATGGATATATTCTAATTAAATCCTATATTTTAAACTTAACGCCTATTATTATTATTATTATTATGGTAAAAAAAATCAACGCAATTTTTTGTTTTTGGGAGTATTAGAGGGCCAAAAACGCATGTTATTTATATAGTGCAGTCTGCTAAATGTTTTGGCACTGGAACTATGATTTGAGTTTTTGATTAGATGGCATCTTCTAATTCTGAAGAAGCAGCAGCTTCAATGGCCACAGAAATCTGTACCCAAATAGCGTCCATATTCTCAAGGCCAACCCACCCGTACCCGCCCCCTCTTGACCTCCTGGTCAACGAGCTGTCCACCGTGGCATCTCAAAACGGCCGCGTTTTCCTCTACGGCGTGGGCCGTGAGGGCCTCATGCTCAAGGCCCTCTGCATGCGCCTCGCCCACCTGGGCCTCTCGGCCCACTTCGTCTTTGACATGACCACTCCCCCAATCTCCTCCGGGGACCTCCTCATCGCCTCCGCCGGCCCCGGCGGCTTCTCCACCGTCGACGCCATCTGCGCCGTGTCCCGCTCCCACGGCGGCAGGGTGCTCCTCCTCACGGCCCAGCCCAACACGGGCTCCTGCGTGAAGCACGCTAGCGCCGTGGCTTACGTGGCGGCGCAGACCATGGCGGATGATGCGGACGCAGGAGGGGAGGTGAGATCTCGGCCGTTGCTTCCGATGGGGAGCGTGTACGAAGGGGCGCTGTTTGTTTTGTTTGAGATGGTTGTTTACAAGTTGGGTGAGGCCTTGGGCGAGGCACCTGAAGCCGTTCGATCTCGCCACACTAATCTCGAATGAGAATTGGTATCAGCCGTTCGATCATGAGGTTTGTATTGTATTTGTTTGATGCAAATTTTTGTATTTTGTAAAATTCATGTGGAGTTGAACATGGTTGTGGTAAGTGTTTGGTTGTCCTTATTCTAAGTATGAATTATGTTTGATTAAATTAAAACTTTATTTGTGGGTTACTATGCCATCTCCTCTTTCTTCCGGCTAATCCAGAGAAATTTCATGCTGCATTTGTCAGGGATAACCTATTTGTTTGTAGAAGAGGATGGTGCTGCGGTTTGCTTTTTTGGATTGCCATGTTAGTGCCAGTGAATGCACCTTTGAAGCACATCTTCTTTGTCCTGTTTTTATTGTAGCTATCTGCATTTTCATTTTTATTTGGTTGTCTGCAGTTTTTGTTTTTCTAGGGGCTCTGCTCACTACTGTAATCTGGTTAGTTTGAGCTTTTTCTTATCAAAAAAGGTGTGGGTTAGTATGCGGTTGGAAATACTGAATCACTTGTGAACTTTAATTTAATAACTTAGGTGTTTAGAATAATCGATTTATGACACAGTATCAGAATTTGAGTGCAGTGATATACACGGTGAGGATATGGAGCGATGATATACTTAGCGAGTTGATGTGTGGTACACTTTTGTGAGGATCTTGAGTATATATTATATTATAAAATGGGCTGCTTCTTTTATGTTTCCCATTGGGCGCATCTATGATGCACTAGGGTGCGTGCGTGGGAGCCATGGGTGTGTGGTGGAAAATGGGCATGTTTGTGTGTGTGGGTATATCTGGTTTGTTAGTGTCGTTTGTCTTTATCAGTATGGTGTAGGCTATAGTCACCACACATGAGGGATTCATATCAGGGACGAACCTCGGGTTTGCTTCTATACCTGACCTCCGAATTCCCATGGAAGTACATGATCAACCATTTCAAGTAGTGTAAGTTTGGGAATTTGAATTTTGAAGGATACGAAAGAATATAAAAGGGTTTCTAATATAATTTTATACTACAAGTTTTCTCATTTTCTAGTGGACTTGGGCTTCAAATCGAGAAGAAAAATATTGGGTATATAATATTCATCTCTTTAATATAGAGACATAAGAAGATAAAATGCTCTAAAGGGATATGAAAACAAGATATTTTGTTGAGTCTCCACTTATTTTATATATAGGTGTAAATTTAGGGAATGAGTATTGTCACTCTTAAATAGATATCGCCACTCTCACTTGATTATCATTTTTTCAATTTAAACAAGTAGTGTTATTTGTACTTTTACTTTGTGTGACACCAAGTTGACACACTTTCATCTACCATTGGATGAGATGTAGGTCTCAAACTAAATGAGGTTCACACCCCATCTAATGGTAGATAAGAGTATATCGGCACGGTATCTCATAAATGATAAGTGCAAATAACATTTCTCCTTCTAAAATACTCTTTCTTTTCTTTATCAATTAAAGAAATATTGATTTAAATGTCTAAGGCAACTTTCACCTATGCAGATTTTTACTTAGCAAATCATTTACAATCCCAACATCTTAATTTGCTTGTCCTATATAGATACAATTTACAAAATTAAAGCAGTAATCAATCACAATTAGATTAATTGGTTGTAATAAGTTTAAATGCTTATCATTAATTTCATCAATTTCTTTTGGCAGTGATTAATTTCATCAATTTATCATTTTTATATGAAATTAACATACTTGACACAATTATGAATTTAAATATTGATAATTCTTTCCAAATTTTTATTAACATAATAATTATAAAAATAGTACATAAAAAAGATAAATGACTATTGTCACTCTCATTTATCTATTATCACTCCTCTTCTTTTTTTTATGAAAGAAGGGGTCAAAATACCCAAAGAAAAGAAGAATTGAACAACACCCCTGGTATACCAAGCGCCAGACAAGTCAGAAAACAGATTAATATTTACAGAAGTTGGTGTTGACTCAAAAACATGCTTTCCAAGAGAGAGGATGTGATCAAGGTTCGCCAAAGCATCAGCACATGTATTAGCTTCCCGAAAAATATGCTTCCAAGTGATCCGAGCAAAGTAATCAGCTTATTCTAATATTTCATACAAGGGAGAAGGCCCTATGCAATTTATTACATCCCATAGACATTAGATGAATCGCAGCACTAGAGTCCAGCTCCACTTCCACATTTTGAACACCCATGTGTCTGGCCATCTGCAGCCCATGAAGAACACCCCAAAGTTCTGCATGCAAAATAGAATAGCGACCAAGGTTACATAAGAAGGACCGAACATGACCACCCATATCGTTTCTGAGAATTCCACCACACGCCGCCTAGGAGCCCCAATTCTTAATTGAGCCATCAGAATTTAGTTTCAACCAACCAGTAGGTGGAGGATGCCACTGCAACCAGCAACCGCCCCTAATATCAATGTCCATCTTAGAACCCATTCTTGAGACACTGCAAATAACCTTAGCTCGATGAATAATAATGTTGAGAATCTGGGAACTAGTAAGATGTTGCCTCTCAAAAACCGAAAGATTTCTACAGTGCCATATAGTATCAAGCGCCATAGGAAATAACACCTCCCAATTATAGCTAGGCTCCACATGCCAATGATCTACAAGGAATAAGTCTAGCCCATCTTCCACTTACTCAATTTTAAAGAAATCCATCCAATACCTGCTATCAATCAAGTTTTTCCAAACCAAGTCTAGACGCTGACAATCCTGTAAAGCATGCAGTGTAGTTTCTTGCAGATGGCCACATAAAATACAGTTAGCCTAATCAGAAATATGTCTGGAGCAACGAAAAGAGTTTGTCATCAATGCATCATGAGCAACCTTCCACAAAAAGAGACGAATGCGCTGCAAAACTCTCCACTTCCAAGTCTTCCTGAAAATATTTTTGTGGTTAATTAGGTTAGCCCCTGCAAGAAAATCATAAGCACTCTGTAGGGAAAAGACGCTTGTTGCTGAGAGATTCCAATAAACCACATCCTCCCCATCAATATCTAAACATGGGGACAAACCCACAATCTTGTTCACTATCTCCTCAGGTAAAAAATTACAAAGGGTGGTCACATTCCAATCTCCATTGTCCAAAATAAAACTGTTTACTAGAGTCTCACACAAGCTAGGAAGGCTACTTAGTGACAGCCAATCTAAAAGATTCTGCATCCCTGGAACCATCTATCTCTTCAGAAATTAACTGACCTACCATTACCAATGTGCCAAGCTAAATTTTGTTGAAGAGAGCTCCAATGTTTAGTCACACCCTTCCAAAGGTTAGAAACATTCTGCGTCCTATGAATACAGGGCATAATATCATCACCACAACCATATTTTTTCCTAAGAACCTGGACCCATAGTGCATTTTTATTATGTACGACGTCCCACCCAAACTTCATCATTGCTGCTGAATTAACCAGACTAGAGTGTCTAATTCCGAAACCCCCTTGTTTCTTATTTTGGCAAACCGTGTCCTACTTAATTAAATTCATTTTCTTTCTTTATTCATTTTCTTTCTTTCATGAGTGGAACTCTAGAGAAAGTTTCAGCAGTATTTATCGAGTTTCCTGCAGATAGGTGAAGGAAGATAAATTGTTTGCATAATGTAACTTGGGAGTGATTGGAGAATCGAAGATACTAGATTTGCTCTCCTTGCCAAGCTAAGATTACGCGCTTTCCATGCTGAGAGCCTATGCATAGCTTTGTCTAGAATGAATTGAAAATTCCGAGATGTGACTCGGTCATGAAGCATTGGAACTCCTAGATATTTTCCTAGGTCAGCTGTCCTAGAAAAGCCCAGGGTCTCACTGATACTTTGGCATCGATTATGATGAACATTCTTGGGGAAGAAAACTCTGGATTTACCCACACTCAATTTTTGACCCGAGCTCCTACAGAAAAGGTCTAAAACTTCCTTTATAATCTCTTCTTGTTCCAAAGAAGCCTCAGCAAACAGGATAAGATCATCAGCAAACAAAAGATGAGATAACTGAGGTCTATCTCTACCCATCCGAATGGGTTTCCATGCCCCCGTCTCCACTGCCATATTAATAAGATGAGAAAGTCTCTGCATGCAAAGAACAAACAAATAGGGGGACAACGTGTCACCTTGACGAATACCGTGAAATGGGAGAAAAGAAGTAGTAGTTTCCCCATTCCAAAGTATCCTCATACTGGGAGATGACACACAATGCCAAATAACACTGCATAAATTCTCCGGGAGGCCAATATCGGCCATGGTCTCTTTCAAGAATCCCCAACTAACCAAATCATAGGCCTTTTCTAGATCGATTTTCATAGCCATCCACCCTACATCTCCTTTCTTCTGACGCATAGAGTGAATAACTTCTTGAACCACTATGATGTTATCTGAGCTATGACGTCCTGGAGCAAAACTGCAATGCATGGGTGCCACTAACTTGTTCATCACATTGCATAAACTGATGGGTCGAAAGTGTTTCATATGAGTCGGGGTATCAACTTTAGGAATAAGGGTGATTAACGTTTGATTAATCTCCTTAATCTTACCCGGGTCTTCAAAAATATCTTTTACCAACTTACAAAGAAGCAGGCCTACAAAGCCCATTGACTTTGATACACCATAGCTTGAATTCCATCACTTCCTAGAGCTTTTAAACCTCCCATATCAAAGAGAGCTCTATAAATCTCCAGATCAAACACCAAGGCACGCAACATATCACTCTCATCTTCAAGAAGAGTAGGAAAGATACCAGTAATGATGAAGGGGATGGGATCCTCTTGTTCGTGATACAAATTCTGGTAAAATTCAATTACCATATGTTGCAACAAAGACTGATTAACCACCCATTCTCCCATGTCATTTTGTAAAGCCTCAGCCCTATTTCATTTCCTTCTAACGGCTATGGCAGTGTGAAATAATTGAGTATTTTTATCTCCCCATTGAAGCCAGTTACACCTTGATTCCTGAAACCACAAGAGTTCTTCCTGGAATAAAACCTGTTCGTACTCAGCCCAAATCTCCTTTTGCAGTTTCTCGAGATAGGGATTGAAACACCCTCAGAGATTTCTAGCTATTCTATCCAGCTTATTCAACAATCTCCTTTTCTTTGTCTCTATGTTACCAAATACCTCTCGATTCCACAAATCAAGTTCCGCTATGTGATGAGAAATATTCATCAACCAAGAAGCCTCCTCCTGCCAACAACGCTTAATAATATTCGGAAAATCATCATGAGTTAGCCATGCTACAATAAAGTGAAATGGCTTGCGCTTACTATTTGGAAATTCCTGGGGCTTGAATTGGAGAAAAATAGGAACATGATCTGATTTAAATTTAGGAAGGTGGAAAATAGACGCTTGGTCAAAACAAATTCTTCAAAGCATGTTACAGAGTCCTCTATCAAGGCATTCTTGGAGCTGCCCTCTAAACCAAGTAAACAGAGCCCCTTTGAAACCTAGATCCACTAGGTATATTTCCTGGATACATTCCCTAAATTCTCTGCAGCCGAAAACTCTAGAATTTGGGACCCTTTATGTAATACCTTAGATATACTGTTACCTAGAAAAGTGTAGAACAGTACATGTGTCTGTAGATAAATTCGGGTCCTGAATTTTTCTAAGTCTGAGACCCTACACGCCATTGGAGGGCTATATGATAGAACCATAATTTTGGGATCAAAAGTCTCGGTAATGGTTCCTAAGAGGAAAATGAGTTGAAGGAGGATTTTTAATGAATTTTATGAAAGTTTTAAATAATTCGTGTTTAGCCCCCAAGTTTTAAAAATCGTAAAAATTTCTAGATTTGAACTAATACCCAAAATTTAGATTTTGATTCCTTGGGATTTTGATTTTTTAGTTATTTTATTTAAATCCAAATGGGGGGTAATCCTTATTTACATTTATGTTTAAAAGTTAATAGAAAAAAAATTATTTAACTTTAATAAGGAGATCTAAATAAGTGAGTTCTGGAAAAGTGAGAGACCATTTTGGAGAGTTAGAGACTATCCTGAAGAAGGTAAAACCATTTTGGTGAGCGCTGCAGCGCTTAATAAAATAGTAAATCGGTGTGCGATATGCTCTCTCACTACTAGAAAAAATGCTGTTATCGACGGATTTTTTGTTACCAAAGGAAAATTTTATTTTCAACGGATTTTGCCCACCGATAATAACGTAGTCGGAAATCATTATCGACGGAAAAAATCCATTGAAAATATTTATCGACGGAATTATCGACGAATTTTGTAAGCAAAATCTGTTGATAATAAGTTCCAAAAAATCGTCAAGAAATTCGTCAAGTTGAAAAGTTACCGACGGATTTTATACTGTTACCGATGGATTTTTCCGTCGGTAATTTTTATATTTAACTTGTATTTTTTAAATATCAGATTTTTATTGACGGAAAAATTTGTCGATAACTAATAATTTTTAGATTTTTTATTTTATCGACCGATTTTTTCGTCGATAATTTTTAGATTTTTATAATTCTTTATTTTTAGTTTAGCGACGGATTTTTCCGTCGGAAATTTTAAACTTTAGAAATTATTTTTCCGTCGATAACCAAATTTTTTTTTTAAATAATTGTTTTATAATTTGTTTGTTACCTAATAATTTAAGAGTTTATTTTTTATTTAAAGCACAAAAATAATAGTGACCCGCACAAAAATAATACAAACGTGCAAATATAAGTACAAAATAATCTTAAGCACAAAAAATAAAATTTAACTGAATTGGGAAAATAATAACCAAAAAAAAAAAAAAGAAATTAGTCCATTAATCTCAAAGTGCAGTGCACTAAACTGGCACACAATTTCAATGGCAAAACACCCATGTCTAACATGGTTCAAAACACTTGATTAATAACATACCTAATTTCAATCATCTTAATACACTTTCAAAAATTGGCTAACACCACAAGCCATTACATAAAGATGAGGATTAAATACTTCTATTGGAATTATCCTCCCATTATCAAGAAAAACCACAATACTAACTACAAATCTAGCTTAATGAAAACTCTACATAAAAAAATAACAATGTCATTTATACCTCTTCAGGATAAAGCTCCATTAAGAAAACTCCAAAGTCCACTCCAACAGTTTATATTAATAGAAAAGGGAATGGAAATAAATTAAATCAGTTTAGTGTATTGTTCAAATGATTAGTTGAAATAGGATCTGAAGGTGCATATCCAATATTAGCAATTAACAAACCTTGTACAAATCCCATATTTGAATTGGGTTAAGAAGACCAAAACCAATCAAACTTTTGTATACTTGGATGATATATATCTATGAAAAAATATATTACCGGCGGATTTTTGAATTTTCGATGGAAAAAATCCACTGGTAATTAACAAAAGGCGCCATAATTGAAATTTTTTCATTCACCCATTTGGTAAATTATTTTCAAAAATTAATTTTTTTCTGGAAAAAATTATCGACGGATTTTTTCGTCAGTAAAATTAAAATTTTTCTAAAAAAATTCCCACTAAAATTGTTGACGGATTTTAGACTGAAAAATCCGTCGGTAATGACTGAAACTCCAAAAAATAAAAATTTCTCGATTTTCTTGTTTTTCGTTGCCAAATCCGTTGAAAATATCAACTGAAAAATTCCGTCGGTAACTCGAGTATTTTTTGTAGTGTCTGGTGAGCGTTGCAATGCTCAACCGATCACTTAAAAACCCCATCTCGGGGTCCAGAAGCTTCACTTAGCTAAAACACACTTCTCCCCCCAGGAGACTCGAGAACTCTCATCTCCAATCTCTTTCTCACCCATTTTCATCAATCTAACACCATTCTTTCACTTCTAAGGTTCAAAGGTAAGAGATTTTACTAAATTTCCTTCCTATTTCATCTATTCTTCTCTGGTTCATGGAGTTAATCTTGGGTTTCTTCTTGTCCTATGGTCATAGTGCTTCTCCATAGTGATAGGAGTTAGAATAGGGTTCTTTTGAGATTGATTTAGAGTTTTATTACTTTATTGGCAGATAGTGGTGCCATTTCTACCTCCTAGGATCCTGTTGGTGCCTCTCCTGTTCATTCTACCACTCCAGGTGAGTGAGTTCACCTCTGTGGCTTCTATGTTGAGCAATAGAAGTATTTTCATGAAAATATAACCTTATGCATGGTTTTAATTATTACTGTAAAGAGATTTGATATTTCTGTTGAACTATATGAGTTTGAGAATGTAGTTTTGATGAAAACATGAACATGATTTTGATCAAACCACGGGACACTATTGTTGTTGAAATGAGTATATGAATATTTGGTTTTGACTCTTGAATGATAAAATTATTATGTTGATTTGATGATTTCTGATATACTGGATTCTGTTATATGAGAAAGCTTTAAACCTTAGGGTAGAAGCTCTTGTGGATCATAAAGAGAGGATTTGATTTTCTGTTGATATTGAACAGTAGTTATAGAGAAACAGACAACAAGTTATCGACTGAATGATCGTTAACCTTGGTACCAAGTTGTCCTAAAGGACAATCTCATAGAGCAGAGAATGAAATCTATTTAGGTGTCCGCATTAGATCCCTGATGGATCATAGAGCAGAGTATTTTGGTTCTTGATGAACCATAAAGTAGAGATTCATGTTTCTCTAGTTAGGTACTGTTGTGGTTTGCAAAAATCAAGAATGATTTGATTATATTTATGTATTTATATGAAATGTTGGAAGGTTTTATAATATTCCTATCATTATGGTATGTTGCATGGTTTTTTGATGTCCCATGAAAGGGGTTGCAGGTGGGGATTCGCTTACTGAGTTTTCGTATGAAAACGCACCCCTCTCCTTTCCTCCTATTTACAGATACAGCAACTGCTGTGGATTCTCCCCAGCCTCCCACTTCCCAACAGTAGTAGATGATCAGTTGGTGAGCTTCACTTGAGTGAAGCATTTTAATTCTGTAGAGTGCTCCAATGTTATTGCAGGCAGGAGTCCTGATTCATATAGAACTCATTTTGCATTTTGCATATTTGATTATACCATGGTCTGTATTTAATGAAACTGGTTGTTTCTAGACAAACTGGATAAAAGTAATTGATATGTATATTTGTATTTTGTGTATGGATTCTACCATGATTTCAGACTTTTGATATTAATGATGAGATTTTAGTTATTAATATCCTGATTTCAAAAACAGGTGATTTGTATGTAGAAATGAGATTTTATTTTAAATGGATTTTCTTGTTTTAAATATGCATACATAGAGTAATATACAGGTCATGAGGCTTACGTGGGGATGAGATTTCTCACGTGTTGGTCACGTGCCCAAATCGGGTTGTGACACTCCAACCTTTTCATCTGCTGACAAAAAAGCATTAAAATCTCCTATTAGGCACCAGGGCTCCTGCATGGCAACAAAAGTGTTTACGAAGATTTTCCCAAAGGTGACGTCTCAAAATTGGTTAGGGACTACCATACACCGCCATTAAAACCAATGCTCCTCATTTTTCCAACGAACCTTTAGATGAACTACCTGTTTGGCAGAGGATTGCACTTGAATAGACCAGAAGGATGAATCCTGCAAACACCAAATTCATCCTGCATGTCCCTAAGCTTCACTAATGGCCCAGCTATCAAAACCTATTTTTTGAATAATACTATGAGCCTTCTCACCACTAACATGAGTTTCAAGCAACACTATCAAACGAGCATCATATTTATATCGCAAGTTTGCTTATTCTTGTATTCCAAAATTACTCTTAATTAAGACTTGTGTTATATTTTTGTCTATTATTATTCTCATATTTCACATTATATTATATAACTATCCTAATTAATATTAAATATAAAAATTAAGTATTTTTACTTTACCAGTTTTAAATTTGAATAAGCAAAACAAGAGGCGTGTTTGATTTTCAAAGAATTTTTGTTTTAAATTTTGAGATTGCATTTCTTATATACGTAAGATGAGTGTGATATTTAAACTTAAAATGCTTATACCTCTTTTTGGTGCAAATTATTCAACAAGTAAATCTTCTTTTCGAGTTCTTTTATTTAGTTCATTGATAGTGTTTTTTTTTTTTTTTGGGTGAAAGTCGTCTAAAACTTTTAAGTATGAGTAATGTATTACTTGTTTGGTTTTCTCAAATTTAACGAGATGAAAAGTTCAAAAAAAAAATGTGCTTGTCACTTATTTAAGTAAAAGAAACGTGAAAATTGCTTTGAAAAATCATCTTTTACTTTTTTTTTTATATTAATACATTGCTTATGTTTTAACCTTGTAAAATAAAAAGTAATAATGCATATGCATTAAAATTCAAAACCAGATTAATTGTGATGTAGCTATATATTATAGAAGTCAGCTTTGTTAATTTCGAACTTTGCTAAGATTAAGTTTTTTCTTTTTTTTTTCCTTTTCGTTAAGAAAATAATGGTTTCCTTATTATACACTTTTTTTGGCTGTTTGTAATGTATTTAAGGCATTTTATATAACGAATGCAACAAGGGGAGATAGCCTTAATTACTTGATAGTAAAAGAAAGTTGTTAACACTCAAAAAATAAAATGAGTTTCTAAGACTATGATGGAGAAGTAAATGACTACAGAAAAAGTGTGTTAGAAAAAGATACTGTATTAAAAAAAAAAGTGTATAACAAGATTCTATTTACTGTAAAATATTTCATTTTAATTTGTAGAAAAAAACATTATATATTCTTTTTTTTTAATTTGTAAATTAAGAATAGTTAGTTTTATATCTAATATTGATTAATATTATTTGAAATATGGGAGATATGATAAACAATAATATAATACAACCCTTTTTTAATAATTGTGAAATACCAAATTAAAGTCACTAGACAAAGAGTAACGGCAAATGAGACTGATAATAACCTCTCTCATAAATTTATTGTAAAGCAATCTCGTACAGCTCCCATTCCCATTTAATGAAATCCATTGCAAAAGTACCAAGGCATAAAGGATGTGCTACGCGGATGCATTATGGAGTATCCGTAAAGTATAGAAATGGCGTTTGTTAGATATTTATTAGTCATTTTACCCAACACACGGCACCATTTGATATTTAAAGTCGTAATATTTGATCTTTTACATTAAAATTATATATTTTATATCAATTTTATTTTTAAATTATATTGATATTTTTTAAGATTTAAAAAGGCTCGTTTGTTTTTGTAAGATTTGCTCATAAGATATTTGAATTTGTAAAATCATTATTACACTAATTTTTCTTCTATTGTATAATAAATAATATATTCAATAGAGATTAGTGTTACACGGATAAATTGATAAAAAATAAATCTAAATTTTACTAAATTTTAAGAAGAGTCAGTGTAATCTGCGATTCTCGAAAATATTTGACATTAAACACCGAAACATATTAGTCGCTATAATAGGAAAGTCATATAAACATCATAGTCCGTGAAGAATCGATTTTTAACACATTACGTCCTTGAAAAAATCGAATCCTAATATTTTAATCTTTAATCCGTGGGAAATTTAACTTTCAACATATGACTTTTTTGAAAAAAAAAATAATATATAACAACTTCAAAGCTTCAAAGGGATAAAAAAGGTTCGATCAAATTCACGTACCTGGCAAACATCTCCTCAACGATGGACGTGGCCTCCAACATCGATGTTCAGGGTGAAAACCAATGCAACACTCTTTGAAGAGGATGGGACTTATGGCGTTAGCGTCCATGACAGGGGCAAGGTGGCCACGATGATTTGCCAGAGAGAGGATGGGTGAGCCGATCCCCTTCATGTGGAGATTAGGGATGCACTATTTGGGGTTAGGTTGGCCATTAATATTGGGATTAGAAATATCATATTGGAGGGAGATGTCAGACTAGTATTTAAGGATTTTGAATCTAGATCCAAGGATCTCTTGTATACTGGGACCCCGTTGCATGAAATTTATATTTTAGGCCTAGCTTTTTGACTAT